>JAKTPG010000003.1:129341-367484 GCA_030557505.1 Ogataea maris
CCTCGCCCCCCCCCCCCCCCCCCCCGTTGGCCCCCCCTTTTTTTTCCTGTGCGTTTTTTTTGCGGCACTGATTATGACCACCACAACAGCTACAATCACTACTACAATCACTACTTTATACCCACGAAGAGGCGAGCGGGCAAGGCCCGGTCGGAGAGAGAGCCAATGAGCGCACGAGACGCTGCAGCAGCGGGGCGGCGTGTGTGCCCTGCGCTGCCCGTTTCTGCCCGCTGCTCTTTTTGTGGCCCGCGCCCGCTCAGTTTCTTTGTCGCGCGCCCTGCTGCGCACTTCCACTCGCTTGAACACCACCCAGCCAGCCGGCTGCACACCACTTGTATATTTTTCCCCACGTTGCGTCCCCCCCCCCCCCCCCTACAGCCCATGCCCCCATGTCGCCTACCGCCCTGTCTCTTGGCCCATCTTATCAGGATAAGGCCGTTCGCCCCCCACCCTGTGCTTGTGCCCGGGGCGGGAGGTGGGGTGGAGCGGAGCGGGAAGGCGGCGAAGGAGGCGGGGAGGGAGGGGGGGACCGGGTCAAATTTTTTAACCTTTTTTCCCTGATAATGCGCGATGTAATATGTCAAAAACGAGGCCCAGGGCCTGGCCGCGGCCTGGCCTGGCTGAAAGTAGAAGGTGGCCCGCTCGAAACGGGCGGACGAGAGAAGAAAAGGAACATTCGCTGGGCCGGCACGATGGGGCAGCGGCAGGGGGGGCGTGGCGGCGCGGGGCGGAAGTCGTGCTGCCGCGCCGCACCGCAGAGCCTGTGCGGGTGGGTGGGCAAATGGGGGGAGGCGGGGTCCTGTCCGTCGTCGACAGGGCAGCGCACGGTAGCGGCTGCCCCTGCCACCGCGCGGCCCCCACACGGCCCCCTCGCTCGGGGTTGCCTGCAAGCCGCTCTCTGCTCTGCCCACTCGGAGCGGGCAAGAAAAAAAACGAACACGCCGTACTCTTTTTTGATAAGCTGACGCAATGCACGGATGCAGCACATGCCCAAAAGTGAGGCAGATGACGTGGAATATGCATGGAACATGGGCCGGGAGAACCCCGCTGTATGGAACCTCCGCCTGCTCATGCGAGCCAGCAGCCGGGGCAGGCAGCTCGGCCCAACCTACACGGTAGCCCAACACACACGCACACGCACACACCACTCTTCCCCACACACACACCACTCTTCCCCACACACACACCACTCTTCCCCGCACCCACGTGGACTAGCGGCCCGTGTGGCAGAGAGCGCGAGAGAGAGCGGGGGAAGGGGCGGCGGTGGTGATGGGCACGGGTGTACGCCCGTGCACCTGTTTAAGGGCGCGTGCATCACACGCACTGCCCTTCCGCATTGTCTCTTCCACTTCCTCTTCGCGCCCTCGCCCCCTCCTGTTCACACCCCGAACGAACACGGCTAAGCAGCCACGCGTATTACGGTACAAGGGCCTATCTGGCAGCGCAGGTCTCAGCGCCAGGAGTGGCATGGTGGTGGTTTTGGGAGAGACATAGCAGAGAAAAAGACTAAATATAGGACAACCCCCTGCCAGATATAAGACAGGGTGCATGCGCTCGCTCGTACAAGTGAAGTGGTGCGAGCAGGCCAAGCAGGCCGAGACAGGCCCAGGCGCGAGCTCGAAAAGTGGACCCACATTCTCCATCTTCCCCGCACAAGATGGCCACGCCGTGGCTCCTCGTCCCAACTCGGGAGAGAAGCGCACATAAGGAGCCGCCCCGCCCCAGCACAGCCTTGTTCCTGCTGCCCCCCGCCTGTCTTCGGTAAACTTTAAAAAAAAAAAGTATCAATGCAAAACATATAAAAAGGGCGGTGCTTGCGTGTGTGTGCGTGTGTGTGTACAGGGCCTAGGCGAGCGCCCTCGCTGGCTGCCCGGCCACACGCACCTCACAAATCCATCTCACCCGGTATTTCGTCCATGTCGTCGTCCTCGTCCTCGTCATCATCATCAGCGCCCGCCAAATCCTCCTCGCCGTCGCCCTCCCCGTCGTTGTAGTCGCCGTCGCCGTCCACGCTGCTGAGCTCGTCGTCGTCGTCGCTGCCGTTCGCCCCGTCCTCGCTCTCCGCCAGCCCGTTCAGCCCGCCCTTCCGGATCGTCGCCGGGTCCGCATAGTTCTTCACGTACAGCTTCACCTTCTCCAGGTACATCGGCTTGTCCCGCATGTACAGCGAGCTCGCGTCGCCGTTCAGCGGGTCCGACGCGTTCGGGTAGTTGAGCAGCTGCGGCAGAAACGTCTCAAAGATGTTGAACACGTCAAACATCGGCGACCACGTCTGGTTGATCACGTCCAGGCACACCGAGCCGGACGTCTCGTCGATGTTCGGGTGGAAGATCTTGTTTTGGAACCCGATCGACGGCGACTTGTACGGGTACTGGTCGGGCAGCTCTACGTGTATGCGCCACAGGCCGCCCTCGTACGGCGAGCCCTGCGGGCCCTCAAAGTGCACGTAAAACTCCTGCATGTTGTCGTCCACGAGGCTGACATCATAGTCGCTCATCAGCCTGTCCGCTCGTTAGTAGCTGGTTGCCGTGCGCGTCACCTTGGCCACTTCCCCGGCTTCTCTGCCCCCTCTTCTCTCTCCCTGCTAGACTTACAGTTTCATGACATCGCTCTCAATCCGTCTCTTGGGCGAGCTGTCGCGGATCCAGATTAATCAGTCAGTAACTCTCTCTCTCTCTTTCTCAGCAGCGCATTGCACACCGTCCACACGTCCCGCCTCAGTCCTCAAACATACCTCATCGCGCACACTCTCTTGCTCTACCTGCGCAGTGTCTACCGGTGCCGCCTCTATACGCTCGCCAAAGGCCTATCTCTCCCTATCACCCTACCAGAGACTAATTTAAAATGTATTAAAAAAAGCGCTAGCTGGAGCAGCGAGGGAGGGCCAAAAATGCGGAAATGCCACCTTCTAGTGGCAAAAAGGCACCCACACTTTCCCCCTTCCTAATCGGGGCAGGGCCGCGCTCACTGTGCTTATGTAACCTTCTCTTCCCCTGGGCACCGGGTGCTCAGAGTTTGAGTGTGTCTCTCCTATCTATCTCGTAGAGAGAGAATGGTGTATCTCTCTGTGTGTTATACAGTAGTGGCGCTAGTAGGTTGGCAGAGGGCACGCGCCCTACTCAGCAGTCGCGAGCGGCTCCGGCTGCTGCTCTGGCTGCTGCTCTGGCTGCTGCTCTGGCTGCTGCTCTGGCTGCTGCTCTGGCTGCTGCTCTGGCTGCTGCTCTGGCTGCTGCTCTGGCTGCTGCTGCTCCGTCTCCGGTTTCTCCTGCTCCGGCTCTAGTTTCTCCTGCTCCAGTTCTGCCTGGTGCTCCATCTCCGGTTTCGGCTCCTCTGCGTAGTGCCCGTTGCTGCCGGCGCCCTTTGACCGGCTCGCGTAGCTCACACCACTGAACCGCACGGGCGCAGGAAGCCGGTAGTACAGCGACCCGTTGTACGGCGTCGCCTGGTCCTCCGCGTCCGTGTCGTCGCCGTCCTCCTCCTCGTCCACGCCCTGCAGAGCCCCCGCCGTGCTATCCGGGTTCAGCTCCCCGCTCACCTCGTACACCCTCTTTTTGTACCTAGCGCAGTAGCGCGCAAACAGCAGGTCGTTTGCCTGCGCCCGCTGCTGGTCGGCCGGGTTCACAAATTCCTGCTCCAGGCTCGCTATCGTCTCGGTCAGGTCGCTGATTTCGCTGCCCTCGGCTGCTAGCAGCGAAGAGCCTGTCCCCTCGGCCGCCGCAGCCTCCACCTCTTTCTGGAGCCGGCCAGCCCACGCCTGCAAATACGCCGTCTCGTCGCCGACCGTCTCCGTCAGCAGCGACTCCCGCAGACTCACGCCCGCTGGCGTCGCCTCGCTCGGCAGCCCCAGGGCCTCGACGAGCAGCTCGTTCTGCGTCACGTACTGCGCAGCCACATGGGACTTCAGCGTCACCGCAGACAGCCCCTCGGCGCTCGTCACGTGCCGTATGTCTGACGCCGCGAACTCCATCGGCCGCTAACTGGGCACAAGAGAGGAAGAGATCGTTCCCAGCAGGACGTTGCAACTGTATGCTGGTGGCCTTTAGTGAGCCTGTTCTGCCAGTGTTCTTCCTCTATGTATGTCTCTCTTTCTCTCTGTGTTACCTTCTGTGTGGATTTTTATTTTTTTTTTTGGTATTTTCCACACTCCGCATACTCACAGTACACTACTTCCTTTGCCCCTTCCACCCACTAGCTAATCACCTTCTTCACCAGCCACCGCTTCTCCACCTGCCCCCTGCGCCCCAGGTCACCAACTGACCGCCGTCTGCGCACGAAAGATGTTTGCAGCGCCGCGACCGAGCCAAGTGCTGCGGCCGGAAGACCTGATCTCGCTCGAGTACCGCTTCGAAATCAAGGACGGGAGACTGCTGGACGGGATCCTCGTGGCGATCGACGACCAGTCCAACCTGCTTGTCGCCAACGTGATCGAGACAAACGGCGCCATCCAGCGAGAGGTGGGGCTCGTCTCCGTCCCCAGAGATGCACTACTAAAGGTCTACGTGAACAGGCGCGAGTTCGACAAAACAGTCCGCTGGAGAATGGAGAAAGACGCTGACGAGTAGCACCGCCCCTTCCCCTCCTGCGCACGCTCCCACCACTGAACAGCCTCAAAATGAAACGAAGGATTTGCAATGTAAAGCGCACTCTAAACATACTATGCTATAAATAACAAGTCACTGCAACACACTGCCTCAATCTTTATCACTCTCCCCATCCACGCTCGGAGCCACACTGATGCCCCGCAGAGTCACATCGACATCGTCAAAGACAGCACGGTTCAGATTCCAGGTGATGTAATCAGTGTCATTACTCTCCTGCAAGGTCCCAAGATCCCCAGGCGTCATGATGCCGTTTGAGTACTTGTCCCTAGGAGACCCTGGAACACTCAGAGGTCTAGTTATCTTGTGACTAGCAGAAGACTCAAACGGATTCGAAGACTGGTTGAACTGGTCAGGATACGCCCTCCTCAAAGACAGAGCACGTGCCTTGACATACTCAAGCCCCATCCTCTTCCAGTCAAGCAAGTCACTGAGTCTCTCAACCCGGTTTCTCTGGTTTATTCTTTGCCGTCTTGTCTTTTGACAGAAATCAAACATCTGATCGCACAATTGATTAATCGACTCGTCCACAGATTTCATTCTTCTGTCAACAACGTATATTCCATAATCCTCAGAGTTCTCTATAAGATCCTCCATGTAGCAACCAAATCCGGACAGGTTCGTTGTAATTGATGGAATGCCCATAACGGTACACTCGGCTGGAGTGTATCCCCAAGGCTCGTAGTAAGATGGAAACACACCCAAGTGACACCCGCGAACAAACTCATCATAGTCTAGCGACAATACAGGATTGCTCGAGTTTAAAAACTCCGGATGAAAGATAATCTTGACTCGATCGTCCTTGGTGTTGAAAAGTTGGCATTGACGTATTTGGTTCAAGACAGGGTCATGGGTATCGTCAACCATGTTATGGGTGACTATAGATGGTAGGGAGTCACGCTTCAAAGCAAACATTCTTCTCTTCAATACAACACGGTCAGATGGCTTCAGCAAGTCGTCAAGAGTAGGAAGCTCTATCTGGTTCGAGTTCTGCATGTTGGTTGGTTTCTGGCAAAACTCGAATAGCCGCTTACCCATCAAGTTCTGGACATCCTTGATTGTGCTTTCCAGTTGCCGAATTACTGCCTGCCCCCGTAGGGTGTCCACAGTGTACGACTTCGTTGCAGCAGGCATAATGATGAAAGCAACCACTGTTATGCTTGACCCCACGGATCTTAATCTGTGATTCAATCTAGCCAAAGCTTCGATGAAAAAATCAACACCCTTGTTACGGTACTCATAACGGCCTGCAATGAAAAAATACAATGTGTTCTCGGGTTTGAAGTCTAACTGCCCATAAAAGTGACCACGGACAAACTCGTTAATCTTATCTTTCTTCTCAGCGTGCAAATTCTGAAACTCGTGGACGGCCTGGAACTTTACCACGTTCAAACCATTGGGCAAAACTCCATCAGGCTTTCTCTTAAGCAAATGCTCAGACTCATATGCAGTGATGTGTGAGACAGTAGTGAAGACGTCGGCAGAGTGAGCTGCCGCCCGTTCAATGCAGTATCTGTGGTATATACCTCTCTTACCCGCCTCATAGTCAACGTCAAACTTGTCAAGATTGTTATAAAAGTCAACAGAGCCAGCGCACAAGTATCTCCCAAGGAGAGTAGCGTGAGTAGTGAATATGGTTGTGCAGTCAATCTTCCGCTGTCTGCATAAGGGAATTGCGACTCCCGCAAGCCATTCGTGAGCATGCAAAATGATGGCCTTGTCGGTCTCGTGGCAGCACAGTTCCCCGATGAACCAGGCAGTGAGATAGCCAAGCAGCACGGCATCGTTTGTCTCAATGTCGCTTTCCGGGGTGGGAATGGCCGCCAGCCCCCATAGGTCCGACTTCCACTCGTTCAGATAGCCAGAGGCAGACCCAATGTCAAACAAGATGACCCTCGGCGCGCCCTCGATCAGCCATCTGCCATACAGGTAGCGAACGCCGCGGGAGCCCATCGAGTCCAAAGTAGCCTTGAGGGCTGCATTCTGCACGGGCAGCTCCTCCACTTCGACCGACGCGCTCTTGTAGCTGAGCGGGCCGATCAGGGTGTAGCGCTCTCTGTACTCGGCAACCGTCACCGGTGCTTTCGACTTGAGCACAGAGTAGATGCCACCAACCCTGTTGGCCACCTCTGTGGCCACCTCAAAAAGAAGGTGGTTTTGGACGTCTCTAGTCATCTGGCTCTCTGCTCCCTGTTTGCTCGCTGTCTCTTCGCTTGCAACTCGCTGGCCAGCACTAAACGCAGTGGTTCGCGGGTGCTTGCAGATGGATACTCTCAGCCCCTCGCCTGTTGCGCTTCCTCTGCCAGCTCCACAAGTCAGCCTCTTCCCAGGTAGCTTCATCCTACTTTCTCAGCAAATCTCTTGTGGGGGAATATGCTCTCATTACCGTATCAGTGTGTCGTGCGCCAACCATAAAGCAGTCAGCAGATGATAGAAAAAAAGAGACCCCCCTCCCCTCCCCCCTGGGACTGCCAGCCCCGCGAAATTCTTGTCTCAGATCGACCCCGCGTGGAGACCTGTGCATGCATCTCTAAATGTTCCCCGGGGCGGAGGCGGGCCTGGTGCGCGGGAGCACCACGAGGGGCACGATAGTGGGCCGTCCGTGCGGACACCACAGAGGCTCGTCGCACTCAGCTAGCCCTTGTATGAGCTCCGCGCACTGGGTCTTGGTCAGAGGATCTCCGAATTTGATAGCCTTGCGGCAGGCACAGCTGTGCGCAATTTCCCGATAAACCCCCGGCATGCGTGCCAGGGCTCCGTGCCAACCTTTGCCGTGGTCACTCCCCCGGCGTCGCGAACCGCTCTCGAGCTGCTCCACAAACTGCTCGAGACCCCGCCACAGATCAACAGCATTCCTTTTCAGGTCCCGCGCTATCAAGGCAGGAACCTTGGTGACCACGGCAATTCCCGGGCCGCCCATGTGGAACTCGACACCCCATTTTTCAAGGTCGGTCTTGTAAGCATTCATCTTTATCGCTGTCGCAGGGCTAATTTCCAGTTCAGCATGTACCTCGTGAGCCCGCAATGGCGAACAGCTCGCAAGCTCCCTGTAGAACTGCTCCACGCGAATCCGTTCGTCGCAAGCATGCTGATCAAACATCATCAGAGCAGAATCGCCATCGGCTTTCTTCACACGTACCAGAATGAACATGTTTGAAACCTGGCCGATCACCTCGCTGCTAGCAAGATCTGCGCCCGTCAGATTTATGGTACTGAGTTCTCTTTGTATTTCGGTCTTCACTGTTGCAGCGCGCACGGGGCCCTGCTTGATGGCCAGCTTCCGCTTCCGGGGGCTCCCGTTCAAAATAGTATCAGAAAAGCGTTTGCTGTGAGCAGACAAGGCCAAGGCCATCTGATTCACAATAGAGTTCACGATTCTCAAAGTTTCCGAATGATAGCATTCTTTTCCAGCCCCTTGGAGAAGATCAGAGATACTTCGTCTGCTGGTCCAAATCAGGTAGACATAAACAGGATACCGACGGAAGTACTTGCTCTCCTTTCCAAAAGTCAGAGACTTGCAGATAGTTACTTTAAGCTCTTTGTTCCGAAACGGACGTCCATTCAAAAAGATGTGCTGATGTAGTTTGCTCTGACAGGTTGTCAACCCAACAATCGCTCGGACACTTATATCCCCCAACTTAGCTTCTGAGGTCTCATAATCATCAATGATGCCAGCACCATATATAGACTGTAGCAGAAAGACTTCCTTGGGCTTTGCGGGAGGTAGTTTGTTTTCAACATTAATTACAACCTCTCGCAAGGACGACACCAGATTCTCTTGAAACACCAGCAAGCTCACAGAGGGAGATACCACTAGTGTGTCATAGACCTGTTTCCGCAAGTCTCCTAAAATGGCACTCCAACTCAAACCTAAAAGCTGTTTCTTCCTTACTGGAAGTCTTCCAAGCAAATCGCATACCTCAACACGCGTCCCTTTCTTATCAATTCCAGCCCAGAGACCTTTATCGGGACCGAATCTTCTGGACTCGCCCAGGAAGTGCACTCGAAACTCCGTTTCCTCGGACAGCGTTTTGGAAATTACAGTACCCCGAGAGCTTACACTGAAAATTGAGTTCAGTGCCTCGCCTTTGAATCCAAACGTACTGACTGCTTTAAGCCCGCTCAGCCCCCCATCTAGCTTTGAGGTGTAATACCTCTGTGCAACTACACAAAGGTCATCGTACCCCATACCGCTTCCATCGTCTTCGATCACAAGATCAATCTGATCCTGGTATTGTCTCACAGTCAGCTTGATCCTCGATGCTCCGCAGTCAATGCAGTTATGTAACAGCTCTCTCACAGCATCGCCAACCCCAGTGATAATCACCTGACTGTCGATTTGAGCAGCGATTTGGTCGAGTTTCCTTATCTTTGGCGTCATGGAAGCTCGGAACAAATCATGCGAGCTATCTTTGCTCTCTTATGGCATTAAAATATATGATCATTTTAACTTTCATAGTTTTAGCGGATTATAAAATATTAGACGAAAAAAAACCGAAGGTCTTTAAAATGTAGTCAAGTCTTCAGAACGCAGTTCTCAGCCGCTCAAGCTCTACCTGTAATCGCCGCAATTTCTGCATAGAGAGCATCCAACATAGCTGAGTTCAACCCCATATCGTCAGATCCCAAAACCCGTCTTAGATTCAGAACAGCCACACAGTTCTCAATGCGGGTAATCAATTGGTCAATGAAGACCATCGTATCCATCTCTGCATTCACCATCTGAGAGACCAATGTGTCCTCAAAGTGCGATGCCGACCCATCTGCAGCTCTCGCAATAGTTTGCGTCCCATGAGTTACTCTCAAAGTAGATTCAGATAGATAGCTGCAAACCTTTTCCAGGCGCATCGACAATTTCCGCAGTCTTATAATGGAGTCTGCCGATAATCCTCCTGCTAGCAGTTGATTAGTTTTGTTTTCAATCTGCCCATCAGTACTCGTGAGCATCTTCAATCTTGAGGACAAGTGAGATGGCAATATAATCCAAATTTGTTCCGGAGTTTCAAGTCCCTTCAGTTTCTTGGCCCCCAGTGACTCCTCTGCCCAGCCAATCTGTTCAAGTTGAGTCATCTGAGCCTCTAAGACTTGTCCCAACATTTTGGACCCATAAATAAGAGAAGGATCTCCACTCTCTTTAATCACTTTCTCATGAAGCTTTCTCAACTTCATAAACTCATAATAGAAATCAGTGCTCATTGTAATTTGACCGCCGTCGGCAACAGCGCTCACCCTAGAAGCACGATTCACCATCGGCCCAAAATAGTCCATCCGTTTCGTCACAACATCTCTTTCGCAGACAGGCCGTCCCCAGTGAATTCCCATACGCACAGAAAGCCCTCTGAATATGATAGCATCAGTGTCATCTTTAATCTCACAGCCCTGGTCACTCGATAAGATTTCAGCAGGCCAATCCTCTGACGCCAACAGCTGGGACTGTATAGTGAAGCACCACAGAAGCGCACTTGTGGGTGTTGGAAAAGATACCATAAATGCATCTCCTTCAGTCTTCACCTCATACCCCCCAATTATTCGCAATTGGCGTCTCATGATCGAATTGTGAACCTTGATAGCCGATCTCATTGCCACAGGATAACTATCCCATAACAAGGTTGAATTTTTGATATCTGTGAAAACCATAGCAAGCTCACCTGTGGGAGGTTCAATCTCTTCATCAAGTTTTCTGAGAAGCGAATCTTCAGGTAAAGATGATCTTTCATGGTACTTCTGTTTAACAGTGAACTGCCTAAGAGACAAAACAACAGCTGTTGCTTTATCACGAACACCATAGGAAATCGCAAAATCTCGTAACTTCTCTGCAGCAACACTTGGATTTGACTTCTCCTGCCGAATAATATCTGCAGCAAGGTCGTAAGGCACTCGTTTCCAAATTTCAGAAGTAGCAATAGCGATCATTTCCTCATTAGGGGTCAGCTTGATTTTAGAGATGCTAGGAACAGCAGTGACATGGGGAATCAGCTTAAAATAACCAACTGCTCGTGAAATATCAGAAACGCCATCAAGAAAACCATCAGTGGTGACAAAGCCACCCGAATCTCTTATTCTCTCATATTCTTCAGGGGCATAAGGTTCATGTTTTGTTGTAAGAACTGTGAAATCTCCATCAGATTTCGTTAAAATCCCCATCGTATCTCCCACGTTTGCAACGTACAAAGTGCTTCCCTGAATGTAAATAACAGTCGCACAACAGCCAGTGAGACCATCGTCTTCTAAAGTTAGTTCATCGGTGGTTGTTGTTCTGTGTGCGGCGGCTGAACTAAATGTAGACGATTCATCACGATTAATTAGAATATTCATTTCCGAGTTCATTGTTAAAAAGGCACCTCTCAACGCATCTTCAACTGTTTTAGGGGTTTGCCCCTGGTTTGTCTCGTCTCCCACTGTCTCAAGTTCCTTCTCTAAGTGAATTCCAAAAGTCTCTTGAATAATCTTGGATATTTTATCACCATGTTGATCTGACGAGTTTCTGCCGTCATATATGGTGATCAACATCTCATCAGGCTGCCCACGAAATCTCTCAATCACGACATCCCTCGTCGAGAGAGAAGATTTTTCGCCAAGAGTATCTGAAATACCATAGCCAAATTTGCCTAGCTGAGAAACGGTGGATCTTACTCTGACATCTACGCTCTGGTCAGGTACAGCATCAGTCGTGATTGTAACATCCATCAATCCCAAGACTTTTATATTTTTCAGCACCAGGAATGAATCAAGACTCTCTTCAATTCCTTCTCTTTTATGCAGCGGTCTTATTTCCAATCTTTTGTTACCTGATAAATTGAGGTACTTCAACTTCTGGTTATACCACCAGTTCCAATCATAGGGTATATTTCCAATATTATACTTCAAATTATTAGATCCAACATCAAGGGCTGTTAAGTTTGTGATCTTGGACAGCTCAGCGGGTAGCGAGTGGAATCTATTTCCGTTCAAATGTAGTGTTGTCATTTCAGTAAAAGATTCGAAGTCTTCCACAGGTAAGCTGGATAAATGGTTACCGCTCAAATACAATTTCTTGAGCTTTTTCAGATTGCATAAATATCCAGACGGAATGTCAAACAACTCATTGTACGACAAGTTCAAAAAAGTCAAATTTCTGAAGCTTGATATAGTCTGGATAATAGCATCTGTAAATTTGTTGTCATTCATGCTCAATATTTTCAAAGAAGTGTCCAAAGTTGCCTTGGCTCCTTTAAAAGGGGACACCGCAGACACTTCACTCTCCCTTCTCTTGTTATAGAAAGGACTGCTAAACTCAGTTCCAGTGCTTTCAAAATCTCTCACAGAAAGTCTTCCCGTTCCGGATCTAGCTCGAGAACCAAACGAAATATCTGGAGGTTCTGGAAAGCTTTCTAACAGATTGGAAGAAATATTCAAATGTTCTAAGAAACCTAATCTCCAAATATTAGGAGACAAAGAACTTATATTGTTCAAATGAACGTCGAGATATCGTAACTTTTCGAGGTCTCCAATCTCAGCAGGCACCTCGGTCAGGTTGTTCTTAAATACCGACAAGTAAGTTAAGTTCTTCATCTTTGAAATACCTGAGGGTAAAGAAACAAGATGGTTGTAATCTAATGTCAACTGCTCAACGTTTGGAAGCATAGACACAAATTGACAAGAAGTTAATTTTCCTTTTGAAAGGTCAACAATCTTCAGTCTTGTCATTGACTTAAGGAAGTTTATGTATGTCACCGGATTCATGTTCAGCTCCACTTCGAACAAATTTGGAGCACCAGTTTTGAAAACCGATATATTGTTACCGGCTGCTCTGATGACTTCCAATTTAGGCATATTTTTCAAAACGTCAATGGAATCAATGCGATTGAATCGAATGTCAATCATAATTAGAGATTCCAGGGTTTCGAAAAAGGGCGGCAAATCCTTAGTCAGTTTGTTGGCAGACAACTGTAAAACTTCCAAATTATTCAAATCCGCAAGTGTTGAAGAAAGCTGAAAAATAGAGTTGTAGGACAAATCCAGCCTCTTTAAGCCTTTAATTTTTGTAAGGGGCAACGGGATAGATTTGAAACGATTTGATGACAGATTCAGGTTATTCAAATTGACTAAAGACGAAAAGCTTTCTGGTAAATGTGAAATTCGGTTACATGCCAGATTCAGGTTCGTCAAAGTAGTTAACATGGAAATTTCCTGTGGGATAGTTTTCAAATAATTGACCTCCAGATTCAAATCCATTAGTCTGGGCGCAAAAACCACTGATGATGGAAATCTAGGACTACCACTTCTGGTAAAATTCAATGTGAGAAGGTTTCGACAATCGTGCATGAACTCTTTTGTAAGCTCAAACGAGGGGTTCTGAGAAACATCAAGAGTCACAATAGGTTCCGCATATAAAAAGTTCGGTATATCTTGAATATTCCAGTTTCTCAAATTAACATTCTGCGGGTCAATCATTCGTCTCCGTTCACTGCTTATTGTCTCAACACCACGTTCTTGAACAACAAACTTGAACAAAAAACTTAAATCGGTTCTTTCAATGTAGTCTAAGTTGTCCCGCTGAGTATAACCATAAAAGAAAAGAAGATTTCTCTGAATTCTCAATGGTTTTTCATCTAACGATAAACTTCTTATTAAACCTCCACATTTTAGAACAATAACATGGTCATCATCAAACTTCAAAAATCTCTTTCTTCTTAAAATATCCAACATATCCTTACATGTAGTTTCCAGGGTGCAAGGTAAAACCGAGCTCTTTTCACCTTTGAAAATCCTCACAGAAGATCTCGCAGAGCCTTTCAGTTCAGTCGCATGAATCCCATGAAGTCCATGGTGATGGTGGTGATGATGATGATGAATATCTTCTTGCGAAGCCCTGTGGCTTCGGGATTCAGGTGTTGTCAGCTCAACCGACCCAGACCTTTCTTTCTGAGAAGAAGTTACAGTTGACGGTCCAGTGGGTGTACCTTCCTGCAGTGCCCCAGAACTGGAAACTTCAACAGAAGAGTCTGACGAAGAGCATAGAGAGTCACATGAATCAGAGTCAGAACCGGAACCATGTGAACTAGGATGCTTGGTTTGAGACTTTAGCTCTTCTTTTGTATTTTTGACCTTCCAACTTTCGGGTGGTTTCCAACTTGATTCCTGCAAAGCTTGTGATCCCATACTCACTACTGAACCCATTCGAGACATATCTGCATCAGTGAGTCTGGTTATGGTAGCCAATTCTTCATTATCTGTATCTAGGTCCACGCCAAAGGGAGTCGGGACTTTCAGGGTAGAAGCCATGCTTTCTGACCGCAAGGAAGGTTCACTCATATGAACGGGATTACGCCTCTGTGGTGCTGGAACTATCTGCGTGTGCGTTCTTCTAGAGGACACAGAATCACCTCTTGTTGTGGAATCAGGCAGTCTTGAAGAGTCAGCGGCAGTCGGCCGTCGTTCCCAGTTGGCTTCTGAGGCTCTTCGAGATGAGTGGTCGGTGATAAGGGATCTTGAACTGTGTGGAGCCATACCGTGCGAAGATATATGGGTAGCTGATCGATTATTGGGCTCGCTCTCTCTTCTCGAAGGGAGTAACTTATTAAGCAGGAGGGTTGAACGTCTTGTCTTCTTAGGTTTTATGGGATGACTTAGAGGTGGCACTGTTTTTTCTGATGCCATTCTTGCCGCATGAAATCCTGAGTAAGAGGAAGGAAGGACTGACTGTATATTTGGGGGTGGGGTTCGACGTGCGCTTTCCGGAGGCGCGGCGGACCCCTCATTCTGATTCCCATTTTTGGCAGCTACTGGAAGATTGCTCCAATTGTTATTCAGATCCTTAGAGGTGCGTCTAGATGTTCTCGGCGATGAAGATGGACTCGTTTCATTTGATATAACCTTCTCTTGGCTCCTGTGTTTCTCGGATGAGTTGACCTCTCCAATGCTCTCCTCGGTGTAGGAGGAAGTAAACTGAGGTGCTTCATCACCGTCCCGCTTTTGCGATTGTACATGGGAGACAACTGCACTGTTTCGGCGCATCTCTGTCTGGCTGTTGGCAGCACTCCCTCTTCGAGACATGCAACAGGTTCCTGAAATTCGGTTCGGTCTTTAGAATTTGCAAGCTTTGCGTTGCGTAAAACCCAGCCGTTAAGAGCTGAGATTTTGTGGAACCGCAATGGTATCTACAGCCTGTTTGCAGCTTGTACTGTGCTTTGAACTATTGGCGACTTGGATAGTATCAATTGTCAGTGCTGTTGCATTCAAATAAACGAGTTCATATGACTTACATAGGATGTTCTAACGAAATCCACTTACTTACTTGGTTACTTTGTCCGGCAATCACAAACTGCCGATCACATGATGAAAAGCACGTTTTGAAAGAGTTTAACTTTCCCTTATTTTTTTGTGACTTGCTTTGTCCAATAGTATTGTCTGTGTTGATTATGTCATTATTGTATAATGAAAACTGTTTTGATAAACTCTATCGAGGGCTATAAACTGTTATCGAACACATAGAAATCCAGCAGCTTGAAATGAGCACAAGAAGACTAGAATTTATAGTGAAGCGACAGAGGCAAACAAAGCTCTGCTTTGAGGAAACGCGCCTCTTTTTCAAAACGGTGAAGGTGCTAATTGTCTCAAGAAGTTACCTGAAAGCCCGATTTATTTACCCTTTCTTCAAGAAAGCAAAGCAATTCTTTAAGGCACTACGTTGTCTTCAAATTTTGGCTTCAGTCGAAACTTCAATCTTCTCCTTACTTCAGCTTTAGTTAGAGGGTATCTTGTTGCTCGGCTGGGATTTCGTCTCCACCAGTTAGTGGACCATGACAACTTAACAGTCTTTATCCCTCAAGTTAAGAAAGGTAACACCACAAGAAATCAATCAGATCGTGTTATTTCTAACTGTCATGCTCGGAAGTCTCTTCAAAAAACGTGATGGGTCGCAAGATGAAGCTGTAGGCTCCTTTTTGCCTTCTGTTCCTGTATCAAATCACTCATCTGTACTGCCGTCGTCATTAGAGGGTCACGCGCAATCATTTATGCATAATTCAGACGCCCCAAACCAGTTCAATTCTCTTGGGGGTTCTTTTTCGATCGCCAGCACTGAGGATAGTCGAAATAACTCTCTCCTTTATGGCTCTCCCGACCACCTTCCCTTACCCCCCTTCAGGCTTTCTGATAAGCTGAACTGCTGCAGAATGATTGTCATGCAGGATCTTGGAATTAAGTTCAAACAAACACTCTTTGATTCTGCGATTTCTTCTCAATTTCCAGTGAATAAAAATTCTCCTTCTGTGTCATTTTCGGAACCATCATCACTACGTTCAAACTCTTTGACCTCGCTCAACAAAAGTGCACATCATTCGATCAACGAGTTGTCCATCTATGTGTTTGGCTACTATGGCATTCTCACGGCCGATACAGTTTCAAGCACAAAAGTCAACTTTTTGCCACCTTTACCACTAATGCCGAATTCTGTTTTAATCACACGCCTTTTTTCATTGGATCCAACTTTCAACTCAGGCCCTTCCATAGCGACGGATGCTACTGATTGGAAACCTCAGCCTTCTGTTACTATTGAGGATGTACCGTCCTCCGATAATCTCTCTACAAGGATTGCTATTGGAATGATAGTTCCTCTCGATACAAGTGACGGAAGTATACAAGATATTATAACGGATAATTGGATAGAAATATCCCGTCACCTTTCGATTGGTGAGAGACTTATTGCTGCGCGCTTGAAGCAGTTTAGTTTTTCACAAAGGCATATGAGAAAGAATTGTCCGCAACAAGGCCTTGCAGATCTGATTCAAAACGTTTCTATCAGTCGGCGTTTACAATTTCCTCCCTCGGCTCTACAGAAAGATACTGAAGTCAATAATTTGTTTGTATCATGTGTTAGATCCTTATCGGTGATGCTTGAAACTCCAAGGCTTTATATCTGTCTGAAGTCGTCTGACCATTCGCTTATGAATTGGGCTTCATCAATCTCTGCTTGGCTTGAACTTAAGGAAGGTAAACATGTTATGAAAGCCTTTCCCACACCCTCGTTTTCTGGCCAAAGTAATTCCCCTAATAAGTCACCCCCACCCATTTCATCGTCCACATCTCCTCAACTGTCATCTTTTGCCGCTGCTATGCAAAACTCCGCTGACAGCAAAGTGCCGAAATTGAAGTTTCTTGCTACTCTTCTTTCTCTCATCATACCAATTAGAGACTATCTTATCAATCCAGATCTGGTCGATCAAAAGAACAAATTTAGAGTTCTTATTGTTACCGGAAATCCAATAGTTTCTCAGAAACTGATATTCATAATCGCGGGTTTAATTGGGTATGATCATTTTGCTATGCTAGAAGCTGAAATGAATCAAGAAAAAAGTGACAGCCTCACTAAGACCTGTGAAGTGTCAGACGATGAAACGACTATAGTTAATAGCACCTCACCTCCATTACCAGCGGCCAAGAAGGCAGATCCCGACAGTTTTGCAACAAAACCAATTCCAATAACAAGAAGGGATTCTCGTGTATCATCTACTCTCGAACCTGATTCTTCTAGTTTTCAACCTGGTTCGGCCACAAAGGGGTGGGAGATTCGTGCAAAATCAATTCCATTTGTATCCGATGGAATGGCTATTCGAACAATTGAAACTGTGAAACCGGAACGATTTGTAAATCCACAAATTCGTCGCACATCATCATACGCCTCTTTGCAAAATTTGTCAACATCGTATGGTTCACCAGCTACAAATTCTGCTAGTTCCTGGCGAAGTGGTTTTCATTGGGGTTCTTTAGTCGATAAATGGAGAGCTGGATACAACACCGCTATGTCGGGAACGAATGCGAATTCTGGTCTTGTCAGTCAAGTCGCGTCTGATTCTAATTCATCTCCAACGGTTGAATATGAGGATTACATGTGGAAGCCATTGTCTTCTAATTCTGTCATCCCTCCACCAACTCAAAAAAGTACAAAATATATGTCATTCATGGATCTGACCGCAAGTGAAGCTCTTCAATCGCCTTCCCCTATCTCCACGTCATTTAGCTCTGTTTCTCCTGTGTCAAAAATGTTTTCAAGACTAAACAGTTACTCATTTCAATCTGATGACATCACAAAAATTAATCGTTCAACCTGCAGTTTGAGGTATCCAACCGCTGAAATGACTGTCGATATTAGAAAAGACATTGATCGCATAATGTCTTTGCCTATGTCAGTAAACTATGTGCATAATGATGGAGAGTATGTTGTTGATGTTGACATGCCTTCCATTAGTGATGAGCCGAAGCTAAGGACCAAACCAATTTTGAAACTGCCCCTGTTAGTCGGGTATGTTGATCAGTTTAGGCCTGAGTTTTCATTGATGTCTTGCCCCCAGCATCACAATCTGGAGGAACAAATTGAAGACACTTTGAAAGATGATCTTATTGGCCTTGGTCAAGATGCCAGTTCCACCATATTTATGGTAAATTTGAAGAAAAGGGAAATCAAGTCCATGAAGCTGTGTTCGTCAAATATCCCGCCCACTACTAGCATTATGGCTGACTTACATGCCCTTGCAGAGGTACGACCTAAAGTGACCACTTTATTTGCGCCTAATCAAAAACACCACCAAGGTTATTTCCTGACGACTTTGTCTGCAGAAGGCATGACAGATCCATCGCTCATCGATAAAATAGACACATTCTTGAATGAGGTCACAAAACTTGCTCAAAGTACTGGAAGAACTGAACCCAAGAGAACATTCGTAAGAAAGGATACAAGTGTAATTCAGGAGGATCAATCAGGTAACTGCTCGAAGAACATCAATGAAGCTCATGATACCGAGATGGATGAGAAGGAAGCCTGTTTGCAAATTAGACAGCTAATTGAAGTTACTCTCAAAAGCATTTGAAGTAATAATCTATTTACATAATATATGTACTATTTCATGCGATTAAAAGTTTATCCACGTTTCAGAAAAGATTGATAAGCATCAGGTGATATACTCACGGTTCCAATAGCTTTCATTTGCTTCTTTCCTTCTTTCTGCTTCACGAGAAGCTTCTTTCTTCTCGTGATGTCAGAAGCATGAAGTTTTGCAAGAACGTCTTTTCTTCTTGCTTTAATGGTCTCTCTTGCTATTATTCTATTATTAGCTCTGGCCTGTATAATTACTTCAAACTGCTGTATTTTGAGGAACTCTTTAAGGCGTTTGACAGATTCTCTTGCTGTCTTCTCAATCTCAGACTTGTGCATGACCAATGAAAGTGCATCAATGCTGCTACCATTAACCAGGAGCTCCATCTTATAAATATCTGATGGTCTGTATCCGTAGTCCTCGTAATCAAGTGAAGCATAGCCTCTTGTTACACTTTTGAGTTTACCAAAGAAATCATCTATTAGTAAAGCGGTCGGAATAAGATATTTCATCAACATCTGTCCATTTGAAAGAGATTGTATCTCAACTTGCTCAGCTCTATTATTAGAACAAAGTTTCATAACCGCGCCTGTAAACTCATTTGGAAATGTTATCAATGCCTCAACATATGGTTCACTGAAATAAGAAATTTTGGATCGTTGATTAGCATCGGGAAAATCGTCAGGATTGGAAACAATTCGTTCAGATCCATCGGAATAATGAATCTTGTAGGGCACTGTAGGGGCGGTGATAATTAAGTTTTTGCCATGTTCTGTTTCCAGTCTTTCTTTGAAGATTGAAGCATGCAATGATCCCAAAAACCCCAGTCTCCATCCCTGTCCTAAAGCATTGGATGTAGCCCTTTTGATTGTGACAGACCTGTCATTCAGAAAAAGATGTTGAAGACTTTCTTCCATCTTTTTAAAATCAGTCCCCTCTGCGGGGAAAGCTCCAACAAAGACCATTGATTTGGGTTCATCAAATCCTGCCAGAGGCTCCACAATAATGTTTGCTGGATGCAGTGTGTCACCTACATACACTTCACTTGGATCTTTGATCCCAGGCACAAGATATGCAACCTGGCCAGCCCGAAGAAACGGCATTCTTTTCCTCTCCGGATACATGATACCAACCTCCTTCACATCATACTTCTGCTGGGTATGAAAACTTTGTAGCTTTAACCCCTTTCTGACAACCCCATCAACAATATTAACCAAGAGGATCACACCAAGGTAAGGGTCATACCAAGAGTCCACAACCTGGGCACGCAAAGGCGCCTCAGGATTGCATTGACGAGGGGGTGGTATTTTCTCAGTGATGGCAGGTAAAAGATTTTCCACATTCAATCCTGTTTTAGCACTTACGTGCACAATGTTTTCCTTCGGTAATTCAAATGTTGACTGTATTTGCTCTTCCGCTCGTTGTATATTTGCGGTATCTAGATCAATCTTGTTTATAACTGGAATAATCTCTAGCCCCATTGAGTAGGCTAAATAGAAGTTGGCTACTGTCTGCGCCATTATACCTTCGCTGGCATCGACAACCAAAAGGGCACCTTGACATGAAGCGTACGAACGAGAGACTTCGAGCCGGAAATCTACGTGACCAGGAGAGTCGACCAGATGGAAAAGGTAGTCCTCGCCATTATAGTGATAAATCATTGACACCGTTTGAGCCTTGACTGTAATACCTCTCTCTCTTTCAACGTCCAGTTTATCTAGGATCTGCTTGTTGCGGTCGCCTGGACTGATGACTCCTGTTGTCTCCAAAAGTCTGTCGCTCAGCGTAGATTTCCCATGGTCGACATGCGCCACAATGATGAAATTTCTATAGTTCTTTAAAGGAATCTGCGCAATTCTCTCTGCCAGTGCGGTGTCGTCGGCGACATGCACTGGGTTGTTGACCTTGTCCAGGGGATACTTTAGATAGCCCTTGTAGGTATCAATCAGCCTATGCGAGGCGAGTCCCCTTTTGAAGGTGCTGACACTGCAAGAAGCAAGGCTCTTTCCAGCAAAGCATGATATTCCACGAGTCAAGCCAAAGAATAGCATGTCCGTCCATGGTATAAGGCGCCGCCTGTTGACTGACAGGATATGCGCTGCGGCCTGCAAAGATCACTTGGCTACTCAAGAGAGTTTTCAAGTTGGAATGTCTCGAAAAATATTTTTACCTCGCTACAATAATCAGGCTTTTGACTGTTTGATTTGATAAGCGCTAATATACATTTTCAACTATTACAGATGATCTAGCAGGGCCTGCTTCTCTATTCGCTGTGCTTCAGGATGACGATCACAGAATCTCCTCGCAGGAACATTTTGGAGACAAACCGTTCTCTAAGAATCTTTTTATTCTTGTCATCCACGTTTGTTTCGTTCCACACTTCTCTTACGTTCTCCAGGATCATATTGCAGTGTCTGTCAAAAGCCTTCACCTTGGCAATTAGCTTGTGGTTGTTTCGCAGCGAAATGAGTACGGTGAACTCCTCCTTTATCGACTGTGTGAGAATTTTCAGCGGTCCGTGTGTGAACTCGTAGTCCTCGAGGTCCTGTAAGTCCTGCTCTGAAAGCTCAGACTTGTGCTTGTTAGTAAGTTCCGACATCGTCCCTATCACTGCTAAGCAAGAACTGCCCAAGACACAGGCTCCTGTCGTCGCTCTGTGCTGTTGTTTGCTCATGTTTTTCGCTTCTCAAGTCTGAACAAATTTTTAATTATCTTCAACCTCACAAAGTTTCTGTGCGTGTGTCTGTGTGTGTGTGGTATCGGGGTCGACGCAAGTACTGGCTCACCTTGCTGAAACATTTCGACGCGTCGATATCTCTCAAAGAAACCTGATCGTTTTTCTTTTAATTTTTATTTTTGGGTTCCTCCTGGCTCTTGTAGAATAATAATAGCACTTGGCACCAGTTATTTCAAGACGTGACAAGAAACCACACTTCTTATTCTTATATCTACTCTCAGCTTATAGGCAGACACGCACACATAAACACTTATTGAAAAGGTCAGGATTAGAAGGCTGCATCCACCACAGGGCGAGAAAAAGGAAAAGCCACGTCAAACCAGATGCTCGCGGGTGCCCTGCTAAAACGCTCCGCCCTATTACGACATACACTTCCGAACCATGCCCTGCTACTCAGACTATCGTCCTCATCCAGAGCGGCTGAGCTAGCCCGTTTTTCCACACTTGCGCCACGCAATAGGGACTACTTTTTCTACACCCGTGAGGAGGCGAACAGCCTTTCCCCAGACACCCCGGCGGACGATTCTCACAGCTCGACCGGTCGAAACATAGTTGACGTAATAAATGAAATAAACAGCGATCAGAATTTCAATTTAGATCTGACAGACACGCACGACATTGACGGTGTTGTATCGCAAATGGAGCATCTCATCCCCATTCTTGATAAGGATCAAGACAGCGTGAGTTCTGTTCCCCAGGACCAAGTTGATGAAATCAGGATGGAAACTTTTCTAGATACGAATAGGATCTGTAATGAGCTGAAACGCAGCGGCTTTTCCGAGGAGCAAACAGAAATCATGATGAATCTGATATATTTCAGCTTGAGGCAGAAACTTTTATGGTTACATGAAAAGTTTGTACCCAAGGTGGATCTTGAAAATGAAGCTTATCTTTTTGAAGCAGCCCATAGCGAGCTTCTTGTACAAACACAGAATTTCCGAGAACTGTCTATCAGCGATTTGACAAACTCTTCCATTATTTTGAAAAGGGTTTTCAATTCATTACAAGATGAGTCATCTTCACGGCTACAGCTGAATGATAATACAATAAAAATGGTGCTGGACCAATTCAAGCACGAGAATAACCTACACCAAAAACAACTAAACTTGAAAAACCACGATCTCAACAACAGAATAGCATCAGAGTTGATTTCAGGCCTAAGATCTGAGATTGAATCCTTTAGGTGGCAGTTGACAAGAGCGGGCATATTCGCTATCTTGATCATGGCCGTCGCAATTTTGGGCGGATGGAACTTAGCCAAGATGGTTGATCCAGAAGCCGAAGAAAACAAACCTGATACCTCTCGGTACGCCCATGAACCGAGTGATGAGGAAAGCCATGAGTATGAAGCTGACTGGGATGACAGCGTGGCTACCTAAAGGGTTTTACTTAATTTATTTGATATATACAATTCCGCTAATGCAAAAAAACAACACAATCAAGAGCTTATAGTTTGTGCTTCCGTTTGCCTGCAATTATTTCAGCAAACGCCGTCTGAGGCCGATTTTCTGTCCATCTAGAGAGTCCCTGCATACTCTCCTCCAACACCTGTTTTGAGACAGACGCGTCAAAGTTCTTTCTGAGAAGTTTCTTGTTTTCTAGTAACACTTCTACATCTAGCCCAACCAGGTCACCCTCGAGGCTTTTAATGAGGTCATCATTAAAAGCCTGGACCTCTCCTTTCTCATAAGAGAAAAGAGCGTTAAAAACTCCCAGTTTCAGCAGATCATTTGCTGGAATAGGTTTTGCTAACAAAATATGCTCCAGCGACTTCGAAAGTCCTAGCCTCAGAGGTAGCGACACGGAGGCCGCACACTCGTTCGTTAGTCCTAGATTTGTGAAGGGCACGTTTATTGTAACAGTCTTATTTATAGCATAAATAAGGTCACATAGTAGCACCAGGGAAGCCATGAGTCCAATTACCGGTCCATTTAGGCCCACTGCGAGGAGCTTTTTATGGTTTATGAATAAGTGAACTAGGTACATGTTTCTGGCTGTGACCTCTGAAAGAAAAAAGTCTGTGCGCTGATCTCTCAACTGAGCAATCGCTTTGATATTGGCTCCCGCCGAGAAGTAGTTGCCCGTGGATTGGATAAGGGTCACCGCCGTGTGCGGATGATCATCTGCCTGCTTCAGTGCCTCCGCCAATTCCTGAAACTGAGGAATCGTCAGGGCGTTCATTACACTGGGCTGGTTCAGGCGTATCACGAAGATGTGGCCCTTCACTTCAGTCAAGATCGCAGAAACCATGCTGAGCTGTCTTTACAGTATATATACCCACTATATGCTCTATATGCTAAAGGTGGTTTCCTTTAAGTGGTACATGTAGCACTATTTATTCTATCCCCCACTCCCTTCGCTTGCCCTCCCCTCTCCCTTCCCTTCATAGCAGCTGTGGAGTAGAAGGCTCCATGTGAAAAAACAAAAAAGACAAAAGCGGCACACTGAAACCGAAGGTTCATCGACGCGTCGCTCTTTTGGCGTCGCCTGCACAAAAAAGTCCCGCTAGCAGTTTACCCGTACTGACCGCTCTTCGCTTATAGTTTCCCTTACGAAAATATTTCCCTTTAAGAGTGCTTTATGTCCGCTGATATTGCATTGCAAAAAGATACCGTTAGCGAGCCACTCCGTCTTCCTCTGGATCACTATATAAATGGGGGCCCTAGTCCGGATGCGAGCTGCTTCTCGTTGGGAATACGATATCTCTACGCAGTGCGACCCCATTCAAGAATGTTTGTGAGAGAAGTACAATTCACTGTGTTGCGGGCAGCCTCTAGGCTTCCAAAGCAGCCTAGAAGATGGAATTCGCAACTGGCCTATTTCGCCGCGCCCCGCATTGAGAATGAGGCGATCAAGCCTTTTGTCAAAACGGATCAGCTTGATTGGGACTTACTTAAGAGTGAGCTTTTTGGCTTCACTGATACAACTACCGAAGTTCCTCTGGTTATTGGAGGCGCAAAGATTTACGCTGATGGCAGCCCATCTTTAACACAAATAAACCCTGGTAACCGTCAGCAGGTGCTTGCAAAGTACGCCCTGGCCTCTGATGACGAAGTGAAACAAGCAATTGAAGCTGCCGAAACAGCAAAGCTGCAATGGATCAATATGTCCTTTGCGGATCGTGCGGCCATTTTTCTAAAGGCTGCTGACCTCATATCTACAAAGTACAGATACAAAATGCTAGCTGCCACGATGCTTGGTCAGGGGAAGAACGTTTACCAGGCTGAAATTGATTCCATTACTGAGCTCTCTGATTTCCTTAGATTTAACGTGAAATATGCCGAGCAGTTGTACAAGACACAGCCTCCAGCTTCGTCTCCAGGTGTCTGGAATAGAACCGAGTACAGACCGTTGGAAGGATTTGTCTATGCCATCACTCCTTTTAATTTCACTGCGATTGCAGCTAATTTAGTGGGCGCTCCTGCACTAATGGGAAACACAGTTGTGTGGAAACCCTCTCCTTTTGCTATTTTATCTAATTATGTTTTGCTCGAAATATTCGAAGAGGCAGGACTTCCTAAAGGTGTGATCAACTTTATTCCTGGTGATGCAGAGTCTGTCACTTCCACAGTTTTGGGAGACAGCCGTTTTAACGCCCTACATTTTACAGGCTCCACTCAGGTGTTCAGTAACCTCTGGGCCAAAATTGCAACAAACACGGCCACCGGCCTGTACCGCGACTTTCCAAGGGTAGTTGGTGAAACTGGAGGCAAGAACTTCCATGTAATTGATAAGTCTGCCAATGCAACCCATGCAGCGTTGTCCTCCCTTAGAGGTGCTTTTGAGTTCCAGGGCCAAAAATGCTCGGCCACATCGAGACTTTATGTGAATTCGAAAATTTGGCCAGAGGTGAAGAAGGTTCTTGTATCCAATACTGAGCAGATCATACCAACTAATACGAGTGCTATAGCCGGTCTTCATTCGTTCATGGGGCCAGTCATTCATGAGGTCTCGTTCAACAAAATATCGAAGGCAATTCAAACAATTGAATCAGATCCAGAACTGTCCCTTCTTGCAGGAGGAGAGTTCAGTTCTGCCGATGGTTTTTTCATCAAGCCAACTATCGTACAAACCACTAATGCAACTCATGACTTTATGAGAAATGAGTTTTTTGGTCCTCTGTTGACAGTTTATGTCTATGAAGACTCAGAAGACATCACTGAAATTCTGAATCTTGTTGATTCGACAACGAAGTATGGACTTACGGGCTCCGTGTTTGCCAACGACAGGGCTTTTATCAGGCTTGTGGAAGAAAAGTTGAGATACTCTGCTGGTAATTTCTACATCAATGATAAGTCGACTGGCGCAGTAGTGGGACAGCAACCTTTCGGTGGAAGTAGAATGTCAGGCACAAACGACAAGGCGGGATCTGCTGCTATACTCTCAAGATTTGTGTCTCCTAGATCCATCAAGGAGAACTTCTATGAGATTGGAGACTTTAAGTATCCAAGCAATTATACCTAATTTGAATTACAACAAAATCAAAAATATATTGGGTCATGATTTGAAGTATCATAAGGGCATTAGACATTAAAAATAATCAAACTTAAATTAACGTTTCATAATCTTCTTGAAGAAACCTCCCGAAGTCTTCTTCTCAGCAACAGGCTGATTAGTTGCACCGGGTTTCTTTTGATCGGGAGTTGCATCAATATCAACAGAAGTCTTTTTGGCCATTCCGGTGGCTTGTGAGGGCAGACTTTCAGCTATCGGTGACATGTCCAAGGAAGACTTCTTTGATCCAGACGTTGCGCCATTGCTTTGTAAACTCATGCGGCGATTGTATTGCTCAACTATAGAACCTGGCTTCGTGTAGGGTAGCTGAGGATTTACTGCGCCAGCCGAGGGGTTAATAGAGGAAAATGAAGACCGGCCTCCCGAAGGACCTAACGTGTTTGGAAGCATACTTGAATGTGGAGAAGACGACAGTGAAATAGAACCCGATCCAGAGCTTCCACTAGATCTCACTTTGGAAAACGATGCATCATCATTATCACCAAGTAGCGATCTCACTCTCATCACTGGCTTCGATGCCGCCAACTCAGTGGCCATGGTATTGCCTTGGTCTTCAATTACAGGTAGGTCGTTCAACTTTTCAAACAAAACTGAATGAGATGTCTCGTTGGTCTTAAGCTTAGTGAACGAATTTAAAGAATCCAGAGATGCAGAAGAGGAGGAATTGACGGAAGACAGCGTGGGCGATCTTTCAATACTCTTCTTTGTAGGAGCCGGCATTCTATTTAATTTTGTAGAGTTGTCTATGCTTATTGTAGGAATAGGTCTCTCAGAACTGTCGAAAGGAGCTTTGAAAACCACACCTCCCGGGTTTTCCAAGTTTGAAGAATCAGTATCAGTGTTTGCGCCAATTAAAGGTTTTGATGGATTGAAGGCTGGTGTTTGAGTTTTCAGGTCAAATTTGTCGTCAACAGTGTATCCCTTATTGACGTAAACTATCGGGATAAACGCTTTGCTGCCTAGAATTGAGCTGGACTTTCTCCTTTGAAAAGAGGTCCCTACGATTATCAAGTTTGGGTTGTACAGATTCAAAATGTCCTTAAGATAGTTGACGTTTTTAAAGAATTCAAAATTGATCTGAACTTTTGGTTGTGGATTGAACTTGACAAACTTAAGTAGAATAACATCTATGACCTCGCTGAGATATTCTTCGACGTCCAGGTCGTCGTTGAGTGAACAGCAAATAATAACGTTGTCGCCGTCTTTGCTCTGCTCTTTGAGATAGTAATCAATCGAGTTGAGAGAGGAGACTTTGGAGCAAATGAGCAACAAGTAAAACTTGCCATTGTTCATGTTGCGATTGTAGTCGTGGTGCTTGAAGTTGAGACAGAAGGAGTTTGCCTTTATGATAGGCCTTGTAGGGTAGTCTGTGTTATTGTTGTAGCTCTGCGACATCTTCTTGAGGAGCTTTGAGGAGCCAAAGGGGGCCTGCAGAGAATAGTCTGTCTCGAACTTGAAGTGGTCGACGTTGACAGTGCGGGTTGCAAACTGCGAGTCGAGCTGAAGGATCTCTTCGTCTGTCATGTCGACAAGAGACTTCTTGCGTGATCTGAAGGCGGACGGCTGGGCTGTCCCCGGGGACGAGGACTCGACAAGTGCGGTTTCGGAGTTGTGGGCTTCATCCTTATTTTTGAGGATGGGCTTGGGAGCAGAAGAGCTGCTTTGGCGGGCGCCAGCGGGCTTTGTGGCTGCTGCTGCTGCTGTTGTTGTTGTTGTGTCGCTGATTATTTCTGGCGAGAAGTCATTGAAGGAGACCTTTTTGAGGAAGTACTTGAACGAGTCTGAGGGGGCCATCGTCCTGTGGTACGGGGAGATGGACGGCAAGCTCGTTCTTGCTGGCGTCGGCGTGGGTCCCTTACGCTCGGTAGAGGGCCTGTGCTGAGCATGTCAAATCAACCAGCGAGGGACACCACGAGCAAACAAGCGAGCTCTAGCAGCCTAATTTTTTTTTTTGAAAGCACTGCCTGCCCTGCACCCACCCTCCTAATCGTGATCAGCCTGCATATGTTGCCCCGTGGAGGCGCAGCTGTGAATTTTTATTGTGGTTGTGGGCCCAGGGTCCTGCCACAGATCTCTCCAGGGCCGGCCAGCGCCGGCCAGACGGCCCTGCCCTCTGTTGCTGCCGCCTCCCCGTCCTCTTTGACACGGTGTCTGGCTGCTACAGGGACAGCCTCGCGCGCGCCGTCCACAGGCTACGGCGGCGGCGGCTGAGGGAGTCTCGGCCTGAAAGGTGGGGAAGCGCTGCCTGCCTGCACCTCACCCGAAAAAGAATAAAGAAAAAAAAATCCCGGAGGAAAATAAAGGGAGAGCGAAGAAGGGGAGGAGGAGGGGAAAAGAAGAAGGAGAAGCTTCTTTGACAGCTCAGCACACCCCATCCGCCCCCCGCTGTTCCCCGCGCGCCCCTCCCGCACACAAAGCCGCTCACCCCTGGCGCCGGCAGGACCAGCAGCTCCAGCAGCACTGTGCCACCAGACAGCAACGTGACAGCCGCTGCCCCTGCAATGCATGCAGCTGCCCGCACTCCTCACTACTTGCAAATTCCGCGTCCTCCCCCCGCATGCTAAGCAAGGCATATCGCAGGGTCTTCCCTGGCTGACCCCCCCTGACATGGGCATGCCAAAAAATAAATGACAGCACCCACCCGAATTGCGATCTTACGTCACAGCTGACTAAGCTCCATAGTTACATTCTTGTGAAGACTGGGGTGGCGACAGAGATAGAGATAGAGAGAGACAAGGCAGCCGGGCCGGCGTGGGGTGGGGTGGGGTGACAGCATTGCGCCTACTACACGTTCCGTGATATTGTATTCATTAAATCATAACTCGTAACTAGGAGACGCGCCGCTCTTGCCGCGAGCACAGCACGCCTCGCCGTGCGCTAAGCAATAAACTTCTGGTGCGGCATGCCATGGCGGTGCTGGCTCGACACAGGCCGCAGATCGTGCGCAGGCTGGTGTAACCCAGACCAGGGGCCAACAGCCGACAGGAAAAGTGGTTCCTGCTGCAGCGGCGTGCTGTTACGCGACGAGCCGCTGCCATTCGCCGGACTTCGATCCAAAACAATGCTTCCTGAACGACTGTTCATCCCCACAGCCAGCATCGGCTGGTGCGTCTCAAGCGGAGACAACCGCGGATCGGGATCAGTCGGAATTTCACTCTGCTGCTGCACTCCTGTAGCCGCCACCTGCTGCAGCTGTGTGCCAAATCCGGGGTTCATGCCCGCCGCCGCCGCATGGGAGTCATCAGTCTGACCACCTGTCTCCAGCTCCCAACCCTGCAGGTTGGTCAGCAGTGAATCAAAAATGTTAGCGTTCATCATGCCCATCTCTGGGAACCCGTAGTCCTGCGTATTTCCGGCCATCAAGTTACTGATGCCCGCAGAGTTCGAGTGCAGGGTAGGAGGTTGCTGCTCAGTTCGCTGTAGCAGCTCTTGCTGCTGTTGCTGGAGCTGATAGTTGGTCTGTTCAGTCTGGTCCTGGACATTCAGGTCAACTATGTTGGCATTCAGGTTGATTAGTTGCACGTCAACCGCCCGATCGCCATCATATAAGGGGTCCGTTTCGTCAGGAAGATATCCTAAATCAAGGTCCGGTAAGCTGAGATCCACTCTCACCATTATTTGAAGGTCATTGAATATTCGCACTAGGTGGATCAGTTTGTTTAGTGAGTCTTTAGACACATGGTTTCCTGCAAGAGCCATGAATTTCAGTAGATCAACACCCAGATCCATGTATCTGCTGTTATCTTCTATATTGAACGTTATCAAAAGCATTAGAATAGAGTTGAAAAGAAAATGAGTGTGCCAATAATCAAATGTCATCAAAAGCTTGTAGTTCTTCATTTGGCAAATTACATTGATGGTGTCAATTGAAGAGCGAATACCCTTGGTCAAAATTTCTTTGACTTTCAGATCGTTCTCTTTTGGTGTCACAAACTTCTTGAATATGGCTAGTGCGAGTGGTCGGCAAGTTGTGATGACGTACTGATTGTATTTCAAGTAGACGTGTATTAAAGACTTGTGATACGGCGACAACTTATTGCTGTAGAGTTCCTTCTTCAGCTTCTGAAAGTCTTTCTGCAGCTGACTTTCAAAATTCTCTTCGAGCATTTTGAGTATGTTGAATGTGTTGTTAATCAAGTCATCAGGGAGACACTGCTTATTGGTATCGTTTGTAAATACACTTCTTGGTGTCAAATTGTATACCGTGTTGATGATTTTGTCGGTAAACTTGAGTAATGATACCTGGATAGACAGTATTCTAGCCCCTTCCCACTCACTAATATCTCGATCGTTAAGTAAATCAGTTTGGGTCTCGTCATATTTAACATTTTGGGGTAGCCTGATTCGAGATGTGGCAAAGGAATCCAATGCAAAGACCGTCCACCAAACCCTCTTCCTCTTTGAAATTAGCTCACTGCTGAGGTTTGGCTGTTTGAGGTGGAGATTCAAAGACAAAGACCATCTAGTGGCCAATCCAAACCAAACATAAGAAGACGTTATCCGGTTTAGCGACTGACTATAGTAGCCGAGTAGTAGTGCAGTCTGAATCATTGGAAGAGTGGGCATTTCAACGTTGACGGGAAACATCTTTACAGCTTCCAAAAAGTATTTGAGGCCTGGCGTCTTGTTAGTGAATTCCTTTTTGGATGAGAGTTCAGCATTCAGCCCGTTTAGCGAGAGCTCGTGCGATTTGAGCGAACATGCAACAAGCTCACCGATGGCAAACGACACCATTAGCTGAGCAAGGAAGGAGCGAGAATAACAGACGTGCGTCTGGTAAATCTTATTGATCTCATAAAGGAACTCGTACTCATCAAAGAGATAGTGGGAGTCTCTGAATAGCGACAGGCAGAGATTTACAAGCACACCAGCGTGATCTCTTGAGGGAAGCTGCAGCAAACATTTTCCTGCAGTATTGTTGAAGTACAAGTCCGAGACGTAGTAGTTAGTCGAGCCACTGGCTGTGTTACTGTTTGCAAGCTGATTGTTTGACCTCTCGTGGTGTTCTGAATCCCCGAAGGAAAGATTGATGACATCATCGAGTCGCTCGTTGTCTGTGTAGAACTGAAATGGTATGAACTCCTTTTTCTCAATATCGCTATCTGGAGAGAAGCTGTCCGACTCTGTTGTTGTCGTGGCTGGGGACAGATCATGCTCCTTTATGTAGTTTTCAAGAGTCTTGATGCGTGTCTGAAGACTCTGTAGCTGGCTCTCAAAGATGATTATCTTGCGGTCCTTGAAAGGGTAGACACAGACATTGCCTGTGAGTCTGCAGTTGTCGCAGGTGGGCTTGTCGCCGCTGCACTTGATCTTTTGGTTTTTACAGCGAATACAGGCAATGTGGTTTCTGCCTCTGAAGATGACGGGGTTTATGTTGTTGAGCGCGGCGCTGCCTGGGCCTTTGAGAATGTCCTCTTTGCCAGCCATCTTTTGGTCTGCTTTTTGTTGCCAGCCGGGGACAGTACAAAGAAGTAGTCTCTGAGTGGGCTCTGAGTGGGAATCCAAAGGAGAGACGGGAGGGAAGAGAAGGGGAGGGGCGGGCTTTTTCGACGGCTGTGCAGCCTACTTTTATACCAGGGTGTGCTCTTTTAAGTACGAGTCTGCAAGCCGCCTCAGGGTCAGAGGTTTTGACATTTCAGCTACTGGGCACAAATCTCCGCTTAGGACCCGATTCTGGGTATTTTTTGCGGGGTTGCGCGCATAGAGGACGCTTAATGGCAACCCTTGCAATCCCCGCGGGGTTGGGCGTCATCGTCTCCCCGCGCCGCTCGGAGTCGGACTCCGCACCCGCAGGAGTCCGCGTGCTTACCGGCTGTTTCAGGGCCCCCCCTGGTGGTGGTGTTGATGCTCAGGCTCTGCTGTGGCTGTGTGGCTGTGGCTGTGGCCCCCCCCCGCGGCCGTATACGTAAGCGATCTATTTCCCCACACTTTAAAAAGTAAGAGCAGCCGGGCGCGTGCGTGGCAGCAGCGGGGCAGGGCGCGCGCGCATCTGACAGGCAGCGGGACAGGCTGTGTGGCACGTGCTTGCTGGTGCTGAGCGTACTATGATGGGACACGGCGGCACGTGCCGTGAGGACAGACGGCTGCGCCGGGCACCCTGGCAGCGCTGGCACGCACGGGAGGCTCGCGGGTCTTCGGTGCAGTCAGTAACTTAGGGCACTCCGCACCTGCCTGCCTTGGGTGCTGGTATGGGTGCGCCAAAGAAAAAAAAACCCACACACAAACACGTGCAAAAACTGGTGACCTCGCCCCCCCCCTGCCGCGCGCGCGCGCGCGCCGCTGCCGCCGGCGCCCAGCCCAGCGCTGCCAGAGTGCCCGGGCAGTGGGCAGGCAGGCAGCCCGCCCGAAAGTGGAAAAACGGCTGATTAGAGCAGCGCTCACGTGCCCGGGGCACTCGCTCGGAGCCGTAAAAGCACCAGCGCGGCGACACTGCCCGCAGCACCCTGCCGGGAGCACCCGGTCCCCACCGCCCTGCCTGCCTCAGATAACCAGCGCTGCCCTCCGGCGCCCCGCGCCCCGCCCGTTTCCACAAGCTTCCTCCCCACCTACGCCAACCCTCCCACAGCAAAGCGCACCCACGCACGCGTACATCCCTGCACTGCTGCCGGCGCTCCCTCCCTTCCTGTCTGTCTCGCTTTTTCTCTCAACCACCCCCTGTTGTGCGTAGCCCAGTTTGGGGTTGGCGGCAGGGAGCAGGGCCAGCTAATAAAATTTTTCTTGCTCCACTATGGGAGAGGAGGAAGCGAAATTGGCTCCAGCCAATCTCTACTCTAAATCCAAGATCCACCTGCTCACACACAAAAGGTCCGACAGAGAAGAACAGGCCCCGGGCAAAAACGAAGGGCCGCACAGGTGTCGGCACACAGCTACAGACCAGCACAGCGCAATTGCGTACCCCAGAATCTCGCACCGTCGCACCCCTGTCCCGTCGAGCCCTCCGGCGCAGGACAAGACCAGACAACGCACCCTCCAGCTCTTTTTTTTTTGCCCTGTCTCAGGCCTCTTGCACAGCAGTCCCCAGCCGCCACTTCTGCCCACGCCTGCTCCATTGATCCAGCACCCACAAGCTGCCCTAGCTAGACTGCCTCTGACCCCACCCCTCCACCCCCACCCCCACTTCCTCTCCCCCTCCATCGCAACATCCCATTCCCCTTGTCGGTCGCAGCTGCACCAAAAAATGACTGATCAGACGACCCTTTCGCTGGCTGATCCAGACGACGACACCCTGCTCTCTCCCGACGTCACATCCACCACGACACCACCGAATGACACTCACTTCGTTATGTCACATGACTCCTCCGGCAACACCGACAAGTTTCACCCTGGGACATCGCCCCAGCTAGACGGCCTTGCCAGCGTTTTAGGCGGCCTCAGCTTCGATATGTCCCAGCCCCTCTCGGACCATCCAGAGCGCCCCGTTGGTGGAGCCTCAATATTTGCATCTCAGCTCTCCCCAATCATGGATCACGCCCAGCGCGCTGTGCCTTCGACGCCGCCAGAGGCTGCTAACCCTGCGCTTTTTTCTTCAAATTTCTCCAGCGGCAGCGGCCTCTCCAAACATCCAAAGACTCCAAACTGGTCACTTGCGAATGGAAATTACTCGCAGCTCTCCAGTTTTGTGTCCTTTGATCCAAATGCTACGGGGCATCAGCTGTCCGCTATGACGCCAAACTCTGGCACCTCGTTATCTTCGTTTGGCGGGTCGCAGTTCCCTGCCACCAACACACAGGGAACGCCATTCAGCCCTTCAGGTGTTTCCATGCCAGCGAGCGCCCCTCCACAGAGACATTTGTCGCACATGGGGTTGTCAAGTGCTGTCAGACCATTTTTACTACCTGATTCCAACGCACTTCTTCAAGACCAGGACCGCTCTGCCTTTGGTCAAACAGGCACGAGCACTGCCTCAAGCACACCACATACAATTTTTCCTTCCGGGGCGCCAGGGAACACTTATGATACAGCATCTTCAAACCCGGGCACCCCGTCATTTGGCCCTCCAATCTTGGGGGAGACTTCCAGAAGACTTACTTACCCATTGTCTTCTCCACCTTTGCAACATTTAAAGAGCGATATAGTGGACCCAAACGTATCTGCATTGCATCCTGCATTAACAAGTGATCTTCTCTCCGGTTCAATTGGGATGGGCATCTCAAATCCATCAATTGCAACACATTCCGTTTTTTCTAATAACTTCGGCAACCAGGGCTTTGCGGCACCAGCCGCTCCTACTTCTGGTATGGGTATGTCACCCGCAGCGACTTCTTCATTAGGATTTGGAGGTTCTAATGCAGCAGGCTTCCCGCCCTTGTCAAACTCTAATGTTACCCGCGATAACATTGGATATGTGAGATCAAACTCAGTTCGTGGCTTTAATGCACCTGTGGGAAAACAAGCGCAACAAATAGGCAATCAGCGCAATGTTCTTGGAATAGCATCAACCGCAAATGTTCATAGAAAACACACATCGACTAAGCGACGTGGCGAAGATGCTTCCAAGTTCGTTGATGCTTCGTTGTCTGATTTTGTCAATGAAATTTACTTCTTGTGTAAAGACCAGCATGGCTGCAGATTTCTCCAAAGACAGCTCGAAGTTGGTGGTGCGGAGGCAGCCACACAGATATTTTATGAAATACAACTCAATGTAATAGAGCTGATGATCGATCCATTTGGCAATTACTTGATACAAAAATTGTTGGAGAGAGTTAATGAGGAGCAGAGATTAACTTTAGTTCGCAACGCCTCATCCCAGTTTGTTAGAATTGCCCTTGATTCCCATGGCACCAGGGCTCTTCAAAAGCTTGTGGAATGTATCAGTACCCCAGCCGAGTATGAGACAGTTGTTAGCTCCTTATCTCCCTATGTTGTTTTATTGAGCAGAGACCTCAATGGTAACCATGTGATCCAGAAGTGTCTGCAGAAATTGCCACCGGATGTTTGCAATTTCATATTTGATGCTGCATACGAGAACTCTGTGAAGATTGCCAAGCATCGTCATGGATGCTGTGTGCTCCAGAGGTGCTTTGACCATGGGACATCATCGCAATGTGAGAAGCTGAGTTTGATAATTGGACAGAACTGTGTTGATCTGAGCGTTGACCCATATGGCAACTACGTCGTGCAGTATGTGCTCAGTATGGAAGAGAATAGATTGCGGCTAAAGAATGACCCACAGGCCACTGAAAAGATTCCCAATACACACGAGGCCATCAATCTTGTTGTGACTTCTCTTGCTGCAAGCCTCACGAAGCTGTCGATGCACAAGTTCGGTTCGAATGTCATTGAGAAATCTTTGAGGATTCCTACGCTGGCGCCTTTGCTGATCGCGCAGCTGCTAAAGGAGGCAGCGACGGCTCTGAAGAGGCTGCTACACGATGCATACGGGAACTACGTTTTACAGACTGCGTTAGATGTTGCCGACGATGCGAGTTTCAACGAGCTCAGCGAGCTGCTAAAGCCTTATCTGGGCGAGGTGAGAAACACGCCTCATGGCCGAAGAATTCTGTCGAAGCTAATCAGCCGAGGTGGTGCTTCTCTAGGTGCTCTTGGTCCAAATCCGCAGGCCACCAACCTTCACCCTCCGCGTGCGGCTGGATTTGGGATGGCGTCCTCGGGCGGTGCTTCGGCCGCGCCGCCGGTTAACGCGATGAACGAGTTCAACTATTACGCTCATCAGCACGCTGCATAGTCTCTCCTGGGGGGTGTGCCGAGACAATTCGGCCTTCACAATTGTACTTTAATATTCCTTTGTCACCATTATTTATCACTAGTTGCATGATGTGCCAGCTGACCGTCCACCCTGTATTTTAGTGGTTGTTGTTGAACTTTGTCTACAAGTTGCAGGTTCCCCTATGTGTTTTTTTTTTCTTTCTGGTCCCCACTTGATTTCTTTTTTCTTACTATTCTTATCTATTCCACAGATCAGCCGTTAGTCCTGTCGCGGTGGTGGCGCCTCTCACTGTCCGCGCCACACTCTGCGCCACGCGCCGCGGGCATGGTGCCTGCTCCCCTGTGTATACTGTTCCATACTATGTTTATTAAGTTGAGATCTGGGTTTATATCATCTATAACGCACACGCTGTTTGCAGTAGAAAAGTGAGTAATCGATCTGCCTTCTCGTTTCGCTCGTTCCCCTTCCCCCCCCAGTCGTATTCCTGTAATGCATACGCGGGGGCGGGAGGGGTGGACACAGACAAAAAAATTGTTTAGTAAATATAACAGAGCATCGAGCCTGAAAAATTACAAGACACAGAAGCACACCCGTCCAGTAAGGAAGAGCCCATGCAACACCTGCCGCCCCTGTGCTATGTCCAAGAGACACGCGGTACCGCAGAAGATGTCGTCGAGTCGCAGTGCGCCCGTACCGGCTCCTCAGTCCGCGCCGCTTCTCGCGCAGCAGGCGCCTGCCCAGCAGAAGAAGAAGACAGAGTACGAGTTTGGCGGCCCAGCCGGCGCTCTCGGGATGATGCTTGGCTTCCCCATGCTGATGTACTACATGTGGATCTCGGCCGAGTTCTACAAGGGTAAGCCTGCCTGGCCGGCCGCAGACGAGTCGTGGCCGGAGTTTGGCAGCTCGCTGCTGCGGCTGCTGTCCGAGCACGCAGTGCCCACGCGGCTGCCGGTCGTCGTGTTTGCTTTGTTTATTCTCACACAGGCAGTATTCTATGTTGTGCTGCCGGGTATTTGGACCAAGGGCCAGCCCCTATTGCACATGGACAACAAGCAGCTTCCTTACTTTTGTAACGCCTACGTCACGTTCTACGTTAACATAGTGCTGGCCCTGACCTTGCACACTACAGGCATCTTCAAAGTGTACACAATTTTGGAGCATTTCGGAGAGATTATGACCTGTGCCATCATCACAGGCTTTGCCTTTGCCATTGGGCTATACTTGTACACTCTGCTGATCTCGAAGAATTATATCGAGCTCTCAGGCAACCACATCTATGACATGTTCATGGGTGCTCCCCTAAACCCAAGAATAGGCATCATTGACCTAAAGATGTTCTTTGAGGTGAGACTGCCTTGGTACATCTTGTTTTTCCTATCGCTTGGTCTATGCCTCAAGCAGTATGACACATACGGGTATGTCTCCACGCAGGCTTTATTTATGTTGCTTGCCCACTATTTATACGCAAATGCTTGCTCAAAGGGAGAAGAGCTCATCGTGCCCACATGGGATATGGCCTACGAAAGATTTGGCTTTATGCTCATTTTCTGGAATATTGCTGGCGTGCCATTTACATACTGCCACGGCACTCTTTTCCTCTATTACCACGAGCCTTCTCTGTATCAATGGTCGACGTTCTACAACACATGGTGCTTCATACAGCTTTTGACTGCCTATTATGTCTTTGACACCTGTAATGGTCAAAAGAATTCATTCAGAAAGATCATGGCTGGAGACAGAAAAATCAGAAAGTCCTTCCCCTTCTTGCCTTACCAGGTTCTCAAGGACCCCTCCTACATCAAGTGTGCAAATGGCTCTGTCCTGTTGACAGATGGATGGTACAAATACGCCAGAAAGATTCACTACACTGCCGATTGGCTACAGTCATGTTCCTGGGGGCTGATTTGCGGATTCACATCCTTTTTCCCATGGTTCTATCCTTGCTTCTTCTTTGTTGTCCTTCTGCACCGGACCCGCAGGGATCTCAACAAATGCAGAAAGAAGTATGGAGCCGACTGGGATGCCTACCTAAAGGAATGTCCATACTTGTTCATTCCTTATGTTTTCTAGACATACTCTCATGTAAAAAATAGATGTACTTAGCTTCAAATACGAACGCGAAAAAGCGAATCTATATTTAATCCTGCTCAGCTATGGAAACGAGTCGTTCGTCAATCTCCTCGGGAGTTAGCGTTTTGAGGCCTTCAGCAGTCGCCACACCAATCTCGAGATCATTCTTTCTAAATTCTGTGCTCAAGGCATTACTCAATGTGACAATAGCGAACTCAACTACTTTCGTCCAATCGCCCTTTACGATGTATTTGCTGTCCTTCTTTTTCTTGAATGCTCTTTCCAGGGCAGTCGAAACCTCCTGCTGCTTTGGGCCAGTGGACGTCGCAGCAGCATGGAAATAATAACCAGCAGGATCTGTCTTGAAAAGACATGGTCCAAGTTCATCATCCATTGAAATGAACAACAAAGAAACACCCATAGGTCTCATGTAAGCCTTCTGAGTGTACAGTTGCGCTAGGTTTGCCATTCTCTTTACAAGGGCATCGACAGGCATCTCATAACCAAATTTGTACTTGAACTCTGCAGCTTCTCCTCTTGCCCTCATAGAGAGTGATCTGCCGTCTGCTATCGACCCTGTAGCTAGCATCATTACCGTTTCCGATATCTTGAACAGGTACGATATAGTACTTGGGTCCAGCAGCTTGTCTGGAATCTTTTTCTGCGACACAATTACAGAGCTGTCTTCACCAACAACTCCTAGACATGTGATGTTGGTCGAATTCACCGCTTTAAAAGCATACTCGACCTGGTATAGTCTCCCCTCAGGAGAAAAAACCGTAATGTGTCTGTCAAACCCAGCGGATCCTGTTATACATTGGAGTTGCAAAGTCTGTTAGTATACGTTGAAATCCGCCAGCAACATGAAAACAGTCTTGCGAGGAAAGCCACACAATGGCATCGTCATTGAACTACAGCTTTCACGGCAAAGCGTGCTGTCACTTACCAGACATGTTCACCTGTGTTTCGCTCTAGTTAGCACCCCCCCTGTACCGCGCTACTGCTTGGATGAGGTCCAAAAACCGGACTCTACCGAACGTACAGAAATCGGCTTTTCTCATCAGTGCGTTCTTCGTCTGTATTTGCCCTCTGGCCCTCTACAAAAAAAAATTCGATGTCGCACGACTAACAGAAACCTTAGAGCTTTTATGAGCCTTTTATATGCCGATCCGACTACGTCGAGCTGGTTGACTATACAGGGCGTTGCCAGCTGTTGCATCAACTGGTGCCACTTGTTGCGCTAGTTTATATACAATTCAATATGCTAGTGGTGCTTGCTGAGTATATCGGTCGCAAACTCAGCAAAAGTCTGTGTCTCGTTGACCAGATCATGTAGCGATGGCTGTAAGAAGAGAGCCAGCGTATTTCTGCTGATATGTGGCAGGGCTGAGGACTTGACGTAGTGCGGTACAGCATTGAACTGGTGTGACGATACTTGCTCAAGAGCAGAGCCACTTTGAAAGCCCATGCAATTAGGAGGGATCTTCACTTGAACATGAGCTCCTGTTCGGCTCTTTACGTATAAGCCCGATTCCGGATCAGGACTAGTAGAAAGAGGCTTAACTGTGCCATCCAACTCCTTCAGGAACAGAGCAGAAGTAAGTGCCGTGATACACGAGTGGTCGCAGTGGTCGCCACACCAATTAGCCCCTGCAAAGTCGGGTTTGTCCTGTGGATAGTAGTGTAACAGTCGGGCCTTTGATGTCGTAGATTGTTTCACAACAGACTCAAGATAACCTGGTCGGTAGCCCGTGACAGTACTCGCGCAGTATCCATCTAGAGCGCGACAAACGCACAGGCTGACGTCTATCATCATGGTTATCAGAGCTTTGCAGTTCTTCTGAAAGTTTAAAAGCTCCGGGTGCAAAAACTCCCTCGGCCACTTATTCCAAGTGGTGTAGGCCTTGAACTCTGCAAAGCGAATGCATTCTTCAGGGGGAGGTCCTTCGAGCGAGCTATCTTTATAGAAGGAACAATTAATGTAATAGGACCCCTTTAGGGAGTCTGGAGCGCCATTCTCAAGCACTTCCTTTCCGTGTGACCACCCTGTAAGATAAAAGCCCTCGGGCGATCCGAGACGGGCCAACTCTGCTTCTGGGAGATAACTAAGATAGGTGGCCTGCAGAAGGACCTTCTTGCGAAGCTCCAAGAACTCACTAGGCAGTTCTGTGACAATGATGATTCCCAGAGATTCTGGGCCAAATGCGCTTCTCAGCTGCTTCTCCAGTTCTAGTGTCAAACCGGTCTCGGTGACTCCGTTTTTGAGGTCGCGAAGCGGAAGCTTCACTGCTTCCTCGACCATGCCTTGCTCGTTGAAGTAGCACACTTCGCAGTTGTCGCAGTCCCTGTCAGCCAAGTGAGTGCATTCAAACGCCAGCAGTGCTGATCAAGTAGGCACATCCAGATTTTGAAGTCCTGACTCCCAATTTCCTACCAGTCAAATAGATCAGAAAGAGTAGACTGATCATAAATAAATAAATACACCACACTCCCTGCCTGACATGTGTTGAGACACGATTACTTTCAAAAAAACTCTTTATGCGTTTCTTGGCGTCCACTTAATCAGCCCAGAGGAACTAAAGTCGCACAGGCCACACTATGGAGTGAAAATGGTTTTGGTCCGATCTCCCCTACCTGTCGTCTTAGAATTAGCTGTCTGAACCTGTGATCTTCTTCTTGTAGGTCCCCTGTGCTCTGCTTGAACTATTACAGGTCTTAAGTACAATTTGCACACCAAGCAAAGTGCACACAAGAGCACACACTAGCGAATCAACACATCCGTACACCATGCCGATTTTTTATTTTTTTTTTTTTTTTTTTTTTTTTGTGGTTTTGTGTGCACACCTCTTTTATTTTGGCAGATACAGGAAAAAGTTGACCGAATAAATGGTTTACCTTTATATAGACTCCTCGCACTCTTGGTACTCCAAGACAAGCAGTTGGCCACTCGGAAAGAGCGGGGTTCCTGCAAACAAGTTGTAGAAATGGCCCACGTGTGGTCTCATGAGGACCTCACATTTGCTGCTGACCGCAAAACTGAGCGAGAGAATCCTCTTTTCGAGCCGATAGTCAACACATTCGACTCCGGAGGCTATAACCCCCGTGTTTCGTACCACTACAACCCCGACGTGTCGCGGTATCACTATGGAGTCCGCCACCCGATGAAACCATTCCGGCTGATGCTGACAGACCATTTGGTGATTGCATATAAGCTCCATGAAAAAGTGGACATCTACAAGCCCAGAAGGGCTACCAGAGAGGAGCTTCTCGAATTCCACTCCGATGACTATGTCAAGTTCCTAGAGTCCGTGACTCCGGAAAATGCTACAAAAGTCAATCAGGCGCTCAAGGATTTTAACATTGGAGATGACTGTCCGATTTTTGAAGGCATGTACGATTACTGCCAGATGTATGCGGGGGCATCACTCGACGCTTCTCGGAAGCTTATATCAGGAATGAGCGATATAGCCATTAATTGGTCCGGGGGACTTCACCATGCAAAGAAATTTGAGCCTAGCGGATTCTGCTATGTCAACGACATCGTTTTGTCAATTCTAGACCTTCTCAGGGTACATCCACGGGTGCTATATATCGATATCGACCTTCATCATGGGGACGGTGTCCAGGAGGCGTTTTACCTTAGTGACAGAGTCATGACTGTCTCGTTCCACAAGTACAATGGTGAGTTTTTTCCAGGAACAGGAAACTACGATGAAGTCGGTGTTGGGAAGGGAAAACATTTTGCTCTGAACGTACCTTTACAGGATGGAATTGACGATGAGTCATACACCCGTCTTTTCAAATCTGTTATGGAACAGGTGATAACAACATTCAAGCCAACAGCCATCGTGCAACAATGTGGAGCAGACTCTTTGGGAGGTGATCGATTAGGATGTTTTAATCTCAATATCAAGGCCCATGGTGAGTGTGTGAAGTTTATTAGAAGCTTTGGAGTTCCACTGCTAGTGGTTGGAGGAGGGGGGTACACTCCGCGAAATGTGAGCCGACTGTGGTGCTATGAAACTAGTATAATGGCGAATGTGAACTTGAACACAAAACTGCCTGATACTCTTCCCTTCCGAAGCTTTTTCCAGCCTGACTACTCGTTACACCCGCACCTTGGGGATAAACTGGATAACAAGAATACCAAAAAATATTTGGAGGATTTACAGAGCCAACTCTTCGAAAGTCTGAGGTACTTGAGAGGTGCCCCTTCTGTTCAGATGCAGGAAATACCGCCTGACTTGCAAAACATGACCACAGATGAAGAGCAGCTTATTCTAGACAGACTCGAAAAGGAGAGCGGTTACGATGAGTCCTTAGACGCGCAGAGATATTGGTTGAATGAGAAAGATAATGCACGCCCCCATGAGCGAGTGGAATAAATATGTATTAGATTAGAACGCAATGTACATCAGTTTGTGGCAGCACGTAAAGTGACTGCACACTTTATTATTTTCAAACAAACGGAACTGAATCGTAGTCGTCGTCAGAAACATCATTGAAAGAGTATTGGGGACCTTTTTCTTTTTGCAGGAGCCAAAACTTCTTCAGCTTCAAAAGAGATATCTCGCCCGAGCCTACACCTAAACTCATTAGAGCATTGAAACAGCATTCAATTATGAGTTTTTGGCGCGAGCTAATGCAGCAAAGACCACACATAAAGAGTGGCCATTGAATCATTACCATTCTATTATCAAACTGATAATACAAATACTTGTCAAAGTCAATCGACGTCATCTGTTTCTCTCCAGACCCGTGGTTTAAGCTATGCATACCCGATTCTGTCGGCAAAGCCATATTGTCGTGTTCTTTCTGATCAATTTCTAGACGTTCCGGGAGAGGGCTGCTCGGGGAATCAGAGGGGTCCTTTTCCTCATTTTCATCATGCTTCTCTCTTTCGTGAGTATCAGGTATCTTTGTAGGTACCTGCAGGGTGTCCTTGTTATAGTAATCGTCGAGTTTGGAAAGATCTTCTTCAGTCAGGCCTTCATTAAATTTGGCTAGGGAAGAGATCCCTAACAGCATTCGATCAACAACATCTTGTATCAACCCATTGGAGATGCTAAGGCCATTGGAAACATAGGCATTTTTCATAGTAAGTATTTTCAAATATCCAGCATCTACATAAAGCTGTTGGCTGATATCTAACCAACTATACCAATTGTCAAAGTCATTTGGGAGAGCAGTCTGTGGATTGGTGTTATGTAGATAGTTCGACATTATTATTTTCTTGCCACTAGGATTATTGTAGTGGTATCCACGTGGATTTAGTGGGTGGAAGAGAGAGTCAGCTGGAATACGATATGGTGGGGTTCCTGATATACAGACAAATGATCTTGCTTTAAGAACCATGTTTGACAGATGAAGTAAATGCGACGCCAGTAATTGGCCACTTTTATTTAAAATTCGGTTCATCATTTGATGCTCTCTAGATGATATGTGATGAGAATTCAGTTTTGTGTCAGATACATTCTTAAACGATCCATATTTGCTATGATAGTGCCTTTGTGCTTCTAAAGTGAATACAATTTCGTTAAACAGTTCAATTGTCTCATCGCTGTAACCCAAATATAAATTGAACGAGTAAGAGACTGGGGATTCGGTCGTGGATGTAGAACTCTTTCCAAAGCTTCGAAGGCGACCAGGTGCAAGAAATCCAAACTTCCTCAATATCTCTCCCGCACTCTCAGTACTTTTAACCACATTTAGGAATTCCAGTAGCTCATCAAAATCATGCATCGTACCGCCACTTGGTGCAGTAAGACCGGCTAGAATTTCCATGGCATAGAACCAAACCCAAATTATAATAAGTTTCAATGACATTGGCCGAAACTTGCAATATTTCACCAAAAGATCTTTCGCCCCTCGTAAATGTGCTCTCCATTGAGATCCAGTAGAACCAGAGTAGTCTGAAGCTAATATCAGGATAGTCAATAAAAGTGACTCTATATTGTCAAGGATCTGATTTTTTGAATGCAAAATAGTATTAAGTGATTTAAGGCAGGAAGACAGATAGTATGATCTGAATTTGTTGTGGTAATTAAGTCTTTTCAAATTGTCATCTGTCTTCGGGAGTCTGTTTACTCTGAAGCACTCATATCTGGCCGCCAACGCCAAAAGAGCGAAAAGTAAATGTGGTGAGTTTTTAGCCTCTAGCAAGAAACTCTTAATAAATGAATTATGGAAGAAGCTAGTAGTGAATGGTAGTGCATTCATATGAATCTTGGTGAGAAATATCTTCATATAATTGAGATGAGAAGATGATAAGGGATACTGGAAAAAGCTAGCCAGCTCTGAGAGATCTTTCTGTGTAAGAGATTGGTTTATAGTGAACAAATATTCTAAGCGCTCTTTGGAATTTGAAAGTAATATTGAAGGTGGTGGTGGTGGAAAAGCTGACAAAACCCCTTGGTCATCAGACGTATTCAAATAACTTTGTGGTGGGCTATCAAGACTATTCTGCGTACTCATTCTATGAGATGCAACTTCCGGAGAAGCTGAATCGTCCAGGTTGACGTTGTTAGTCGAAGGAATGATACGTATATCCTTGAGTGCATGTGTATTCTGTGATCTGCCTATCATTGTTGAGGGACTCGTGGCAAAATTTGATCGCAGCACACTAGTAAGCTTTTGTATGTACGGTTCGCTAGAGGCACTCATCTCAAACTCAGTCTCGCTTGGAGAATCGATCGAGGGAATAGAACGATTTGTAGGCGAGAACTTGTCCGCAGGGTTAGATCCCATACGACTCCAATGGCTCTCTGTAACTCCCAGCACTCCACTCTTTGTGGATGGCATACCGAGTATAATATCAGAAGGGCTGTCTGCAGGGAATTTGAACTCGTCTCCAAAACTGTGGATGATGTCATTCAGGTCGGATATTAGATGACTAGCACCATTAAACAAGTTAATCTCTAGTTCATCATGAGTATTCTGATTGGATGGGATGTGCGTAGGTGCGGCATTAAATTGAAGCTGCCGTCTCATCTCACGCTCGATATTGTTCTGGGTAGCGTGTTGTGACTCAGAAACTTTTGCTCTTGGGTCAGCTTGGGACGACCGAGGTTCGTCTTTCCGAGATGTAGAAAACTCAACACCAAACGGTTCAAAATATCCAGAAGAGGACGATTCTATTCCGGGATTCTGGACTGTGGCGGGATGTTGAGACATAAACATAAGTTTTGCTTGACCAGCAGAAGGATCAGATTGCTGAGGATCATGACCGCTTTGATTTCCTTGCTTTCTTTTAAGCTGTTTCTCCACCGAAGTGAGATTTATTAACTTCCCTGCAGCACTTCTGTCACTATTGTCCACGGTGAGAGCCCGCGAGTTAGTGAACTTGATACTTTTTTCATAAACACATTCTTTATTCAGATGAGCGCAGTTCCAACACTGGGGTTTCCCTTCATCGCACTTAAGCTTTCTTCGTTTACACTCCTTGCACCCATTTCGGGAGTATTTCCTCTTTTTATGGAGTGGTGCTGGTGGCCGCTTCTGTAAAGTGCTCATATTGCCTCAGGTACGCCAGATCGTTATGATGTATCTGGACGCAAGTATGTTTTTGTAGTCATGAACGGGGCTCTTTTTTGGAAAGACGTCTGGAGGGTTCCCGAGTGATGTTGACACTGAAGTCCCAGCAGATGCATGACACGTCTTACGTTGGGGTCCACCAGTGTTTTAATTCACCTTCATCAGCTTCTACCTGCGTAGATTTGACGTTGAAGCAGAGAGAAGATAAGTAGGTTGAATGCGACACACGGGAGCGGAAAGTTGGCATCTTCAAGTTAACGGTTTGCCCCGAATAGGAACTTTTTTCCGCGTTTTTTCTTGCATGCAGGGTTGTGTGTGTGTGTTTCTCCCACCAAAAGATAAAGTAGACACATTGAGTGAGTAAGTGCCTTTACATGCCGACAAAGACGGCACTCTTTCTTCTTGAACATCTCCGAAATGCGGCAACTCCTCAGCATTGTGCGGCAAATGAGATAACGACGCGGTTCCCGATAACAAGGCTGGGCTGGTCACATTGCCGCTCTCCTCGAAACTTGCGTTTTTATGCACTACAACGGTAGTGTTGCCGTTAAGTTAAGAGAAAATTGCCGTTCTAGTATAGTGGTTAGTACTCTTCTTTGTGGCAGAAGCGACCTTGGTTCGATTCCAGGGGACGGCAGAATTTGTTTTTTTTAGATTGGGCTCTTTTTTTGTTTTACTTAAGCCGCCCTCTTTTTTTTGCTTCCCCTTGTCGGAAACCTGTCACCAAAGCGGAGATGTCCATCGGAAACTCATTTGCTTGTGAAAAATCTGTTTTTTTTTTTGCTAAGTTACCAAGTGCGGGGTTACGGCAGGCGCTGCCTACTCCTCTCTGTCCCCACACACTAGTTTGTCGATGTCGCCTACGCCAGGTCAAAATATATGTCAAATGCCGAAATATATGGGTATATCTCAATACATAGTCGATATATACGTGTTTTTTTGTGCTGTTGCCTTCCTCACCACATGTCAATGACAGCTCTGATACAAGAGCCGCCGTGCATGTCGTGGAAAGCCTCGTTGATAGCCTCCAGTGGGTGTCTGTGAGTGATGAACTCGTCAACCTTTATCTTTCCCTCAGTGTAGTCGTTCACGAGTCCAGGCATCTGTGTTCTTCCCTTGATACCGCCAAAGGCACATCCTCTCCAGACTCTACCAGTCACCAGCTGGAAAGGTCTCGTAGAAATCTCCTTTCCTGCAGCAGCAACACCAATAATAACAGACTCACCCCATCCTTTGTGGCATGCCTCCAAAGCGTTTCTCATGACACCAACGTTACCGGTACAGTCAAAGGTCCAGTCGCAGCCTCCGTCAGTCATCTCGATAAGCGTGTCAACAATAGTCTTTCCCTTCTCGAGCTTCATAGGGTTGACAAAGTCGGTCGCACCAAACTGGAACGCCCAGTCCTGCTTGTCATCGTTGATGTCAATGACAATAATCTTCCCAGCCTTCATCTGGACGGCACCTTGAATAACAGAAAGACCAATGCATCCAGCACCAAAGACACCGATGTTCTGGCCAGGCTCAATCTTTGCTGTGTTGGTGGCTGCACCGTATCCAGTGGTGATACCGCAACCAAGCAGACAAGTTTTGTCCATAGGTGCCTTAGGATCGACTGCGACAACGGAAATGTCAGCAACTACTGTGTACTGCGCAAAACTGGAGCAACCCATATAGTGTAAAAGCGACTGGCCCTTGCAGGTGAATCTGGTGGTTCCGTCAGGCATAAGACCTTTACCCTGAGTGTTTCTGATCTTACCACACAGGTTGGTCTTTCCAGACTTGCAGAACTTACAGGTTCTGCACTCTGGTGTGTAGAGCAACACAACACGGTCACCAACTTGGACACTGTCGACACCTTCGCCGATCGACTCGACTATACCCGCTCCTTCGTGACCAAAAATCACTGGGAACTCTCCCTCTGGGTCAGCGCCAGAGAGTGTGAAAGCGTCGGTGTGGCACACACCGGTGAAAGCGATTTTGACTCTCACCTCGTGGGCCTTAGGTGGGGCGACCTCGATGGTCTCGATGGAGAGATCCTTGCCAGCCTCCCAAGCTACTGCAGCCTGGCATGTGATGGTCTGTTTGCCCGGTTGGTTAGTATCCAATGCGTTGAAGAGGAAAACAAAGACGTGTGCGGGGAAGCGCGAACGAGAGACGGAAGCTGGGCACTTACCTTTCCAGCGGTGGGCATTTCTTTCTGAGTCATTTGCTGTGTATGTGCGTGTGTATGTCTGTTTGTGCGTGTGAGATGCGGTGACAGCCTTATGTGTGCGGATATTACGAGCTATATTCTCCACTTCACGAATATTTCGATGAAACTGTGCGCCAGTTTTCACAATCATGTCTCGTATCACAAGAGATTTGCCTCTATATTTATACTCTGCAAAATTTTTGTTTGCGTCTAATCTTTTCAAAGGCTATCATTTCCCCAATCGGGTATGATTTTTCCAGGTCGTGTGCCCACACCATTACACCAGCAATTTTGTTGCTGATTTCCCTGCCCCGCGCGGCAAGCTCGTCTGCAGAGAAAGGCCTCTCTCCCCCCTTAATGCTGCTGGAGGGATGCAGCTAACCTGATACAGCTCTGCTGACAAATGGTGCAGGCGCCGGCCCCCAGCACGGAAGCGGTGCGATTTGCTGCTTCCTCGCTGTCTCGCTGTCTCGCTGGACCCCGGTCTCGCTGGCCTATCAGAATGTCCGCATCGGAATTTTTACGTTCACAGTTTTTTTTTTCATTCGCTTCCCGTTTTGCTTACTCCGCCCGATCCTAACCACCAGATTGGTCAACAGCACCCACCGTTTTTTTAGCCCCCCCACCCCCTACCCCCGCGCGCCAGCACGGCCCCTTCCGTTGCTGACGTAAATGATCCAAAAGGGCGGTGTGTTTTGGTTTTTTTTATTTTTTCCTTAGTTGCATTATCGCCTTGCTCTGCTGCGCTAGGAATGCCCGCTCTGTCCTGCGCGATACGTGCGATTAGTCAGCCACTGTGCCTGTTGCTGCCTGTGTATGGCTGCCGGGTGCGGCTTTGCTGTGTGGTAAATTTTTTTTTGGGGTGGGGGGAGGGGGGCGTGCTGGGCAGTGGTGCTATTTGTGTGCACTGTGGGTTCTTCTGCCTTCGGTAAACAATTCCCGTTGTGTTTGTTTGTGCTTGCACCGGTTAGCGCATACAGCTGACGCGCGCACCCCACCCCCCCCCTCCCTCCACTCTCCCTCGTGGTAGCCAGTTGACGGATTTCCGGGCTGTGCAACTTGCAGATAGCAGTAGAGCCGCGCGACAGCTGAATCGGGCAAAATCCGGGGCACGGCAAGCTAGCCCACTCCTGTTTCTTCACCCTTTCAGGGACAGGCGCGTACGGCGACAGTTCCTGCGTCGAGGCGCCAGAGGGCCCTGTCCAGCAGCAGCATCACCACCACCACTGCCCCGTCAATGAGCGTCCTCATAGAGACAAGCAGCGGCAACGCGGTCGTTGATCTGCTCCTCGACACCGCCCCGTCAGAGAGCTGCACCTTCTTGAAGCTCTGCAAGCAACGCTACTACCACTACAGCCCCTTCTACCGTGTCCAGCGGGGCTTTGTGGTTGAGACCGGGAACCCAGAGTACCCCCGTGCCCCGCCATCTGCACAAGTGCCGAACGCCAGCCACGCACCTAGCAAGGTCATCCATGACACGATTGGGCTTGTATCGTTCATAAGAACACCCACGGGCGTGGGACCGCAGTTTCTGGTTACACTCACCGATTCACGCGACGTTCTCAAGACGCTAGACGACAAAGCCGTGGTCTTCGGTAGGATCATGGAAGGATTCCCGCTGCTCGAAAAACTTAACGCGGCCCCTTTAGATGACGACCTGCGTCCGCTCAGAGATGTAAGAATTCTACACACTTATGTCCTTGAAGATCCATTTCCGGACCCAAACGAGTTGGTCGTGCCACCAACCAGCCCATATCCAACAGAGTGGCAAATAAGCACTTTCCGATTGCTGCTGGACCCAGATGAGGACGACGAAGATGATGAACGACAATCTGCTAAATATAACGAACTCAAATCACAGTCTAATGCTGTCACTCTCGAGCTCTTAGGAGACATTCCCACAGCAACGACCCGGCCTAACGAGACTGTGTTATTTGTGTGCAAGCTCAATCCAGTGACGGTAGAGGATGATTTGAGGCTGATTTTTCAGCGCTTTGGAAAAGTGGTCTCGGTTGAGATTGTGCGTTCAAGAGAAACTGGTGCTTCTCTGGGGTATGGCTTCATCGGTTTTGACAACAAAAAATCAGTCGAGGCAGCTTACTCTAAGATGGAAGGTGTAATCATAGACGATCGCCAGATACATGTGGATTTCAGTCAAAGCGTGCGACACACTACACCACGGTCTAATGCACGGCATAAGAGACAAAAATAAATCCCCCCCCCCCAAGGGGCTCTAGGTACATAAAATGATGCTATGTTCTCAGTTTAAACTAACTTGTTTAATCATAAAATCCTTCACAAAAGGCAACGAGTTAATGATATCTACTCCGAGTGATCTCGCGGCCACCACAGGGAAGCAGTCTGTAGAATAGACTTTGTGAATTTTGTCAACAACCCCAAGCAGTACATGGTTCTTTGGATAGCGATCGCTGAAGTAAGGCTCCAGAGCAAACTTGGACCCGATATCGAGGCCCCTCGAAGCCGCTTTCTCCAATGTCTCCACTAGTGACTTTACATCCGCTTGCCCCATATTGAGTCCTTGACCAGCCAAAGGATGTGTGGTATGTGCTGCGTCCCCAACAAGTGCCACTCTTTCGTCAACATATGTGTCGGCGTGGCTCAATTTCAGTGGAAATTTGCCTCGCGAATTGCGAACAATCGACTCTATTTCTAAAGGGAAATGCTCCTCCTCTTCCGGAGAAAGCTTTGAATTGAATAGGCTGAGTCTCCAGTTGATTTCATCTATTAGGGAACTGTCTCCTGATTTAGCCAGCCCCTGCAAAAATTCCAGTTCGTCAGGTGGCAGCTTTGCTGCAGCGTTCACCATAGCTATGAATGGCCCTTCTGGCAGCTTCATCAAAATATCAGCTAACTCAGGGGGCACCGTCCATACCAAAGAACACCAATTGTCAGGCAGGGGCAGCTGTGCTAGTGGACCAGTTTTCAAAAAACGTTGCCATCCCGTTGAGTGTCTGAAGCCCTGATCTTTATACTTTAGTGTTGCCACTATGCCCCATCTTTCGTAAGACCATCCTCTACTCTCTATACCGGCAAACTTACGCACTGGGGAGTTGAAACCGTCACATCCAGCAAGCAGCCGTGTCTGTACAACCTCCCCATTTGACAACCTTAAAGTGGGCCAGTTGTTTAGTGCGCTGTGTGAGATATCGACTACCTTTGTTTTGTCATAAATCTGCAAAGGGGAGCTCGCACCGTCATTCAACTCGTATATTCTCTGCAGCAATGCTGATTGAATGTTGATATTCTCACACATGGCGGCTATTTCAGGGAAGTCAAACTCGACTTTGGAGTTGGTGTATCCGTCGTAGGCAAAGATATTGTCGTAGCTTTCTACTCTTTCCTCCTTTATATGGTCCCAGGCTTTGATTTGTCGCAAATATGACACTGTTGCCGGTGTCAAACTCACCACCCTGTTTGTGTACGCAAGTGGTGGGGCAGCATGAAAGTCAGCTAGTGGCTCCTGTATGCTGCCCCCTTCAACCAGCACGCACTTAAGGCCAGATAGCAACGGAGAACTCTTTATAGCGGAAGCAAGGGTCAGGCCGGCGGGCCCGCCTCCCACTATCACAATGTCTGCTAGCTGAGCAGAATTCTCTCTGACAGTGGAGAGCAGTCTCTTAAACATCTTCTGCAAAGGTTCTGACGGGCCCAAGACCTGTTCCAGAGACCTTCGAAAGTAGGGCTTGAAACGTATACGGGAATCAAGCCATTTTATTTTCTCGCACTTCAAAAAAAGGTTTTGGCATGGGGAGGGGCAGGACCCGTTTCTATAGCACAGCCCGAAAGTTTTCTATTTGCTCCAAATTTCTTCGACAATATATATCAGAAGCTGAAGACGTACTGGGCGAGCACAGCAAAGCGGATGCTTTAGCCATTTTCAGAACAGCGAGCAATGCGGTTTGCAAGATTGCGCTCTGCAACGAAAGAGGTCGGCATTCAACACTGGAGAGACCCCTTCCGTGGCAGACAGCTTTGCGTCCGATTTCACGGTACCATCCCAAGTTCTCCAAGTGCGAATAACACCCGCGAAATCGAGGACCATGTGTCAATCAAGAACTTCGGCTTCAAATGTACGATCAACCACCAACCTGTTGATCTGAAACTGACGGTTGATCTTAAGACGTCTTTTGAGAAAGCTGCGTCAACAGATGATTTGAAATACTCAATTAATTACGCTGTCCTATCGCGCGCTCTCAAGCAGTTTGAATCTACATCCTCTGACACTGACTTCAAGTCGTACGAGGAGCTAGGGAGCCAGATATGCAAAACCACATTGTTCAAGGAACAAGGCTGTACGGCAGCGACTCTTAGATTTTCACACTCTAGTGACCGTTGTACAGTCGTGGTGGAAAGAACAAGAAGGCAGGATGAATCAGAGTCTGCTGCCGCTGCCACAAACCAGATTGACTCAATTATGATAAAAAGCTTGACTCTTTCAACTATTATTGGGGTCTTCAAGGACGAAAGACTGAAAAAACAGCCAGTGGTCTTGGACATAGACATAAAAGTGCGACCTTATAATGAGATTTTAACCGGGAGCCAAGATATTGTAGCCGTGATCTCGGATTATGTCGAATCATCTGCTTTTAAAACAGTGGAAGCTCTCGTCTTGAATGTCTCAAAACTTGTTTTTCAATTTTCTGAGGCTGTCGAGCGTTGCAAAGTTGGAGTTATCAAGCCAGAAGCTATCAATACTACAGAAGGTGTGGGAGTGTCTACAGAAAGAACACGACAAGACTTCGAAGACTCTTCTGGTATAGTTGCGTTTGACAAGGCTGCAGACGGATACTCGATCCCAAATATGAGTGATGAAACCGCTGTTCCTCAGTCTTCTACGCACACAGTTTACATTGCATTTGGGTCAAACCAGGGCAACCAAGTTCAGAATATTTATCGTGCCATAGACGCACTAGAACAGAAGAACATACACATTTCAGCTACGTCCTCACTCTACAGCTCTAAGCCAATGTACTATCTTGAACAGCCGGATTTTATAAATGGTTGTCTCAAGGCGCAAACAAGCCTTTCTCCAACTGAGCTTTTAAGAGAACTAAAAGACATAGAGTACAATATTTTTGAAAGAGTCAAGGCTTTTGAAAATGGGCCTCGTCCTATAGATCTCGATATCTTATTGTATGATAATGCAATTGTGAGTCTTTCGAATCTTTCAATACCTCACGCCAGTATGCTTGAGCGGTCGTTTGTGTTGGTTCCATTATGTGAACTTCTTGACCCTAATTACAATCACCCAGTGACTGCTGAGCCAATTCATTCACACATGCAACAGCTTTTTGATGGCTCTATTACTGTCGATGGTTCACTGCAAGAGTCGATTGGATTGACTAATATTTTGCCACTGCCTGATTCCCGCTATTTGAAGTTCGATCTGTTGAGTAATAAAACGAGAACTCAACTCATGGCTGTTCTGAATATCACGCCTGATTCATTTAGTGATGGATCAATCGAAAATCTCCAGCAAAGCAATATAATACAGAGAATAGGTGACATGGTGGCGAATTCTGTGGACTATGTGGACATTGGAGGATGTTCAACCAGGCCAGGATCTGAGCAGGTCGCTCCGGAAGAGGAACTCGCAAGAGTCATTCCTGCGTTGAAAGCCATTAAACAGAAATATCCTGATACACTCGTCAGTATCGACACCTACCGCGCTTCTGTGGCTGAAGAATCGATCAAGCACGGCGCAGACATTATCAACGATATAAGTGGCGGCATTTTTGATCCTGATATGTATGATATTATAGCGAAGTACCAGGTGCCATATATAGTTGGACACACTCGGGGAACGATCTCCAATATGAGCACTCTGACTGACTACTCTGGGATGGAAGATGATAACAAAGTGGTATTCGGTTTAGGAAGTCAGTCGGGAGATGCTTTGATAAGGGCCATTTCTGGAGAACTCTGCAGTTTAATATCAAAGATGTACGCCAGGGGTGTAAGGAGATGGCAGTTGATGCTGGACCCCGGTTTAGGTTTCGCAAAGACTGGAGCTCAAAATGTTGAGATCATTCAAAACTTGAGAAAACTGAAAACCTACAAACAGCTGAATCACGAAACGGGGGAGTTTATTTGCTTTGATCGTATCCCTTTGTTAGTGGGGCCCTCTCGGAAACAATTTATCGGGACAATCACTGGGAAGAAGTTATCGAGGGATAGAATTCACGGCACAGAGGCTGCAGTCATGGCCAGCATCGGGTTTGGTAGTGACGTGGTGAGAGTTCACGATTACAAAGAGATGCGTGACGTATGTTTGATGGGAGATGCAATCTACAAGAATATTTGAACTGCTACTTCTGTCTGTTACTTATCGGAACATTTTGATTGGCATACTATATAAATTGTGGCTTCAAAACAATATCTCAAGACAGATAGGAACCATTACAGCTTCAACCAACTCTGCCATCCTCCTGCCTTTGCCTAATGAGTGTCATGTGATGACATTTTCGCTCTCGCAAAACTTTGAAATATGGCCAACCCCTCCACATTTGTAACAAGTCTTTGAGCTGTTTTCTAGTCCTCCAGCTTGAGACGTGCAGTCTTTAGATATGTGACCGGTCTTCCCACAAGCATAGCATTTGACAAAATTTGATTGACAGTCTCTTGCAAAATGGTTCGCGCCTCCACATCTGTGACACGTCACCTTACCACCATCAGGGGATCCAGTTTTAATTTCACCTTCGCAGTTCTTTGCCATATGGCCAAACTCTCCGCATTTGTAGCACTTGGCTTGGTGCTTCAAAGGCTCTGGGCACTCAGACAGGATGTGGCCGGTACCTTTGCAGTTGTAGCACTGTTTGAGAGTGGGTTGTCTGGGTTCAGGACACTCACTGGACTCATGTCCTGCCTTTTTGCAGTTATAGCATAGTCTTACTTCTTCAGGGCAGGAATCGGCGAAATGACCAATCTGGCCACACTTGTAGCATGCTCTGGGGAATCGTCCTGGCATCTTTTCTTTGTTAACGCCTTCCTTTGTCTCCTAGCACAGAAGTACAGATGCTTTGCTTCGGCGAGGCTTGTGTTCCTGCAGACTCCTCCAGCTCCTAGAGTAAGAGATAGTGAGATAACGAAAGCGAGTTGAAGGTGCCTAAGCGAAAATTTTTCGGTCTCACCTTTTGTCAAGATTCATTGCCTTTCATATATCTGTCGTAATTAGGAAATACACGATATCAAGTTGCTCAGCTTAAATAGTGGGATGGATGGATTACTATTGGAATTTCGGCAAAGATGGAGTCACCATCATCCCTATTATGCTATCATTAGGTAGTATTTATCTAGCACCATACGGTGTGTTCTAATCCAACGGACTGGAGCTGAAAACATTTTGCATGATCTGAGGAGGGGCAAACTCAGTGGAGCTTTTACTTGAATAGTCGTTTCAAGTCCGAGTCCTCATCCGAAGAAAGCTCCGCCTCAACAGACTCAAGAAGCTTTGTCCGTTTTTGTGCGCCTCTATCATCAATATGCAAAGTAGGCACGTCATCAACCACCCGGTGTTTTGCGTGATGCTGACTGTGTGACTTTGAGGGAGCGGGTCGCTCCTCCTCAGGGTTGTGCTTTAATGGCGGCTCTGGGTTGATTTTGTCTGCTATGTACAAACCATAGTCGTTCGTGCGCTCCATTAAGTCGTAAGCCTTGTCCAGGTCAGAACCCAGGGCGAAATCGTCTGCAACAATTCGAGCAATTATTTCGGCTGTCAGTACAAATCGACTGAAGTAGTTGACCCCCCAGAATTGAATAACTTTGTTGAACCTTTTCTTGATTACACTACCTAGCATCTCTATGATGTAACTGGAAATGAGATGTGCCCGTACAGCTCCTATATAGCCTTGGTACTTTGATTTTTGAAGATTGATGAGTTCTATGTCAGTCACAAATTGGCGATGTGAGGATTCCGCAAAAGCGCGGGCAAGCTCATAAAAATAAGATCCCTGTTTACCATTGAGAATATCCTCGGCTATATGGAGCTTGTGTTTGACTTTAGAAAAAAGCAACTCTTCTTTGTTGAGTATGGGTGGGTGGAAACATTCAGCGGCGTACTTCTGCTTAACTTCCTCTGTCTTCAAGGCATCATCGTATATGTGTTCAAGATTCTCAACGCTTGATTTACTCATTGTCAATACTTCTTCGTTACTGACTTTTTCAATGTCCGCTTTTTGAAAGAGCTTCTGGATGTATTTGGAGGAGTCGGGATTCTGTGACTTTGAACTCTCGGACCGCCCTTTCATTTTGCCAATTTGGCTAATCAGTTTTTCTGTATCCTCTTTTATCCTGGAAATATCAAAGTCTTCTAAAAGTTCATCTTCACCGTCTGTGAGGTTGTGTTCCTGGCTGGAGACATGGCCAAATGAGCTTAACTGAGAACGCGTGTCAGTTTTAGAGGACGCTATAAAAACGTCCTTCTTGTATTTCCTTTTCGTGATACCTCTGCGCTGTGCATCTAATGAAGAGCCCGTATTATCCAGTATTGAAAGATCAGCTGAGTTGTTGCGTCTGCCTGTCGGCGGATTGTATAGTCCGCCCTCTTTGGGGATGCGCTCCGCTGACAACTTCCTGGGCTTCTTCAGGTAGCCAAGGCTTGAATACTTGGGTTTCTGTTCAAGTGGCATCTGAGTGACTGGCACTGTACAGCTCTGAATGGATGGAGAATTGATCAGGGTTGCATGTAGAGCAGCGACGCTTGCGGAAGTGATACCTACGCAGCGCGGTTAGGTTCATGAGGACGCGTGAGATTAAAACCTTGCCAAGTAAGTATATACAGGTCTTAGGAGTTTTGCAGTAATTGATCTTGAATTGTGCTGGATTCGTGGCAGCAACTCCTGGTCGACCCGTCGCTGTGCGCGTCGTTCCAAAAGGGGGTGATGGGGGACCAAAATAATTTTAGATGCCGGTCTGCCGAACAGTTCAGAGGGAAAAGGAGCCGTTTGAAGCGGCTAAACTGCACCTTTGTTACGGCCCAGTGTCTCTCCAGAACAGAAAAGGCCGATCAACATTTTTTCTCCGACACCCTCAAAACCGGGGCAAGTAACGGCGTTTGGTTTCGATTCGCTTTTTCCGGGCTTAAATCGGAGATAAGCGAAGTTAAATTATTGTAGCTGCCAATTAAGTCCGCCCTACTCGGGCGAGAAAAAGCTATATCCATCTAGTTACCGAGACGTGAAGTATCTCTATAATACCTATGCATCTCTAATTCTCCAGCATTTCATCAGTCAGGCGCTCAGAAACGTCCCCGCTGAGTGGACGACGAATCGTTCGACTTATTTTTCTTGTTGGAAAAAATATAGCATCATGGGTGCCATGCACCGACTAGCTCGAATCCAGGCACAAAAGTGCCTCATTATCATCAGCACTGGTTCCAGTGAACTGCGAAGGAAGCAAAAGCCAATGACAATTAATAGGAGAGCGAACACTGTCTTTCTCATCGAAGTCATCCGTGCACCATGGCATTCTGTGATTTGATGCAACTGGAGGGGTCTGTCTAAAGTTTTCTTTCGGGAAAAAAACCGTGACCTACCAATCTCCAGCTAGACCAACACTTGTAGTGGGGCTGCGTAGCTAACAGCAGTGAATATGAGTAGATAAAGTAAAAACGAATACGGGCAGCGAAGAATCACAAAACAAGAAGATCACAACGGGTCAACACGACGGTGCAGAGGGGCGAATCCAGCACCGCAGCCATACGTGCACAGAAACATTTCCTCGGTTTTTTAAAGAAAAATGGACATGTTTCAAATTTCAAGCCTTCTCCCTTCTCAGTTTGCTTTCAAGATCAGCCACCATTCTTAGATTTTTCTCGTTCTCAGCCTTGAGGTGGACAACATACTTTGTAACGATGTCAAGGATCATTGATTTGTTCAGTTTCTTCCCGCAATCCTGAGTCGCCTCCTTCATCAACATGAGCTCCTCTTTCGTAGACGAGGCCGAGTTTATCTCAAAAGCGACGTTCTCGTTACTCATCCAGGGAACCAGCTTCTGTAAGTTGGCAATCTTGGAGTTGATATTAATCCGGTACTTCCGCTCAATCTGGTTGTGTGCCTTCCTTTGTGTAAGTGTCATTGGCTTCTTCACTTTGTGAGAAGATACGGATTGTGCGGTAGGTGAGCCGCAAACATGTGAGGGCCTTCTTCTTCTTCTCTTAGGTCTGAGAGCCGCGCTATTGTCTTGAGGCTCCTTCTTGACTTTTATCTCCTCCTCGGCCTCTTCTGGAGACGTGGTAACCGAAGAATTCATGGATTCTGTGACTGACCCCATCACACCCGGGATTTCAAAAAGGTCAGCGTCGTCATAACTAGTTATCGTGCTCAGTGAGCCATTGCGTGGAAACGTGTCGTTGTCTGCCTCGGCATTGCCTAGGCAAGAGGATGCGGCGTCATCGAGGTCGTCGCCGAAGCCGCTTATCCAACCGTACTTGGGGTTAATGCTCTGCTGCTGGCCATTGGCGAGATCCGGTCCACCAGGGGCGGTACCCGCTGTTGAGTAGTCCAAGTAAATGTCCGTGCAGGAAGGACCCATAAGGTCCTGAAGCGTAGAGTCCATAGTTTTCACCGTTCGCCAGAGGCCAAGACAAGCAGTCGGTTTGCAATTAGCAAGAGCCGAGTGTGCGTGGGTGCGAGTGTGGGTGTGAGGAGAAGCAGTCGGGGCGGTGCGGAACGGGAGGCAGCGGTGGTAGGGAAGGTATGAGCAATGTCTGTCAGTAGAAGGCAATTGCTGTGCGCTATCAATGCATCCACACCAGTAGTAGCTCGTCCAGAGAGCGGTTGTCCCCGGTCCCGGTCGCCACTGAGGAAATGGGACGTTAGAGGTATTTATACCAAATATTAATTAATATCATCAGCGGCACCAGTGTGGGCTTGGTCTACCGCAAGATAGTAAGGGCCTTCCCTCAATTGGAATGGGCATTGGGACGCTTACTTAATTATTTTCTGGACATGCGGGTGCATAAAATTGTAGTTAAAGCCGAACAGAAAGAGTCTGTTCCGGCTCACGTAACCTTCCTAATTGATGAGCCAACGCCGTGGAGGCTGGCCCGCCAATTGCTTGAGTTTCTTGCAGATGCGCAAAGAAAGAGCTAATCTGGAGCTCGATATTACATGGCTAAAAGAAACAGTAGCTGTTACGAAGTCTGTTAAAGTGGGATACTTCAAGCAGATTTTTACAATAAAGATTTGATAATAGGCAGGAGATGGGCGCTCATGCACAACCATCAAGTAGCATTGTTTCGATTTTTGGTGGTCCCATTCTACTGTCAACCACCTGCACCTTAGCTTCAAGCTGTTGAATTCCCCTTCAAAATTAAACAGAATCCGGGATGGATGGAGGGAGGCGGGGGGACGAGGGAAAGTGGCTCAGATTTTGCTCATCGGCTTGGGATATACGATAGACCTTGTTACCTCGCCGAAAGGCCTCGTCTTGGTATACCGTTCTGTGGTTTTACAGCTTTCTTTTATGGCATGATAATTTCGGAGCATGACGCCTTGACAGATGGAGGAACTACTGCCGGACGCTATTTTGCTCTTCCAGTCCAGTCCCCGTCCATCCCTTTCCTACCCACTCGTCAAGATAAACAGAAAAGGCAGCCACGACGCACCAAAGATAAGGCGCGCTGTAGGGTACACCGAATATTCTTTCTATTATTTACTTTTTCCTCCGCCTCATCGTAGCCCAGCCTGTCCCAGATGCTGTTCCTCCGTGCTTTCCTTTTTTTTTTTTTCGCCCCCTTCTACTAATCTTTCCGCCAGTCCTTGGCGATTGAGTTGCACCCCAAAAAAAATAGAGAGCCCCAAATCGGCTGCAACATCGGTGTCCCCACTGGTTTACCGGGTGACACCTGTGAAGGGTACATTTTGGGCGCACCCCGTTTACTAAGAGCAAGCACCAATGACGTAAAAAGACGATCAGGGACACTTCTCAGACCATTTTTTTGTATCCCAGCTGGAGAGAGTTCTGGGTCAGTTGTTTCCAGTGAACAGGCCAGGAGCTTCCTCCTTAAACTGATGCCCTCTCTTTCCCCCTGCTACATTTCGTATCTGCCTGCATAAATTCCGAAAGTAAACTATATTACTTTGTGAAGGTAGTGCGAAAACCCTTCTTTTGGCCATGTTGTAGGCTAAATGCAGTGTCGGTGGCTAAATATATTGTTTTTGATTGTTGGTGAAAGCGCATCTTCACAATCCTGAACAAAGAGTCTTAGCCATCAAAAAAAAAGCTTAATTGCGAGACCGCGAGATGGCCCTGGCTGCAGGTTCGTTCCCCAAAGATGCAACTAGAGCGCAAATTTGAGTAGTTTCTCGTTGCTTCTTGCAGCCAGCGCTAGAAAACAGATCATCACCGTTCTCTTCATCTTCGTCTTCGCCCACGGGCCGTTAATTATTAGAGAAAAATAATTGTCCTTCTTGCACTACTCTGCAAAAAAAAGCACAAAAAATAAGTGCTTCTGTAGTCCCACTAAGACAGGTGCATTTCTTCAGATTGTCTAATAAGGTTTTAGATGTTTTCGAACCGCAAAATCGCAAGATTTCTGCCGTCTTAATGTATAGAGCGTCTGCCAGTACCCCGGAGGAGAACCGCCTCTTATTGTCGTTTCTTTGACACCCTACAGTTATCCGTCACCAAGTGAGCGGGCCTGCTTCGCCACTAACAGATCCTTCCCTGAAAAAACCATTTGTTTCATTGAGGTTATCATGCGGCTGTTGCGCACTAACGATACAAAATTCGAGTAGGGCCCCGCAGAGTGGTTAAACGGAGAGCCAGCCAGCCAGCATGCCCAACATAAATAATAATACACCACTTGTAATAATCTCTTTTGCTCGTTTTTTCTCCTGTAATAATTCGCAGTCAGCCAGTCACTCACCCAAACTCAGTCACTCAACCACTCACTCACAGCGCTGCTGCTTCCTTTTACTCCCCTGCGGCTACTGCTGCGGCTCCCGATGTTGCTGGCTGAGCCGCAGCCTACCTAAGGTCTTTTTTTTTCGCACTGTTGCAGTAGTGTAGTAAAGGATCAATTCGTTGCTTCTATGCCGCAAAACAGAGATGCAAGAAAAAAAAGGGAGGAGGGCAGAAGCGGCAAACACACACACACACACACACACTATACAACCCTTGCCCGCCCGACAGGGCCTGGGCCCCGGTTCGCCTACCCAGGCCGAACCGGGGCTCGCCAAGGTCGCTTGCTCTACGATCCAAAATCTGACGATTCCCGATGCCGCATTTGGGTCTGCAGATAATTTTTTTGCGTGTTACAAATAATAATATCACGGGCGGCGCTGTGTTATGCTGTGCCTGGGATTTTCGCAAAATAATACTATGTTGTAGTTGGTTTTGTTTTTGTTTTTGGTTTCAAGCCCGGGAAATTGCAGTTAACAGTGATTCCAGTTTCACTACTAAACACGGACTCATTCAAGTGCCGAAATACCTTACTCTTACTCACCCTTGTCTCCGAATTAAAAAAAAAAACACCGACGCCCTAAAATATCGCTAAACTCCGGTTCTGAGCCGAGCACGAGCCGAGACCGTCCTGGTATTCGTGGAGAACCTCCCTGCCTCCCTTTTCCTCTTCCCCTGGTGCTATCCACGCCCCTGCTCGCTCGACGTGGCCCCGTACAGCAGTATCCCTCCGCCCTCACTGCCGCTTGTGCCCAAGTAGTTCCGGCACCCCCCCCACCCCCTCCTCCCCCTCGAGTACTTTTATTTTGCCGGAGACTGATGTTTTTCCATTTCCCAGTCAATAATACAAGCACAGAGTCCAGCTAGCGTTCTCTGTCACTAAAATTTAACATTTTTGTACAAATTCCATTCCTGACTGCCTCGCCCTGTGTGTGGCCAGCAAACCTCTGACTCCCCACTCGCCTTCATCCGGCTCGGCATGTCTATCAGAGTCAACCCAGAACCCGAGCCTGACTCGCAGGTGGAGCCCTTCAGCCGTGTTAATGAGGAGGAAATTCAGCAGCTCGCCAGGAGCTTTACTCGCAGCTCAGCAATCTCCCGCACAGAGTCCAACACAGAGCCAAACGAGAATGAGCTCAAACTTTTCAACACAAGACTCTCAAGAGACTCAACCTCTCTCTCCCAGATCTCTGCCGCCGGCCTCTCCCCCTTTGAGAATATCGACCCCCGGCTAAACCCAGAGAGTGAGCAGTTTAGTGCAAAACATTGGATCAAGAACCTCCGTGCCTTACAGGACAAAGATGTCGATTATTACAAGCCCTTTAAGTTTGGGGTCGTCTACAAGAATTTGAAGTGTGTAGGAGATGCCGTTGACGCAGACTTCCAGCCAGATGTTTTAAATGTGGGGGAAAGATACATGCGACAGGCCATGCATCTGATCTCGCCTAACAAGAATAAGCGCGACATCCTGAAACCTATGGACGCGCTCATTAAGCCAGGATCAATGACAGTCGTTTTAGGAAGACCAGGAGCGGGATGTACAACATTGCTTAAGACAATCTCCTCTCAAACCTATGGCTTTGAGGTTGACCCCAGCACAGTCATAAGCTACGAAGGACTTTCACCAAGAGACATTATCAAACATTACAGAGGTGAAGTCATGTATAATGCCGAAACAGAGATCCACTTCCCACATCTCACCGTTGGACAGACACTTAAATTTGCTGGATTGATGAGAGTGCCTGAAAACAGACCTCAAGGTGTCTCAAGAAGTGATTATGCTGAACATTTCACAAAGGTAAGTTGATTATTGAATTTTTTGTGAACCAAGATTTCCCCCGGTACTAACTCTTTAAAAAAAGGTATATATGGCAATGTTTGGACTATCTCAAACATATAACACCAAAGTTGGTGGTGATCTAGTGAGAGGTGTTTCCGGTGGTGAACGCAAAAGAGTTTCCATCGCAGAAGTGGCAATTTGTGGTGCAAAAATACAGTGCTGGGATAATTCTACTAGAGGACTAGACTCTGCTTCTGCTGAAACTTTTGTCAAATGCCTCAAATTATCTTCTGAAGTACTTGATGTTACTTCCATTGTCTCAATTTACCAGTGTTCTCAAACGACCTATGATCTTTTCGACAATGTTTTGCTACTCTACGAAGGTCGACAGATTTTCTTTGGCGATGCGCAAGGAGCCAAGTCCTTTTTTGAGGATATGGGCTTTTTCTGTCCAGATCGTCAATGCACTGCTGACTTTTTAACCTCATTAACATCCCCTTCGGAAAGAAGAGTCAAGAAAGGATGGGAGGATCGTGTACCTCATACTCCGGATGAATTTGAAGCAAGATGGAAAAGTTCATCTGCATACCAGCAGCTCATTAGAGATATTGATGAATACCTACAACTCTCGAACGAAAAAAGGGATCAGTTTAGCAGCACAATTTTAGAATCAAAATCTGCTAAACAGTCAGCCCATCTCCGTCACTCAGAACCTTATATCGTTTCATATGGAATGCAGGTTAGATACTTGACCATTAGAGCGTTCCAGAGACTCAGAAACAACCTTAGTTTGCCATTGTTTACTGTCTTGTCTAATTTCATTATGGCGCTTCTAAACGGCTCTGTTTTCTACAATCTAGGAGATACCACTGGCTATCTTTATTATAGAGGCTCGTGTATCTTTTTTGCTTGTCTGTTCAACTCGTTTATGTCATTGCTGGAGGTTTTCGCTTTGTATGAATCGAGATCTATTGTGGAGAAACATAAGCAATATGGTTTGTATCATCCCTCAGCTGAAGCACTCGGCTCTATTGTGAGTGAGATTCCCACAAAGGTGCTTACTTCACTGTCATTTAACTTGACACTTTACTTCATGGTGAACCTTAGGCGAACTCCAGGTGCGTTCTTTTTTTATTTGCTTCTTTGTGTCACTTCCACATTCATCATGAGTCATCTTTTCAGAACTATTGGTTCATGTACCAAGTCCTTATCACAAGCAATGACTCCCTCTTCTCTTTTGCTTTTGGCTATATCCATTTACATTGGCTTTGTTGTTCCAACCACTTATATGCTGGGATGGAGCAGGTGGATCAATTATTTGGATCCTATAGCTTATATTTTTGAGTCTATGATGATCAATGAGTTCCACGGACGAACCATTCCCTGCTCTTCTATGGTCCCATCTGGTGGCTCCTATGATTTAGTTCCTGCAGAAAATCGAGTCTGCACTGCTGTCGGTTCAGTTGCCGGGCTCGACTATATTGAGGGTGAACGATATCTCAACTTAGCTTTTGACTATCGTCATGGTCACAAGTGGAGAAACTGGGGAATTGGTATGGGCTTCATGGTGTTTCTCTTAATGACTTATTTGCTGGCGGTCGAGTTCAACCCCTCTGCGCGGCAGAAGGGGGAAAAGGTTGTCTTTCTCAAAAGTTTTCTGTCTAAGTATCACAAAGCTACTAAGAAGTTCCAGAAGAGCTCTTCAGACATTGAGGAGCAGTTGCCTTACAATGACATTTCTCCCTATGTTGATCTTGATGATACATCTGGCAGTCCGAAAGGTTCCGATGAAGTTTTGCTCGATAGTGGGTCGGAAATTTTCCACTGGCAAAACGTCAGTTACATCATACCATACATGGGCGGTACACGTACACTTTTGAGCAATGTGGATGGATGGGTAAGACCCGGAACTCTCACAGCCTTGATGGGAGCATCAGGTGCTGGTAAAACAACCTTACTGGATGTTCTTGCAAACAGAACAACAATGGGAGTCGTGACCGGGGACATGTTTGTTAATGCAAGACCAAGAGATAAATCATTTCAAAGGTCTACAGGATACGTACAGCAGCAGGACTTGCATTTGCAGACGTCTACTGTAAGAGAAGCTTTGCGCTTTTCCGCATATCTGCGGCAACCAACATCAGTCAGTCGTGAGGAGAAGGACAAATACATCGATAACGTGATTCATTTACTTGAAATGGAGCCGTATGCTGATGCCGTGGTTGGGGTGGCTGGTGAGGGGTTAAACGTGGAGCAGCGTAAGAGATTGACTATTGGAGTAGAGCTGGTTGCAAAACCAAAACTTCTTTTATTCCTGGATGAACCAACTTCTGGTCTAGACTCACAAACTGCATGGTCTATCCTTTGTCTTATCAGGAAACTCTCCAATGCAGGCCAGGCAATTATGTGCACTATTCATCAACCTTCAGCAATGCTTTTCTCACAATTTGATAACTTGTTACTACTTCAAAAAGGTGGTCAGCCTGTTTATTACGGTCCAATAGGAAAAAATGCGAACACCCTAATTAGTTATTTTGAGAGAAACGGGGCCGCGAAATGTCCACCGGATGCGAATCCTGCTGAATGGATGCTTGATGTGATTGGTGCAGCTCCAGGAAGTCATTCCGAACTTGATTACTTCAAGGTCTGGATGGATTCTCCTGAACACGCTGCCACAACGCAAGAATTGGATCGGATGAAAGCTGAATTGCTTCAAAGGCCTGCCTTGGAAGTAGAGAATAGTAACTCGTCTTATGCATCAAGTTTCCGGCAACAGTACCTTCAAGTGACAAAGCGAGTTTTTCAGCAGTACTGGAGATCTCCTGGATATATTTGGTCCAAGTTTATTCTAATCATCATAACTTCAATTTTCAATGGCTTCACATTCTTCAAAGCTGATAACAGCATTCAGGGATTACAAAACCAGATGTTTTCTGTATTTATGTTTACAGTTGGGTTTGCTCCTTTGGTTGAGCAAATGCTGCCTCACTTTGTTGCTCAAAGGGATTTGTACGAGGCAAGAGAGAGACCATCCAAGACATTCAGTTGGGTTGCATTTATTTTAGCCCAGATTACGGTGGAGATTCCGTACATGATAATTGTGGCAACAGTATCATTTTTCTGTTTCTACTTTCCTGTTGGCTTCCAAGACAATGCCAGTTTGACACATGATATACATTCGAGAGGTATAGTCATGTGGCTTTACATGGTTCAGTTTTACATCTTTACCATTAGTATGGGACAGGCTTGTATTGCAGGCATTGAAATACCACAGAATGCTGCCAACCTAGCTGTATTCTTGTTTTCATTGTCCCTTTTATTTTGTGGTGTGCTTGTCACCAAGGATGGTTTGCCGGGCTTTTGGATCTTCATGTACCGAGTTTCCCCTTTCACTTATTGGATTGATGGAGTACTAAATACGGCACTGGGTGGTGCTCCCGTTACCTGTACAGAAGTGGAACTACTCTCGTTTGAGCCTCTAGCTGGTGAGACATGCTATCAATACATGGAGCCATATATGAGTGTTGCTGGAGGTTATCTTGTCGATCCGAATACTACTTCGACTTGTCAGTACTGTGAGATGAAGAACACTGATGCTTACTTGGACTCGATATATGCTTTGAACTTGAGCAGAGGGCAGAACTTTGGAATATTCTGGGTGTATGTCGTGGTGAACATCTTCGCTACAGTGGCGCTATACTACCTAGTGAGAGTTCCAAAGAAGACGGACGTTTTCAAAAAACTCCGTGGGCGGTTGGATCCTCTACTCAGTATGTTTAGGGGATCTAGGTTCAGCATCCACGGACAGCACGCCTTATTCCATGACAGCGGTTTTTTGACGTCGTGGAGAGAAAGAAGAAGAAACCACAACGACCTGTTTAAACACAGCAGCAAAGGGACGTAAGGCATTACGTCAGCCATTACCGGGAGGGGAGTGCGGTATTCTGTACACCTGTTGCTGTACTCAGCCCCTCCTTCCTTCCCCCCTCCTCTTCATACAAGAGCCGGCATTGGCAATTAGCACAAGTCGGCTGATTTCAGCGACCATCAGTTATACTCCTTAGGCAGTGTTTATAATAATGTGAGTTTTTAGTGTATTAAGAAGCAGAGAATGTGAGCTTTGGCTGTGTTGTTTTTTACTTCAGGCCCAATTATGCGTGCACTGCGCGCAAAAAGAGCGAGAGAAAAGATAATCCAAGATCTGTCCGTGTATATAAAAGATTTATTAGAAAATAAACGAAAACACTGAAGGAGCTTTATTGCACTCATCATAGACGCCATAAGAGCCTAATGGATTTTGAGGAGGAGGTCCAGTTGCGGTTAGCACTAACCGAGAGTGCAAAGATGCTGAACGAGCTCAATCTTTGCCATGGCAGCAAATGGTCAAGTGAGGCCCTCAACGGCCTCAGGCAGCTAGGAAAGGAAGAGAAGATGGCGTTTTTCCAGAGGGCCCAGAGCAGCAGCAGCACGACTTTCAGTCCTTTCTCTCGACACAACAGCGACAAGATGCTGGAGTTCAGTGAGCAGGACAAGCTGCTTTTGGCCAATTCGTACTTCAACTTCAAAGAATTCGAGCGGTGTGCGCTGGTGTTGAAAGAATGCATCAGCCCTCGAGCAATATTCATTCGTCTTTACGCAAGCTACCTGAGCGGAGAGAAGAAGACCTACGACGAGAGTGGGGGCGTCCTGGGGCATCAGGGCTCGCGCAGTCAAAACCCCAGTCTGGTGCAAATACTCAAAGAGATCGAAGACTATAAAGAACGTAACCAAGGGAAACTGAATGATCCTTTTCTTCTTTACCTAAATGGCATTGTGGCTGCCAAGCTTCACGATAATGCACTCGCGCAGGACTCGTTTTATCAGTCTCTCTGTATATATCCATTCAATTGGTCCTGTTGGTCGGAGCTTGTAGCTGGTCTGTCGAGCTTTGGAGAAGCATTGCATGTTCTCAACAAGTTTATGAAAAGCCCAAGCTATATGGATAGCAAACCGTTCAAAATAATGCTTCTATTCTTTAAGATCACTATCAGCCAGGAATTTTTTCAGCAATTCAGTGAACTTTATGATGATTTAGAGTACCTGATAGAGCTTTTCCCTAATTTTAGCTTTTTGAAGATTCAACGTGCCTTGGTGTCATACAATGCTCTTGACTACGCGACAGCAGAAAACATATTTGACAATGTCCTAGTGAATGATCCGCTGCGTCTGGAAGATATGGACACGTATTCCAACATTCTTTACGTGATGGAGAAGAAGTCAAAGCTATCCTTTCTGGCCCAGTTTGCTGCGCAGATTGACAATTTTAGGCCTGAGACTTGTTGCATACTTGCGAATTACTACTCGCTGAAGTTCGATCATCAAAAGGCGATCATGTATTACAAAAGAGCGCTTGCTCTCAATAGGAATTGCTTGAGTGCATGGACGCTAATGGGACATGAGTTTGTGGAACTTAAAAACTCTCACGCTGCTATAGAGAGCTACAGACGCGCAGTTGATACTAATAACAAGGATTTCAGAGCATGGTATGGGCTAGGTCAGGCTTATGAAGTTCTTGACATGCATCTTTACTCATTGTACTATTACCAAAGAGCGTGTGCGTTAAAGCCTCTTGACAAGAGGATGTGGCAAGCTGTGGGCAATTGCACCGAAAAATTGGGAGAGTTTGAAGATTCTATCAAAGCTTTTAAGAAGGCTCTGTCTGTGTCCAATGAGCTTGATACCGTGATATTATTTAAGTTGGCCACCCTCCATCAAACACTAAAAGATACTTCAAGCACCGCTGTTTATATGAAACTATGCTTAGATGAAGAGGCGAACGATGGAGTTACTACTGAGACCTCAAAAGCAAGATTATGGCTTGCAAAATTCGAAATGGAAAACCAAAACTGGCATCAGGCATTCAATTACGCCTCAGAAATGACACATGGCTTTTTTCATGAGATTGAAGAGGCTCGTAGCATTGCTCGGGAAGCCCGACTGAACATAAACCGACTTTCCCAAGACCCTAAGCCTTGAATGTCCGTCTCCATTGGTGTGACTCTGCTCTCAATCCTGCAGCCCTATATAACTGGTGTACGGATGTCTAAATTTGATTTTTTTTTTTTTGCATTGTGACAAAAGTTTGTTTTCACAAGCTAGATAGATTGACTGAAGTATACACTACATGCAGGTTTCCTCGAGCTAGGGTGCTCTCCTTATTGCGCAGAGGGTATAACGACACCAGGCAACACTTGTTTGTTGCACACATTGGTGGAGCTTGAAACAATTGGCTGACGTTTTAGTTGTCACTTCAGAGGAGCGTCAGAAACAGGTTTGCCAAATTTTTAAAACCCAAAGAATGCCTCCTAAACCACCACCACCGCCTCCCTCCATCAAACGCGATAGAAATGGGGAACCTCCCGCTAAGAAACCGAAGGGTACCAGACCTACATCTGGGTCTACGGCTTCTCCACCACCGCCTCCATGCTTGAAAGAACGTTCTTCACAAAGGGCATCCAATGGTCCTCCTCCTCCTCCCCCAGGCCTAACTCGCCCTCCGCCACCTGCCGGAGGAACATCTCGCGCCAGTCAACAACGGCCACCACCTCCGCCACTTACTTCTGGATTCAAGCCAGGAACTTCCACATCGAATACTAATGAAGCTACGTTAGAAAACAGAGCACGAGCATGGATAGCACTTCAAAAAAAGCGCTATAAACAGAGAAATGTGCGAAGTAGCGGACATTCGCGTCAATCGAAGGTTGAAATGCCTTCAGAGCATTTGAGAAGGCTAGTCAATGAACAATCTGATTTATCATCGAAACGATTTTCACAAGAAAAGCGTTCAATACTTGGATCTTTAAAGTTCATGCCTCATGCTATCTTGAAATTGCTAGAAAACATGCCACAACCTTGGGAAGAGAGCAAGGAGGTGAAAGTGATATATCATGTAACAGGGGCTATAACATTTGTTAACGAAATTCCTCGCGTGATTGAGCCAATCTACAGAGCGCAGTGGGCTTCTATGTGGATCCAAATGAGAAGAGAAAAGAGAGACCGCAGACATTTTAAAAGAATGAAATTCCCTCCATTCGATGATGAAGAGCCACCTATAGATTTTGCAGAGAACATCGAAGGAATTGATGCGTTGCCATCTATCCGACTTGAGTTGGGCGATATTCAAGATACTGCAGTGGCAGATTGGCTTTATGATGGAAAGCCACTGGTAAGCAACCGCGCGTATGTTAATGGAGATTCTTACCGAAAGTGGAACTTGGATTTGGAAATAATGTCCGACCTGTATCGTCTTTCAACACCAATTCTTTCAGACTACTCCAAAGTGAATGCAAACTACCTTTTTGATGACCAATCTTTCTTTACTGCAAAAGCTCTCAATGTTGCACTTCCTGGTGGACCAAAGTTTGAGCCCCTTTTCAAAGATGTTGACCCAGAGAATGAAGATTTCAGTGAGTTTAATTCTCTTGATCGAATCATTTTTAGAACACCAATAAGAACCGAGTACAGGGTTGCATTTCCATATTTATATAACTCGAAAGTTTCGGGCGTTAGGATGTCAGAGTATTGTCAAAGGATTACGCTGTTTTCAAGGCTGGACGACCCTGAGTTGCCTGTTTTCAGTTTTGACCCTCTCTTGAATCCAATAAAGGCTTTCAGAGGTGATGACCCTATCAAGGAAAAAGATGATGATTTGGTTCTTCCTTCTGGGTTTGGTCCATTATTAGAAACCGAGAAATTGTGTCCTGAAGGGTCTTATGAGGCAATAGAATTATGGTGGGCGCCATATCCTTTTAACCGGCGGAGTGGGCGCACAGTGCGGGCTGAAGATGTTGCCCTCGTTAAAAGTTGGTATTTACAACATCCTGATCGCGAATACCCTGTTAAAGTGAGAGTGTCCTATCAGAAGTTGCTCAAGACGCACGTTGCAAATGAGCTTCACACAAAAATACCTGACAACAACAGAAAAATAAGTCTTTTAAAGTCACTGAAAAGCACAAAATTCTTTAGAGAAACAACAATTGACTGGGTTGAGGCAGGAGTTCAAATTTGTCAACAAGGCTATAACATGTTAAATTTGTTGATTCATAAAAGGGGCCTCACTTATCTTCACTTGGATTATAATTTCAATCTCAAGCCCACTAAGACTTTAACCACAAAAGAGAGAAAAAGATCCAGGTTCGGTAATGCTTTCCATTTGATTAGAGAAATCTTGAGGGTTATAAAACTGATTGTTGATGCTCATGTTCAATATCGATTGGGTAATGTTGATGCCTTTCAGCTTGCTGATGGTATATATTATACCCTCAACCATTTAGGCCAGTTGACCGGAATATACAGATATAAGTATAAGGTCATGCATCAAATTAGGGCTTGCAAGGATTTGAAACATATCGTCTATTATCGTTTTAATACTCTCATAGGGAAAGGTCCAGGGTGTGGGTTTTGGCAGCCTGCTTGGAGAGTCTGGATTTTCTTCATAAGAGGAACGATTCCTTTGCTTGAACGGTGGCTGGGGAATCTTTTGGCCCGTCAGTTCGAAGGGAGACAGTCAAAGGAGATTGCCAAGACCATCACGAAACAACGAGTTGATTCCTACTACGACTTGGAATTAAGAGCTTCAGTCATGCATGATATATTAGACATGATCCCTGACGGCATCAAGGAAAATAAGTCAAAAACGATTTTACAACATCTCAGTGAGGCTTGGAGATGCTGGAAAGCGAATATACCCTGGAAAGTTCCAGGTCTTCCCGAGCCTATTGAACGAATAATTGAAAGATATGTAAAAGCAAAGGCAGACGGATGGATTTCGGTTGCTCATTATAATCGACAACGCATAAAGAATGGTGCTGCTGTTGATAAAGCGGTTGCAAAGAAAAATCTGGGAAGACTCACAAGGCTCTGGATTAAAAATGAGCAAGAACGTCAACAAAAGTATCAAAAAGATGGCCCCTATGTTTCCCCGAATGAAGGTGTGTCAATGTACATGACTATGGTCCATTGGCTGGAGAGCAGAAAGTTTGTCCCAATTCCATTCCCTCCAATCAACTACAAGCATGACACTAAGGTGTTGATTTTGGCACTAGAAAATTTGAAAGAAACTTATCAGGCAAAAGGAAGACTTAATTCTTCTGAGAGACAAGAACTAACTTTAATAGAGCAAGCTTATGATAATCCCCATGAATTTCTGGCAAATATCAAAAAAACCATTTTAACCCAAAGAAATTTTAAAGAGGTCACTGTTGAAATGCTTGATCACTATAGCCACATTACTCCGATATACGACGTGGAGCCTATAGAAAAGATTGTTGATGCATATTTGGATCAGTACCTTTGGTATGAAGCTGAAAAGAGAGGTCTTTTCCCAAATTGGGTAAAACCAAGTGATAATGAAGTTCCACCGCTATTAGTGTACAAGTGGTGCCAAGGTATAAACAATCTGCACAATATATGGGACACATCTGATGGTCATTGCAATGTTTTGTTACAAACATCTATTAATAAGTTGGCGGAAAAAATTGATTTTACTCTTCTCAATCAACTTCTTCGGTTAGTGATGGATTCGAACATAGCTGATTATTTAACTGCCAAAAATAACGTGGGTCTAACATACAAGGATATGAATCATATCAACCAGTACGGTTTGATTAAAGGGCTGCAATTTTCTTCGTTCATATTTCAATATTACGGGCTAGTGATTGATCTGTTGATTTTGGGGCTGGAGCGTGCATCTGATTTTGCTGGTCCTGTCAACTCTCCCAATGATTTTATGGAGTTCAGCAATGTCGAAACTCAGTGCAAATCTCCGATCAGAATATACAGCCGTTATATTGATAAAATTCATATAATGTTCAGGTTCGACCATGAGGAAACAGAAGAACTTATTCAAGAATTTTTATCAGAAAACCCGGACCCTAATTTTGAGCATATAGTTGGCTACAACAATCGGAAGTGTTGGCCTAGGGATTCGCGTATGAAACTAATGAGACATGATGTACATCTTGGGCGTGCAACATTTTGGGAAATCCAGGGACGCGTTCCTAGATCAATCGCTTCGATTGATTGGGAGGACACGTTAGCCTCAGTGTACTCAAAGGATAATCCAAATCTTTTGTTTTCTATGTGCGGTTTTGAAGTCCGTATTTTGCCCAAGTGCAGAATGAATGAAGAAACGTCTTCTAAAGAAGGGGTTTGGGATCTGATTCAGGAAGATACTAAAGAACGTACAGCCATCGCCTACCTCCAGGTCTCTCAAGATGATATTGAAAACTTTAATAACAGAGTTAGACAGATATTACTCTCCTCTGGATCAACTACTTTCACTAAGGTTGCAAGCAAATGGAATACAACACTGTTGTCCATGTTTGCCTACTATAGAGAAGCTGTTGTGGCATCAGAAGCCTTGTTAGAAGTTTTGGTGAAGTCAGAAACAAAAGTTCAGACGAGAGTGAAGCTGGGATTGAATTCTAAGATGCCATCACGATTTCCACCAGCTGTGTTTTATACTCCAAAGGAACTCGGTGGATTAGGAATGCTGAGTGCTTCTCATATCTTAATTCCGGCCTCTGATCTAAGATGGTCAAAGCAAACTGATACGGGCATAACACATTTCCGTTCTGGAATGACACATGATGATGACCGCTTGATTCCAACAATATTCAGATACATTACCACCTGGGAGAACGAATTTATAGATTCCCAGAGAGTTTGGTCTGAATTCAGTATCAAGCGTGCTGAAGCTGAGCAGCAACGCCGTCGTCTGGCATATGAAGATTTGGAAGATAGTTGGGACAGAGGTCTTCCTCGAATTAGTACTTTATTTCAGAAAGACAGACAGACACTTGCAATCGACAAAGGGTACAGAATTCGTAAAGAGTTCAAACAATACTCGATCGCTAGGAACAATCCTTTCTGGTGGATTTCTGATCGGCATGATGGAAAGTTATGGAATTTGAATGCTTACCGAACTGATGTTATTCAGGCCCTTGGTGGAATTGAAACTATTTTAGAGCACACTTTATTCAAGGGAACAGGTTTTGAATCTTGGGAAGGGCTGTTTTGGGAGAAAGCATCTGGCTTTGAAGATACATTGAAGTTTAAGAAGCTGACGAATGCTCAGAGGTCAGGGTTGTCACAGATACCGAATCGAAGATTTACGTTGTGGTGGTCTCCTACCATAAACAGAGCAAATGTTTATGTGGGATTTTTAGTTCAGCTTGATTTGACTGGTATTTTCTTACATGGAAAGATCCCAACACTCAAAATTTCTCTTATCCAAATATTCAGAGCCCACTTGTGGCAGAAGATACATGAAAGTTTGGTTGTGGATCTGTGTCAAGTCCTGGATAGTGAGCTCGATGAACTACAAATTGAGAGTGTTGAGAAGCTACCTATTCATCCCCGCAAATCTTACAAGATGAACTCATCTTGTGCTGATATTTTGCTTACGAGTTCTTATCAATGGAATTGTTCTCGACCTTCTTTGTTATTTGATTCCAATGATCAAATGAATATAACTAAGACTGACAAGTACTGGATTGACTTTCAGTTAAGATATGGCGATTATGATTCTCATGATATCTCCCGTTATGCCAGAGCCAAATTCCTGGATTATACTACTGATGGCACTAGCATATATCCCTCTGCGACGGGTATGATTATTGCTGTGGATTTGGCTTATAATATGTATGACTCATATGGTAACTGGTTCCCTGGCTTGAAGGTGTTGATGCAAAATGCGATGAAGACAATAATGAAAGCCAATCCTGCATTATACGTTTTGCGTGAAAGAATTAGAAAAGGATTACAACTTTACCAGGCTCAGCCTCAGGAGGCGTTTTTAAGTTCCAGCAACTATGTGGAACTTTTCAGCAACGATAATAAACTGTTCGTGGATGATGCTAATGTTTACAGAGTGGTATCACATAGCACGTTTGAAGGAAATACTGCTGTGAAAGTCTTGAATGGAGCCTTGTTTATGTTGAATCCTAGAACGGGACAGTTATTTTTGAAAGTGATTCATAGTTCGGTTTTTCAAGGACAGAAAAGAAGAACCCAGCTGTCGAAGTGGAAATCTGCTGAGGAGGTTGCCGCATTGGTTAGATCGCTTCCTAGAGAAGAGCAACCAAAGCAAATAATAATCACGCGGAAAGGTATCTTAGATCCATTAGAAGTTCATATGTTAGACTTTCCTAACATATCCATCCGACCATCTGAATTACATCTACCGTTTGGAGCTGCATTAAAAATTGATAAGCTACTTGATTTGGTCAACACCGCAAAGGAGCCGCAGATGGTTTTGTTTAACATTTACGATGATTGGCAAAAAACATGTTCTTCCTTCACAGCTTTTAATAGACTAATTGTGTTGATGCGTGCTCTTCAAATCAATCACGATAAGACGAAACTTTTACTCAGACCTGATAACTCTGTTCAAACCAAGGAACATCACTTGTGGCCAACTCTCACTGATGAACAGTGGCGGTCGGTAGAATCCCAGCTAGCAGACATGATTTTGAGTGATTATTCCAAGAAGTACAATGTGAATATTAATTCTCTCACAGACAATGAAATCAGAGACATAATATTAGGACAAGACATTCGGGCACCTTCGGTCAGACGTCAAAATATTGCAGAAATCGAGGGTGCAAAGAGCAACCAAGACATAGCAGCAAGTCAATTGACTGCTGTGAAAACAAAAACATCCAATGTTCATGGTGAAGAAATCGTTACTGTTACCACTACTCAACATGAGCAGACTAGATTTGAGTCAAGGGCCGATTGGAGAATGAGGGCGCTATCTAGTAGCACATTGCATTTGCGGGCGAACAAAGTTTACATATCGTCTGGAGACTTGGCCGATACAGATTGCTATGCTTTTGTGCTTCCAAAGAACATTCTTTCCACATTCATCAAGATAAGTGATATGAGATCCCAGGTTGCCGGATACATTTTTGGGGTTTCGCCTTCAGATAACGACCAAGTGAAGGAGATTCGATGCATTGTCCTTGTTCCGCAAGTGGGGGGTAACAGGCACGTAGAGTTCCCACTACAGATTCCTGAGTCAGAGTTTTTGAAAGGCCTTGAGCCATTAGGATGGATACATACTGTTCCTTCGGGGATTGAAACCGAGTCTCAAGGCAGTTCAGAAGTCTTATCACATTGTAAGCTTGTGAACGGTCATAGATGGAATACAAAGACTGCTGCTGTGTCTGTTTCGTTTACTCCAGGATCCGTTACCCTTTGCTCTCACAACGTGACAAAGAAAGGTTTCGAATGGGGTTTCGACAACTTAAAACTAGTGGACGCTGGAATTATTCCACCTGGCTACTCTGATTCTTTCTGCAAGAAAACGCCTATCATCTTAACCGATAGAGTGAAAGGGTTCTTTTTAGTGCCTGACACAGACATTTGGAACTACTCGTTTATTGCCAATAGCTGGAGTGAGGAGATTGACTGTAAGCTCAAGCTTGACAACCCTCTGCCGTTTTACCACGAGCTGCACAGACCGATCCACTTCACCACTTTTAACCAGATGGATGCCTCGAACGATCTTGAGGCTGACCAGGAGGATGTGTTTGCTTGAGAATCAGCATATGTACATACAGTATGTATGCTATGTTTATCCCTGTATGACATAATCATTTGTCGCGTTGACGTTACCCTGTTGTACGTTTTTTCTCTTCCTCTAGAGCGAAGTTTTTTCTCTCTCCACAGCACTATAAAAAGGAGGGCCTGGAAGCCTCAAGCCGAACTTGTAGCTTCATTAGATCTTATAAAGAGGCCGAATCAAAAACTATAAAGCCAGGAGGCCAATGCCACGGCACTATAATGCACTCTCTAAGTTATAGTTGCTGCCATATTCCAAAATATGCTTTTCCTCCGAGAAAAACCGTCCCTATAGGAAGTTTGGGTTCCGCAGCTATGGAACCAAAATGTCGAAATCTGGGGGTACATCGTGATATCTGTAGTTGAAATGCTGCTATGCGTCTCTATTCTCGTATAGAAGTCTTTTGACGTAGCTCCAGAGTCGCAGAAACTCTACAAAGTCGTCGTAGGTGATTGCTGTGCTGCTGAATCTCAGCTTCTCGTAGTGCAGCAGAAACCGGTCAACCAGCGCCGAGTTGGCAGGCGAGAGCTCCTCTTGTTGAGCCTGGAACTTCTTTATAAGGATCTCGCGCAGTGTGAGATTGTGCTCAACGTGGATCTGTATATTTTGTCCCACGATGATGATACGCTTGTATTTGATTTCCTCGCCGATGGCTCGCACCACATTTTCGTATATTAAGTTGTTCGGTAGGGCAAGACCGGGCTTCTCCTTGTCAAATCTCCTCACCCCTTCATCTACGTGGTAGAGCCCAGGATGGCTGATTTGCACGTTTGGTCCCGCAGCTCGTCGAATATGCTCGCATTTGACGATGCCCTGGTGTATGTAGTCGGCCACTGGTTTCGAAATGTCTTTCTCAGTTATAGGGACGTATGCCTTTGGAATGTCCTGCAGGTACCGCCTGAGCAGTAGCATTCGCCAGATATATATCAGCGTGCTTATGAATACAAACAGCGCGCACGAGTAAACAATGATAATCGTATTAACAGCCAACCTTTTGGAAGATCGCACAATAATATCAAGAGGAATGATGGCTGTGAGTCCCAGCAAGGAAACTCCAAAGATGAAGAGCGAGATGGAGTAGAGCCATTTTATTACCGACTTTGACTTCTCTCCAACATTAGTAAGTTGCTTATTGGGCTTTGCCAGCACCGATTGGCCCCCAGATCCTGAACTCGACTTCAACGCTCGTCGCAAAGCTACATGTAGCTTTCTGTGGCGTCGGCTGTCGGCCTGACGAGGCGAAGCCAAAACCTGTCCAGGCGTGCTCATAACTACGAGCTTTCCAAGACTGCCAAAGGATAATTTGAGCGAGCTATGCCCTCCGCGCGCTGGCCTGTGCTCCTCAATGTTGTTGGCTCAACCCTTACAAGCACAATCTGCTTTATCGTAAATAAATTGACCAAAGTAACGTTGATTATGTAACAAAACATGTCATCGGCCAGTGTCTCGTTTTTTTTTTTCTTGCTTCATATTGCAACGGGGTAGCTAGCTAACTTTGAGACTTCCAGACTGGTGCGCTAGTTAAGTGCGACAGTATGGAGCCAGGTTCAAGGCAGCTGGCATGCTCAACACTCATGAATTAACGCTTAAAGTAAAGGAAAATCTGCTGTACTACTGCTTGTGGTCAGAGGTGGCGGTTCTAGACTTGCAATGTTGCTTTGTTGTTAAGGGAAAAGGGCCAGATGGTAGCCGGACTGTAAAGTACGTCTTGCCTGTAATGGTCACCACCAAGCTGACAATGGAAAGTCTGGACACCGTTTTTGACCAGCTGTGTTCTTTTGAAGAAAACCAGATTGCGTCTATTGTGTTAGGTATCGCCGACGTCGACGGATCTATTGTATATTATGACGCTACACGGGGCATATCGAAGCCTAAATAATTGATTCCAGGAGGTGACTACATACCCATATACGACCTTATAAGCAGCGGAATTGCCTCAGATACTGTCAGGGTTTCTGAGCTTATGCCCTTGTCGAGCACTTCCTTAATTCGCAGAGCATCAAGCCGTTTGGCCAGCTCAGGCTGTTGCTGCTTCACATATACACAGATGAAGTCATTCTTCAATTCCTTGAGAACATTCGTATGCAAAAAGCAAAACAAAAGAACCTCTGCAGATGATAGTCCAGTGTCAGAAAATAGGTTGTCGTGGATGGAGATGCTGAGGAGAGCTTGATACTTCTTGAGTGTGCTTTCTAGGAGATTTATGCATTTAATATTCGTGAGAACGTTGATCTGGCCGCGTAGCTCCTGTAGTTTCCCGCTTCTGTGGGCCTTATCAACAGAACTGAGCACAGGTAGGTCGTTGAGAGCCTTTTCCTGTTGTGTGAGGTCGGCCATTTCGTCGTCATCGGCCTGAACCTCTATTATGCCATTGGACCTGCAAATCTGCATGGCGGCGTTTCGAAAGTTCACAGGAGGGGCGTACTGGAGCGGGAACGGAAGCAGTTTCTTGAATAGCCCCCGTGTGTAACCCTCGTAGTTCTCGTTGTTGACAAAAAGATTGTATCCTGTGATAATGCGGAAGTTCTCAGTCAGATATTCCAGCAGTCCCTGTTCTAACAAGGCAGATTCGTTATCGAGCTCGGGGTATCGTGTCAGCAGCCTGTGTTGGTGTAGATAGCGGACAATTCTCTGGTATCCCTCGACAAGTGAGCCGTCTGAGGTTTTCAGAAGCGGTAGGGTGTGGCCTTGGGATAAGTAGTAGTTTGAGTTGGGCGTGATTCTGACATCAAGTCCTGAGCAGTAGAGATGTACAAGGACAACAGCTGCCACCGACTCGGGCTCGAATTCCGCGACGTTGCGTCCGTCTCCCCACACATAGAGCTTCATTGCTGACGGCATGGCCTGGGTCTCAAGCTGGGTGGTGATAAGAGACGCTGCAGCCGACAGGTAGACTCGGGGCCCGTCTCTGTAGATGGAGAGGAGAAACCGTTAAAAGCTGGAGAAAGAAGAAAAAAATTTCCGAGGCCCTCATCTCTAATGTTACTCCGCTGTTGGAAAAAAGTTGGACACTTAGCAGCTCATAAGATAGTGTCGTGATCAGCAGCTAACGCTCGCGACAGAAGCCGTTCAATCCCGCTTGGCTGAGGCTTCACCCTCGACCCACTATAGTAGTCATGACAGCCGAGAAGGGGTCCCGGAAAAGAAAGAGACAGGAGCCGGAGGACGAGCCAGTCGACAAGCTTAGGAAAGATGTTGATGGCGAAGACAAACTGGACCACGCGAAATGGATGAAGCTCATATCCAAAGTCAGGGAGACAGGCGACCTGGATTCACTTGTCGATATCTATGACTCATACTTGAAGACATTCATGAACGACGGTGATGTACTGAGAGAATACATAGCCTTCGAGCTTGGAAAGGACGACTACAAGAAAGTCGAAAAGCTCTTTTCGGACCATCTGACTAAAATATACAGTGTGAATCTCTGGCGATTGTACATGGAATATGTGAGGAAGGCGAACAATATCGTGACCGGCGGCGAACAGGCACGTTCAATTGTGATCAAATCGTTCAATTTTGCAATTGATAACGTGGGCATAGACTTTCTGAACGCTCAGCCGCTCTGGGATGACTACCTCCAGTTCCAAAGTGAATGGAACCCCATGACAGAGAGCGAGGCCGGCGCCAAAATATACCAACAGAGACAAATCTATCGTAGGCTGATCTCTGTTCCTCTTGTAGGACTTGAGGAGAACTGGAAGTCATATCTGAACTTTGAAAACACCGTCAATCAAGCCACAGCAAGAAGATTTGTTAACGAGAAGTCTCCTGAATATATGAAGCTGCGCACTTTAAACCAAGAACTAGTCCGCCTAACTAATGATATTGTACCTGTTAACGAGAGAGCAAATGCCGCAAGGCAGATGACCCTTTGGAACAGTTGGATAGCTTGGGAGAAGTCCAACCCATTTAACCTACCCCAAGAGCAGCTTCACAAGCGGGTGAATTATGTACACAGACTGTCGACACAATATTTGAGATTTATGCCAGAAGTCTGGTATAACTATGCTTTATACCTTCTTTCTCTCAATACTGATCAAGGCAGAGAGGAAAGTCTTTCAATTATTACTAACGGCCTGATATTGAACCCAGAAAGTCTTTCCCTGACTTTCCTTCTCTCCTGTCACTACGAAAGGCTCGGAGATGTTGACATGTTGAAACAGGCCTGGCTCTCGCTGATTGAACGGCTCTCAACTAAGTATGAAAAAGACCTTGAGTCTGATAGGGCCCCTACTGCTAGAAGCATATCTACCTGTTATTCGTGTCTAATGAAGGCTGTCAAGAGAACTGTGGGAACCAAAGAGGTAAGAGCCATTTTTTCATCGGCAAGAAAGTTTAAAGGTATCACATGGCATGTGTTTGTGGATTATTCCATGATGGAGTATCAATCTGGAGATCTGAAAGTGGCTCTTCGCTCGTTTGAACTGGCGATGAAGTATTTCGGCAGCGAGTTTGGTTTCGTGGAGCGCTATTTAGATTTTCTGATTTCACTGAATGATCTCAACAACTCCAAAAGAGTTTTTGAGGTTTCGTTGGAGAATTTCAAAGATCAAAAAGATGCTCTCCTGAAGATATTCACGAAGTTCATGAGAATTGAACTTGACTTTGGTGATATGAACTCTGTAAGAATGTTAGAGAAGCGGTTTCGCGATATATTTCCGCAGGACACGCAGTTCCATTTCCTTTGCTCCACATTTACCGATCCAGATGGCTTCAATGTAATTAAAATGCTGGATAAGTACAACCCAACTGGTAGGGATGCGACTCCTCCTCAGAAAGATGCACTGAAACTAACAGCCGGCAGTGGAAATATTGAAAAACTTGGCGTTGATTCTTCTTTAATGGGGCAACTGCCTGATGCTGACAAGGAGCCGTTTGTTGTACGCGACGAAATCTACAATTTATTACGAGTCCTTCCAAGACCTGAATACTACAACGACAAACCTATCGTTTTTGACGCCAAGAAGGCAGTGGAATTCTTTAAAAATCTAAAAGTATAGAAGCGGGCATTAAGATAAAAGGTTGTTGCTATTCATTCTTGTTTGGTTTCGCTGAAACAGGCTGTGAGTATTTAGCACAGAGATGTTTATCCAAAATTTGGAAGTTGCGGGTGTTTGCCCTGTATCCAATTGCTATGAAGTCACCTACGAAAGGTATGAGCCCCAAGAGGAAGTCGATGATAATATTTACTGCCATCTTTGACGCCTGCTTTGCTGGTAAACCGCCATCAATTTTGCGTGCGAGTCTAATTAGAGTGTAAGACAGCCAGATGTTAATGAACGTGCCGACAAAGGGAATTATGCCAATGACCCCGGCATATCCTATTCTGATGCCACAAACAGTGATAGCTGCGTCCATATGATAGGCTCTGTTTCTCACGGTGAGTAAGATGTCTCTATCGTTAACAGAATAGTGAGTAGGGACTTGGCGTTTTCGTTTTGCGCCAGCTTTCTGCCAGAATTTCAATTGCTCGGGTGGAATGACCTCGTTATAAGGATCTTCATCGTCCCCGATCTTGATCAGGTTTGACAATCCAGTCTTTTCACGTATGTTAGAAGCTGTCAGAGGAACGAACGGCGTTTCTGTTCTGTTGGTTTGCACTCACCTTTTTAAGAAATACCTTGTACACTACCGATGACATATCGGCAATAGCTCACTGTAGCCGCCCTTATCCCGTCTGACCCATTATCAACAACTCTGTGTGTGTGTGTGTGTGTGTGTTGAAGGTGCCAACCTCTCATTTCAATAGCAACGTTAATTCACCGCTTGCCTTGTGTTATGTAATCAAATTGCTACCCCGAGACGTCTGAATGCATGTAAAGAGAGGACGCGGGGGACTCTTGTTCGCACAGTATGTCGCGAAACTATTTAAGGCCGGGTAACCTTTCAAGTTATCAATAAAAAATTTTTTTCACTTGTGAATCAACAAGCAACAGGCCAGTTGATGCAAAAAAGGGGCTCTCAGCTGAATGTTGAAGGCGTCATATAGGCATAGAGCAGGCACTGCAAGACCCTTGTTGGTTGGCTTGTACTTTGGATCTTTATAAATCCCAGAGAGGTCCCTCTTTTCAGTGCTGACATAATGCCACCGATTCACGTTATACGGCCGGAAAACACCCTCAGACGGGCCGAGGACCTTATTGCGGTTGACCAGAAGGACGCCGCGCTGCAGACTCTATATGACTTCATTACCTCGAGAAGAACACGTTCCGTTGCTCCGGCAGAGCTGGAGCCCATTGCGGTTCTGTTTGTGACCCTTTCGGTAGAGCTCAGAAGCGGCAAGATTGTGAAAGATGGTTTGCATCAGTACAAGAAGAATGTCCAGAATGATGAGCATGGACTCAGCTCTGTGGAGAACGTCGTCAAGAAGTTTTTGGAGGTTGCGGAGGCCAAGCTCAATGATGCACAGTCGAAAGCAGATGACGCAGCAGCTTCTTTAGAAGCGGAAACGGCCCAGTTGAGCGATGAGGAGGACACTGAGAACGGCGACCACTTCACTGTGTCGCCTGAGGATATTCTCATGTCCACCGTTTCGACGGACGATACCAAGGATCGTTCAGACCGTGAGCTAGTTGTACCATGGCTTAGATTCCTGTGGGAAGCTTACAGAACTGTCTTGGATATTTTAAGAAACAACTCAAAGTTAGAGGTTGCATACGCTCATGTTGTTTTGCAGGCATTCAACTTCTGTGCTAGATTCAACAGAAAGGCTGAGTTCAGAAGATTGTGTGAGATGATAAGAGGCCACTTGCAAACTGTGACGCAGAAAGGAACTTTGAAGCACCCTATCGAAAATCCTATTGATTTATCTGACCCAGAGACTTTACAGAGATTCTTAGAAACCAGATTCAACCAGCTCAATGTTTCTGTCAAGTTGGAGCTGTGGCAGGAGTCCTTCAAGACCGTTGAGGATGTTCACACGCTGCTGACTATTTCTAAGAGACAGCCAAAGCCTAGCATGATGGTGAGCTATTACGATAATCTCGCAAAGATCTTTAATGTCAGCAGCAACCATTTGTTCCACGCTGCTGCCAGACAGAAATTTTTTGGTCTCTTTGTTCAGTCACCTATTGCTACCGCTGAGGAGCTCAGACGTTATGCCTCGCTACAGTTGATTTCCGCATTGGTGGTGCCTCGCACAGTTAAAGCGTTAGGCATGACAAGTTCAGATGATTTTGCGAAGAGAAAGAATAATCGTTTAGCTGCATTGCTGAATCTTTCCAAGGTGCCAACAAGAGAATCATTATTAGAGCAAATTGTTTCCAGAGATATCACTAGCATTGTTGACCCAGTGTTGTCAAACCTTTTCAAGTTATTAGAGAAGGATGCAAGTCCTGTAACCTTTGCCAATGAGGTGAAGGCCATTTTTGCCAAGATTGAAGAAAACAAGGATTATAAGGATTACACTGGTTCTTTGCAATTGGTTATTGTTGACAGATTGTTTGAGTTGGTATTCCAAGTTTACCAGACTGTGAAACTCGATTATTTAGTCAAGCTTGCTAGCTTTGATGGCAATTCAAAATTGTCCGCAATTGATATCGAGAGATTGCTCTTAAAGGCCGCCAGCTCAAGATCTCTGTCTTTAAAGATAGACCATGATGCGGGTGTTGTTGCCGTCACTTCCGATCCGTTTGATGAGATTCTTCCGCTTTCTCCGGCCAGTCTTGTCAGCAATTCTGCACAGTTGAGTCCGGCAGACATAATTAGACAGCAGCTGTCAAGCTTTGCAAAGACTCTGTCGGCTTCTGTCAAACTAATTGATCCATCTATAAAGGAAAATGAGATTTTGTGGAAAGCCAAGTCTCTCAATTCTGCGAACACTGAATACCCTGAGGAGAAGCAAGCTATACTGAAACGTGCCATATTAGTAGATTCAAGACTGAAGGAGGCTGCAGAAGCCAGACGTCGTGATGAGGAGGCCGCTGCTCGTGCCAGATACGAGAAGTTGACTGCTGCTAGAAAAGCTGAAGTTGAGCGCGCTGAACAGGAGGCTGCAAAGAGAGCTGAGGAGAAGAGACGTAAGGAAATGGAAGCGATTCAAGAGGCAGAGAAGAAGAGGCTCATTATGGAGATTAACGCGAAAGGTATCATCCAGGTTGACCTCGATGACATCAGCAATCTTGATGGCAGAAAGTTGCAAAAGATGCAGGTGGACAAACTTGACGAGGACAAAAGAATCTTGGAGGAGAAGCTTGAGGCCACTACGAAGAGAATTGACTATATCGAGAGAGCCAACAGAAAGTATGAGCTTAATTTGCTTGCTGCAGATGCTGAAGTGCAGAAGGTGAAGGAGGTTGAGGCTTTTGAGAAGACGAAGCAGAAACTTCTTGAAAGCTCTGCCAAGGAGCATGAAGAAGCTCTTAAAATCAAAAAGAGACTTGAGAGGGTTCTTTCCGATTACGAGAGTCTTGTCGGCAGCGTGAAGCGCCGGCGCATGGAGGCGTACGAAAAGCGCAAGCAGGCTGCTGCGGAGAAGCTTGAGGCTGCCAAGAAGCAGCTTGTTGCTGATTACATCGCTAAGAAGAAGGCCGAGTTTGAGGCCGCCCGAAAGGAGAAACTGGATGCCGAGAAGAAGGCGAAAGAGGAAGCTGCCAATTGGGAGGAGAGACTGAAGACAATGTCGTTTTCGGAGAAGATGGCTCTGAAGAAAGAGGGCAGATGGCCTCTTGGCTCTGGTGGTGCTTCTGACTCTGGGTTTGGCCGTGGTCCTGTGCAGGATGAATCTGCGCCGGTGCAGTCTCAGTTTGCGCCTCGGCGGGACATGAGTGCAGGCGGCGGATTTGATGGAGGACGTGCTGGATTTGGTGCGGCCCTTGCTCGTTCTCCTGCCCCTGCTGGAAACAACGACGAGAGGGCCGAGTACGAGGCCCTGCTGGCGAAGGAGGCTGCGGGGACGCTGCTGTTCAAGGAGAAGCGGCCGCTTGCGAAACTGAAGGAGAAGTTTGGTGCGGCGAACTAAGGGGGAGGTGAAGGAGAGCGAGTGGGTCCCTCGTGCCGATTCACTCTTAAGACTGGCTTGACCGACCGACTGACTGGCTGTGTAGCATCTTTTCCAAGATGAGCCGTAATTCCACCTTTCTATGCACATACACACGCACACACTATGAAAAAACGTCTGCTGCGCCATGTTTGATTTTCCCGTTTCCTTTTCAGACGGCGAGGCACGGTACGTAAAATGGCAGACGAGCGAAGATGCCTGCGTGAAACACATTGCGTTTGCTGCTGTGGATTTTCACCCGTTTTGCACGGGAGCGGGTGTTTTTTGGGTGGACGTGGACGAACTGCGAGGAACGGGCTTCTTCAGCAGGCGTTTGGCGTTAGTTGGCTGGCTGTTGCTGCTGTTGCTGTTGCTGAGGCAGTGTCTTGGGACAATTTCAAAAAAGAGCAGCAGAAAAGCAAAATGAGCACCTTTTTCGACGAGATGAAGAAGTCATTTGTCGACGTGCCGGTGCAGGACGGCCAGGTGTCGACGGCCGAGTTTCTCGAGGCAGCAGAGTCGCTCGTGAAGCTGTTCGGTAAGTGTGGTGTGCTGGGGGCTGCTGGTTGCGGGGAGCAAGAATTACTGACTGACTGATAACCCAGATCTGCTTGGATCGTCGGCTTTTGGAGTGGTGCAGAGCGACATGACTGGCAACATAACCAAGGTAAGAGCCAAGCTGCTGAGCTCGCCTGCGGACGCAGCGACTCTGCAGGGGCTGGTGCTGTCGGAGGTGGCGGCCAAGAAGAAGACCGCGACACAGGGGCTGCTCTGGCTCTGCAGAGGACTCCAGTTCACGGCCGTGGCTATGCGGCAGACCGTCGCGAACCCTGGGTCCGAGCTCACAAGCACCTTCACCGACGCCTACTCGAAAACCCTGGTGCAGTACCACTCGATGTTAGTCAGACCCATCTTCAAGCTGGCGATGAAGGCCTGCCCTTACAGAGCAGACTTTTTCAAGAAGCTCGGCGAGGACCAAAGCAAAGTGGCTGAGCAACTGGAGGTGTGGCTGAGTGCTCTGGAGAACATTGTGCAGATTATCATGGACTTCTTCGCCAGTGGCAACTATGGCAAGGGGCTCTAGTTTTAGCAACACGATTTAGACAAGAAGAATCACGGTAAAAACTGTAAATACGGCAAGAAGATACACAGAAAAGGATGGCAGCAGTCATCTATACAAAAGCATTCTTTTTTTCAAAGTCCTGATTCAACACAAGAGTTGTGAATTGAAACGCTCGCTCTAATCAATGCTAAGCTGTTTTGATTTTTTGTTGACAGAACAACATGTCCCCAATCGCTCGCTTACAAAAGCGACAGAACGAGGGCCAATGCAGTGCCAAAGACAGACACAGATTGCAAAGAGGCGCCACTGTCAGAGCTCGAACTGCTGCCTGTGGTAGTCGACTCGTCGCTGGAGCTGCTAGAGGTAGAACTGGACTTTGTAGAAGAAGAGGTGGAAGTGGAGGAGCCTGAAGAGGAGGACTCAGTAGAGGCAGTACACTTGTAGGTGTCACCTTGGATATCTCCCTTCTTATCCAACTCGTCAAAGTCAGAGCAGTCAAAGTCACCAGAGGACTCGAGCTCAAAGCCACCCTTGATAGTGGTCAATGAAGGGAAAGTGGCATTGTCAAAAGTTCCCTTGAGAATGACGGCACCACCGACGGTCTTGAGGTCATCAAAGTTGTCAATGGTTGTCAACTCAGAGTTGTTGGCAATCACAAATCCACCGCCAATCTTTGTTAGGGAAGAGAAGTCAACCTCAGTAAGATCGTCGTTGTTTTCAATGGTCAGGTCTTCTCCAATAGATGTAATGGATGAAAAGTCCAACTTCTCAACGCTGGACTCGAAGCATCCAAGAGAAGAGTTCACCACGGTCATGTTTGGCATGCTGATCGAGCTGACAGACTGCATGGTGATATTGTTTGCCCACTTCAGCTTGTTGAACACTACTTCGGTGTCGTCACCATTATAAGAAACAGTCAGGATGTTGGAAACAGACTCAATGTCGGAGTCAATGGTCTCGAGATCATTGTTGTTGTTGACGTTGAACTCCTCCACCTGTGTTGGGTTTAAACCGTCCAAACTTGAGATCGATGTGTCTGAGATGTAGATAGATTTGCAGTCGGTGACACCGGCAGTCAGACCAGTGCTGCTCAATGCTGGTAGGGTGACCCAGTTAATAGAACCAACGGATTCCAGAGAGCCGAAGGAAACAGAGTCCAAAACGTAAAGTTCGTAGAGCTCTAACTGCTTAGTGATGGTGGTCAAGGAGTCAGCAGCAAAGGACTCTAAAGTACTCGAGTTGACAATACTCAATGAACCATAGATAGCTCTGACATTAGCGATAGAGGCGGCTGTCAGATCACCGGTGATGTAGATGTCACCCTTCACGGCAGAACATGAAGAAAGGTCATCCAAGTCACTCTGGAGACTGGCCGTGTAAGTGGTCTTGAACGAACATCCTGAAGGGACAGAGATGGAAGTTGTTGACGTCAAAGTAGAGTCTGACGCTATGTTAGTATATATGTTGCGAACTTCGGCGTACGACGATCTTATGTTCCAGCCCAGGCGGTAGTAGTGGGGTGCCTTAGCCATCTGCACCTTCTCTCAGATCCTCCAATGTTTACTGCACATCCGTGCACAGACAGACTTTTCCGTGCTTCTAATTTAAGAAGTAAAAAAAAATCCGGAAAAAACTGGATTTTGGTGGTGGAAAACTGGTTTATTGATGCCTTGAAATCAAGAATAGAGCATTGGCTCAGAGTCCACCATATCGGCACAGGAATCGGCTTCAAGGCGGAGGGGGGTGAGTATCCTTGCCACCAAGCATAGCAGAATGTAGCGCAGTAAACGGTTGTTGTTCACGTGTAGAAAATGTCAGCCGGTCTTGTAGGCAACGGCGAACAGCGGTCAAAGATTTGTGCGGAGATCCGAAATGGAGGCTTAGATGTTTTTTTACCCCTGGCAAAATACGGCTTGAAGTCCTTGCCGTTAGTCAGCACATAGCACTGGTGTCGAGAGCCGTCAACGATCGCAGTCTCGGCAGCATGCGATAAGGCAAGAGAGAGAGAGCGCGAGCACAATCCAGCCTTACACGAGGGCGGAGCCTGCCGGCACTGCCACGCTGTACACAGATACAGTAGCGACAAGGCTCCAGAGTATCACGGACGGTCGGCAACGGCGGGGGCGGTGCTAGAAGCGGCACGGCCAGAAAAGAGTCCGAGATGGTGCCAGGGGCGGGCGGAACGCAAGGCTAAGAGGGGTCACAGGGAATACTTACTCAACGTTGTAGTTGTCGCGGCCAGCGCAGAACTGGCCAAAGCGAGGACAGAAACAAACTTCAACTGCATCTCAAACTGTAGCGATGTCTCAGAGGAGGCCAAAGGTTGATATCTAGGATGCGACTAGTCCTTACGCCGATAACGAGTGCGGGAAAGAAGAAGAAGAAGAAGTCAGGATATATAGGCGAGTTAGCAGCAATTTTCTTTCTCACAACACCTGAATTTTCGCTCCATCTCGCCCGGATCCATTTTCGTAGGAGGCACTTTGCGCTTCGAGAGCTGAAGAGAATGTGAAGGTAGTGCAACAACACATTACAGAATCCTCAGAACAATAGAGATTTTTTTGGTTTTGCATTGTTCGTGAAGAGTTTTGCCTCCTATTCTGGCATCCGATGTTTATATATTACCCAATTTGTAGATGTAATTGGCTTGGGAGGATATTCATTCCAAGAAACAGCCCGAACCGGCCGCAAGTGTATCAGGCAAGAGAGCTGGAGGGGCGGGGGGGCTGGGTTTTGGCAGATGACAGCTCTGGCTGTGCCCCACATTTCAGATAAGGAGGGCGCGCTCTCATGCTGGAATAACAGGCCTGGGCAGAGAGCCGAGCTGCTTCTCAGCGCGGCCCGGACCCCCCTCCCTGCTCTGTCCGTGACACTTTCTCTCACTCACGTTGCGTGCTGGCACCCTCTACACCGGATGTTTACGAAACACCGAGCGAGCCGCAGCTCGGCGAGCCCCGCGTTTTTTTTTTTTTGTTGTGGTGTGCGCCCAGGATGTAGCACACGCCATGCCGGGCATTGTGGTCTGGCCTACACAACCCTGAAGCTGTCACGTGGTACATGACAGACCGGCCGGGCAGCTTATGCAAGGCCGTATGACTGGCAGCTATCCAGGTCCCCGATCAAAGCACTCAGCCGCATGGTTAGAGAGACCTGCAGGTTCCATCAAGCCACAAACCTCGCCCAGACCCTGGCCGACCGGCCTACCTACATATCTACTCACTATACGTATTCATGCTACCTTTCTTCGCACTCAACTTTGTATATTAAAAATGAATAATCGCTCAAAAATTAAACCAAATAAATACTTAAAAAACCCAATGCTTTCAATGTCTGAAGCCAAAACCCAAAATTACCATCTGAAGACATGGCTCCATCTCCAATCACCAACCTCGTGTTGGTGAACCAAAAAAATATTAAAATCCGGTATCGCTGATCCTTCTGGTGTAGAAACCTTATAGTACAAACACACTTCCGCATGCGTCGCTCAACGCAAGTGTGTTTTCCGTCTAGTTCTTTAGATATTGTGCGAAATTCACATCTTCGAGCCAGCCAATCTTCTCGAAAGAAGCGTACAACCGACTTGCTTTGTTAACGTCTATTTTGCAAGCTTTCTGCGCGTCAGTTCTGCGGAAAGGCAGACTCGACTTCAGTCTCTTCACCTTCTCGTGGAAAATCCGTCTCTTAGAGTCCAGATAAACGTTTGGTGGCAGTCTCAGCGTGGAGGCCAGCTGCACCTCCGCAGGATGGAGCTCCTTCACCAATGGATCCCCACTTAAATCCATAGGCTGGCCTTTCCACTCAGTCTTAAGACATCTGCTGTTGTTAGGCAGTGTTGAGATGGAAGGCGAGTAATCAGGAATCGAGTGATAGTCAAAGTTGTAAGGAGGAGGCGACGAGGTGGCAGGCGAGTCCAAGCGTCTGACAGTCTGCTTTCTCTTTCTTGGGGTGAGCGGGCGCGACACCGTCTCTAGCTCCAGGGGAGTTGAGGTATCCCTGACTCTTCTAGTGCGTGGTCTCTCCACATCGGAGTCGCTCGCAACGTATTCCTTAGTTCTTGGAACAGTTCTAAATTTGTTTGTCATGGTGGCCGCAGCTGCATTGCTGCGTTTGGAGACACCTCCTAGAGGACGAACAGAACTAGTAATTTTGTACTGACTCAAAAAATCCAACTGTCTCTTTTTGAAGTCAGGTGTCTTGAGGTCCTCGTAGGGGTTGATGCACAACATGGCGTTCTCCATGTCTTCCAGATAAACTTCTGGCTTTTTTGTCACCACCACCTTCTCGACCTTTGTTATAGTCTCAGGCTTGACTTCATCCTCGTCAGAAGCCTCCATGCTGCGCATGTCGATCTTTTGGATCGGCGAGGCTCTTGGGAAGACTAGTTGTGCAAAGCGAGAGTCGCTCTCGTCGAATGGGAGCACTCTGGTGTAAGGCGAAAGGGGAGGCGATGGGATTGCGGAGGCCACTTCTTTTGGACTGCTAGCAGCAACAGTGTCGCTGGATGCCCTCTTAGACGAGGAAGCGGTGCTCGAAGCCTCTGCGTAAACGTCTTGCTGCTGCGAGTGCAGCAGATCTGCGCGCAGCATCTTGTCGCCCAGAAGCCTCGAGCGGCTCTCAAGGGCGGAGGCCTCTTCAATCAGCGTTGTCGGTGTGTTGAGCATGGCTGCAGTTGTTGTCTCTCTGGAGCCATCGTTTGCTGGCGTCAGACAGCCATCCACCTGTCTCGTGGGGTTCAGGCGTTCTGTTAGCGGAACCGATAAGGACGACATTGTTGTCTTCTCTTATCGCTGCGGCTCAGCGGGGGTTTTGCGATAATGTCAAAAAAACCACGGCGTAGAAGAAGGGCAGTGGAGAAGCGAATCGAAAACAGGGAGCGTGATATGAGTTTCAGGTGACTATTTATACTTTATGGGGGAGAACAGGGATAAAAAAAGCACAAAAAATAGGCAATAAAAAAAAAAAGAAAAAAAGCAAAAAAAAAAAAACAAAAAAATTTTCCTGCTGAGCCAAAAACTGCGATACAGGCAGGATCCGCCCCCCAGCGCCCTGGCAGCCGGCCAAAGCGCATCGTACAAAGCCATTGGCCCTCAATTGCAGCCAATTGACTTGTCTGCGAAAGGCCAATTAGCTGCTGCTAATGCTGCCTTCCCTCCCCGCCGCCCTGGAGGCTCCTTGCCGAGCACACACAGGTCGTGCGCCACCGGTGTCTCTCAGATAAGACATTCTAGGCGGGTTTAGAAACTGTGACCAGTTCACTTTCCCTTTGTTCGGCAAAAAAGACATGCACGTTTGGTTCTTTTGCTGCCCGATCGGGTATCCGGTTTCCTGACTTTTTTTTTTTTGCTGTGTCATTGCAAATTCTCCTCTTGCTATTAGCTGAATTTCCCAGGGTTGCATACAAGTAATGTGACTGTGAAGTGATGACCTGCAGGCCCCAGCAGGCAACCGTTTTAGGAGCATTCATTAGCAGGGAGAAGCAAGAGGGAGAGAAGGGGGGGGGGGGGGCGCAAGTAGCGGGGCGGCCGGCTTTTGCGAGCGCTGCTCCAGCAGCGGCCAAACCTTGGCTTCGCCCCGTCCCAGAAAGAACAGCTGAGATGTCTGCTCGGCTACGCTACACCGCCCCGGCTCACGGGAGCTGCCCTGCCCTGCCACCGGAAAAACCTGGGGCGAGGAGGAACATATTGTTTATACATACTGTCGCTCGTTTTTACGCTTTTGTATTATTATTATTATTTTTTCTGGTTTCTTCATTCGCCTCTAAATTCGAACACCGCCGCCTATGGTTGCGCGCAAGAGAAGATATTTTGCCTACAGCAATAGAAAGACGTTTTATTGTTGGTCTGCCTCTCTACTGGTTTCAAAGCCTTCGCTCACATGGCAGCCCTATTACTGGCTGGCACACTGGCTTGCTTCTCCTACACCCAAGGCAGCGAACTCCCTGGGCGCTCTCCCCCAGAACGAGTCCCCGTGTTGGTTTTGCATCAGGTTTCCCAAAACGGTCCCAACGCACCGCTCTTGCAGAGGTCTCGTTACCGCAGCCGTCTTAACCTGTCCGGAAAAAAAAAGTTTCACCGGCTCAAGCAGGCACTGGCACTCTCCCTCCTGTAGGACCTCAGCACACAACTGCATTGACGAACTCATGTCTTGTGTACACCCATCCGTAGCACTCTAAAGCAATTGCGGCTACCGCCGCAGACAATCCAAGTCTCTCCCCTTCTCATCTCGCCCACTTCCTGCAGAAAGGGTATCGGCAGGTTCCAAATTCAAGGCGATGAAATGTAGCTCCGAAATCTTTTTGAAATCAATATGGTGCACGGATGTAAAAGACTATCTTGAACTCAGTACCTGAATAAAAAAGAAGCTTTAAAAAATTTACTTACTCAACTCACAAGCTCCTGCTCCTTACTCTCTGAGAACTCGCGGGTTCTCCTCACACACAGCATCAAACTGCAGCCATGGCCGAAGAGTCTGTTACACGGAGGACTCTTGCCAGCTACTTGGATTCAGAAGATGTAGATCTAGAAATTGCAAGCGACGTGGAAGACCAGGGTTCCGAAACAGAGCCGCCGAAAACAGGGCATTGCGTAGACTGCGGGAACAACCCAGATGAAATACATTGCTTCAACTGCGATGAGTCGTTCTGCCGGCCATGTTTCCAGCTTGCCCACAGAGGAGGATCCAGAAAAAATCATAAGTTCGATGAGATAGAGCAGACTCAAAGTTCTCTAGAAACGCCGCAAGAGCAAGAAAACTCTTCTGAGCCCGAAGATGCAGAAAAACCAGAAGACAGTACAGATGACTCGATCGCTAAAATGATCCTGCGGGGCACCAAGAAGGCAGCTCAATTTATACCCTTGAGATTGTCGGCAGACGAGAGACAGCTTTTGCGGCTGCTTGAGGCAGCACTGCTTGTTTCTGAATACACTGACAAGGTCGACATTCTTTCACATCGGTCTAAGAGTAGGCGAATAGTTGAACAGCTGAGAGAAATTTGCTCTATTCTCGCAGGGCTTGTTGTGTCATCAAACATGAAGGCTGGTCAAAAACTGCTGCTGAATAAGAATTTCCAAGATAACGCGGACTGGTATAAAGCCGTGTTCGAGGTTGGAAGGCGATACAAAATTATGAATCCTGAGCGGATGCGTGACACATTCGGAAAGCTCTGCTACATTATCATGGATTCAAGATTACCTGAGGTTAAAGAACACATGGAGTTTGACCTTTACAGTCCCATCAAAACTGTCCAGGAGCTGATTGAATCGAAAGGAGATGCAGATGCTTTGAAGTTACTCGATGATCCTCTAATAATCGATGCAACTGCAGAAATCAGACCAGAGAAGAAATCCCGCAATTTGATCAGCCGACAAATTAAGCAGAAGGAATCAGCAATAGAGAGGCTTGCTAGTCGATACTCAAAACCTTCGGGGCTGACAAGAGAGGAAGTAAGACAAATTCTTTATTCAATTGGAGACTTCAACGCATACACGAACAAAAACAGGCTGCCTGTGCTAAGGATGATTGAAAGATTGGAGGGCTTCTTCAAAGAGTCAGGCTCTTCTTCACGTTATTCGCTTGGAATCAGATACGGACGTGCGGGTGCGAGACTGACTCACGATCATGAAAAACAGTACTTGTATGTGAGGCAGGCTTTGGAGCTGTGGTCTCACGTCATGAGAGATATGATCGAACTGTGGTCTGCTGCCGATGACGACCTATTCAATGGCCAATGGTATCAGCTGGCAAATACGGGACAAGGGCTGAATCGTGTGAAGGCCTGTCCGTTGTTGTATAAGAAGATGTACAACTTGTTGCATCAAGTGCAACAAAAGTTTGAGTACTGGGTTGGAACTCCGGTGATTCATTTGGGCGACGATGCTGTTCCCAACGCGTTGTTTTTCCTAGACAAGTACATTCAAATTCCGAGCATTCTGATCCCAATAGACAGATGTATCGGGCACATCGATGAGCTTGCCAAGGATGTGAATCTGAAGGGCTATATGGAGAGCGAATTTGGGTCTGTGGAGGATTTGAAGAAAACGGTTCTCTGCGACTACTTCAAGCATGGGTTTGATGGTTCTGGTGCGGACAACTTTTACTTTGCCGGGTCCTGTGTGGATGCTGCGTCGACCTCGAGCTGTGAGTTCTGCAATAACATCGCCAAGAAGTCGTACTACCGTATTTTTTTGCTGACGGGGTTCACCAACTTTAATGGAGAAGGATATTAAAATTTCATAGGCTTTTAATATGTCGCGACATCAGTAGCACAGGTTTATATATGTAGACACGACACTGGTTGGTGCTGAGTTCTGTTGTTTTTTTGGGCCAATGGGAGCCGGATCTCAGAGCACTTGAAATGGACAAGCTTAGGGGCTCGTGAAGTGTCACGCACGGCTTTTGATCGGCCAATCGCTGTTGATGTTTTCCAGAAAATAAAATGGGGGGTGCAGCTTCTGTGTCTCAGACTTCCCCGCTCTGCCCCGCATCCGATGGGTGTAAGGAAAAATAAAAATACAGTAAGTACACAGCTTATGAGCCATTTTCTGAAAAAAGGGCTCGGCTCGGCAGTCACTAGATAATAAATAAGGGTCCAGATTTCCCGCTTCACCCCCTTCCCCGGCTTCATTAACAGTGGTCAAGATTGGCAGCCCCAGAGCCTCATCTGCAACGCCAATTGCTCACCGCCATGCTGAGACCGCTGGCCACAGGCGCTGTCGGAGCACTCCCGGTTCGCTGCGGCACGCGGGCGTTCTCTGCGTCATATGCTGCCGCTGTCAAGCTTCTCAAGAACGGGATGCCCAGCAGCTATACAGGATCGCAGTCGTTTCAGATATGGCTCGACACAGTGCTACATCGTGATCAGGATCAAAGGTCCCAGGATGCGCTGCTGCAAAAAGTACTGCCCTATTACAATCGCCAGATTGATGGCGTGGTTGCCCGCAACGTGAAAACACGCTACGACTCACACGGGAACTATCTCAACGAGATCCGCGTGGACAACTCAAGCAGCGGCAGTAGCCCAAAGCGCCATCTGGTTATGTTGCATGGCTACGCGGCTTCGGCGGGCTGGTGGTTCAAGAACATAGATGGCCTTGTGAAGTCGCACCCGAACTGCACGCTACACGTTCTTGATCTTCTTGGATTCGGGCTCTCGAGCAGGCCCAAAGTGCGCTACAAGAACGACAGCAAAGCCCAGTTGCACGTCAAGTTCGACAAGGACACACTGAAGCATATGAAGCATGTTCACAAGTCACTCTTCTTGCCCAGCTCCTATACGCTGAAGGCGTCAAATCTGAGGGACTATCTGCCGCGTCAGGCGGAGCTCGTGCAAGAAGTGGAGGACGTGTACATAGACTCCCTTGAACAGTGGAGAGTGGCAGCTGGCATAGGCAAAATCGATCTCATGGGCCATTCTTTTGGCGGATATATGGCGCTCGCGTATGCCCTCAAGTACCCGGGGTCAGTTGACAAGCTAGTGCTTGTGAGTCCTGGCGGTGTTGAACGGTCACCGTTCGCCGTGTCGAACCCGGAATACTCAAAGCTGCTTGCAAAAGGAAATTTACCGGACGTTTTAAGTTTCAAGACGTCTCATTGGCCGGGCGATTATGGTTTTCTAGGGCGCTACCCTATGATCAAGCAAAGCTTCAAGTTTGGCTGGCGCCACAGGATATCGGCGTTTATGTTACTGCGCATGTTGGGCCCACTGGGTCCGAAGCTATTGTCGCTGCGGAACGTGAGCAAGCTCACGCGGTCAGGCAGTCTGAATAGCTGGGAGGAGCTGGACCTTTTCGTGAGGTATATGTACCATGCCTCGATGAAGCCGTCGTTTTCGGAGACGGCGATCATGCGCATATTTGATGCGAGCGTTGTGGGAAAACACCCCATGTTGGACCGTGTTCATGAGCTGCAGGGGCGCAAGTCGCTGTGGATCTATGGCGAGCACGACTTCATGTTCAACGACTGTGGGCGCGCTGCAACAGCGATCATAAACGGGCCTATGGGCGACGATGCGGAGTTTGCTATTGTGAAAAACGCAGGCCACAATCTAAACCTGGACAACCACCATGATTTCAATAAGCAAGTTGTTCAATTTTTGGACTGGCCGCAGTAGTAAAAAAGGCATTAAAAGCTTATCTCCATGCAAGATGATCTGTTCACAAAGAATACGATAAAAATGAAAAATAGTTAGTGTAAGGGGGTGCTGCAAGCTGTCTGTGTATGTGTGCTTTTTTCTTCTATCTATTTTTCGCTGGCCAGTTTTGCGTGTGTCGCAGGTTGTGTGCATGGCCTCCTCTAGCGCCGCACGCTGGCTGGACAAGGCTTCTCCGAGCGGTGCGGGAGTATCGGAGTGGGTGTGGGTGACGCGCCAGCCAGGCATGATTGGGGCGTGCGCTGGGCGGTGCCTGTGCTGTGGCAGGGGGAAGGGCGAGACGGATGGACATTTTGGCTCGGTGTCCGCAGGCACGCGCGCCGCGGCGCGCGTGCCCCTGGCAGGCCAGCTGTCATTCTCGCTGGCGGGGCAGGGGAGATAGGGGAGCAGAAGCGAAGCAAGGAGGCAACGAATAAGCTGGCTGGAAGGGGCTGGTAAGCTTGCTTATAGCTCCGCAGCGGGGAGGAGAGGGTAATGCCGCGCACCGTTGTACGTGTTCCAGTCCCCCCTTGCTCGCCCCTTCTGTCCCGCTCGTGCTTGGTGTGCCCGTACTACTGCTGCTGCTGCTGCTGCTGCTGCTGATGCAGTACAGGTACAATATCTAAAATCCACACTACACGGACGGGGCAGCAGCGTGCGCGACACAACGTACCCAGCAAAAAAAGAAACAAAAAAAAGAAAGGGGAGGCGGGAAGCGCGTTCGCGCTATGCGGAACGAGAACAATAGGAAATGTCTCTCCGCAAACAATGCAATTTGTGCCATATAGTGTTGTCCGGCCCTCTTTAGTCCCAGTTTCAGCCAAGTTACCCTCCCCAGCCACGCTGCTGGTCCAAATTAGGGCAGGGATTTTCTGCGCGAAGGGAAAGATGGAAGAAAAAGATACAGACGATTTTAATTTTTTTATTACTCGCGTGTGTCTGTGTGTGTGCGCGGGTGGGTGGGTGGCTTGTGCGATATAAATAGAGAATCCGCCGTGTTGTTTGGTTGGAGGGAAATTTGTTCAAGCTGAAACGGTCCCGCTCTCTGAGACTAAGTTACTCGCTGAACGCACACCGCGCTCTCAGCACAGCACCACCCCAAGCACGCGCACACCACCACACTCGCTACTACTAAACCAAAATGAAGGGACTAATTCTTGTTGGCGGGTACGGAACAAGACTCAGACCGCTCACCCTGTCGCTGCCAAAGCCGCTCGTGGAGTTTGGTAACAGACCCATGATTCTCCACCAGATCGAGGCCCTGGCCCACGCCGGCTGCACAGACATCGTTCTGGCCGTCAACTACAAGCCAGAGGTCATGGTGGGCGCCCTCAAGCAGTACGAGGAGGAGTACGGTGTTTCCATCACGTTCTCCGTCGAAGAGGAGCCTCTGGGAACTGCAGGACCCCTCAAGCTTGCTGAAAAAATTCTAACCAAGGACAGCACCCCTATTTTTGTCTTGAACTCAGACGTGATCTGCGAGTACCCACTCGCAGACCTCCTCGACTTCCACCAGAAGCACGGCGGTGAAGCCACCATCGTGGCTACCAAGGTCGACGAGCCTTCCAAGTACGGTGTCATTGTTCACGACAGGGACGAGCCAAACCTCATCGATAGATTCGTTGAGAAGCCTGTCGAGTTTGTCGGAAACAGAATCAACGCAGGAATCTACGTGCTCAACCCTTCAGTGATCGACCTCATTGAAATGAGACCAACCTCTATCGAGCACGAGACCTTCCCAATTCTTGTCGAGCAAAAGAAGCTTTACTCCTTTGACTTGCCTGGCTACTGGATGGACGTTGGTCAGCCAAAGGACTTCCTTTCTGGAATGTGCCTTTACCTTTCTGCTTTGACCAAGAAGAACTCTCCAGCCCTGACTCCGCCTTCCGAGCCTTTCATCAACGGCGGCAACGTGCTGATCGACCCTACGGCCAAGATTGGACAGGGATGCAAAATCGGCCCTAACGTCGTTATTGGTCCTAACTGTGTTATTGGTGACGGTGTCAGAATCCAGAGATCCACGATTCTGAAGAACTCTCAAATCAAGGACCACGCTTGGGTGAAATCCACTATCGTTGGCTGGAACTCTACCGTCGGAAAGTGGGCCAGACTGGAGGGTGTCACTGTGCTGGGAGAAGATGTTACTGTGAAGGACGAGGTTTACGTCAATGGTGGAAAGGTCTTGCCACACAAGTCTATCAAGGACAATGTCGAGACCCCCCAAATCATTATGTAAGCCTCTTGCCCTTGCAGTTTTATCTGTATTTGTGTGTAACTATGGAGTTCGTTACTTTACATGATAACCATCGACGGGACTGTTGAACAGGTCTTTCTGGTTTTAGCTTTGCTTCTATAGAATGGCCTGAGAGGCCTGGAAGCCCCTTGATTTTATTGAAATACTTCGGTCATGGACTCTAATCGCTTGATTATTGATATTCTGGCGACTGCCCCAATACTAATTTAACATCACAGTTAGCGAGTATTAGAAAATCGTTATACACCTAATACAATAATATCCGTTCGCAGCAAAATACTGTGAACTATTATTGACATGCGAACTCTGTGGCAGTTGCTGTTCCTTGCTTTAGCCAATAGGAATGTAGATGAGCAGATAGAGTGTTGGCATAAAGTTTGAACTAGACAGCTTGCAAGATAACCCGGCAGCAAAACTCCGTAATCCTCAGTACTGTTACATCCTTGCACCACTTATAGGTGAACGATCTGTTCATGAAACCAGTGGAGAGAGTCTGATCTCCGGCTAAGGGCGGGGTTCCCTGGTCTGCTTTCCATTTTTATCGACTACCAGTCTTGTGCTTTATCTTGAATATGGATGGATCTCCTTGTTGAATCAGAAAAAAGCTAGTCAAAGGACATATGTAATTTGAAGCACTTCCACATGACAAAAATTAGTAATATATTATGTAATTGAGCTGATGTTGAGTTGTACGTAGAAAGGGAAAAAAAGAATCAAAATCTTGAGGTCTCTCTCTCTCTTTCTTTTGTCTTAAAAGCTCCTATTGATAGAGCTGGTGAGAACGTTTGGCAGTGGTAGGATCAGGCGGTTGTTTCATAAGTCTGAGCGCGTGCCGTTTTCTTAGTTCCAGAATGTCATATGATTGTCTGTCGGAGTTGGAGCTGGAGGTATGTTTATATTGCTAATGAGATCTTGAAAGGCGTTTTTTTAGGGTTACTAACGTTTGTGCTTTTTACTGAAGGAGTTCGGCTTCCAATGCAAGAAACCGATACAACTCTTTAGCACTGTTGATAACACTTTGATAGAGAATGACTACCTGAACTGCCTAGTTATCTCCAATAAATTGAAACTCCTAGTTGCTTATTACAACAAAACCTTCAAGTTGGTGGATATAGCTAACGTCAATGAGCTGTTGGACTCTGAAAGTAGTGAGGAGAGTGTTCCTTACCCAGATACTACCACAATTTCTATTGAAACGAATGTAACTGAAATAAGTCTCAATTCGGATGAGTCCTCTTTGATTTTCGTTTCTGGTGAAAAAAGCAGTACCATCGGTATTACTCCCTTGCAAAACCTCATTGATAGAATTTTTGAACCAAGTATCATATGTGAATTTGATAGCAAAGTGATATCACTATCTTACAGCCCCGTTTACTCTGACCTTGCTATTTGTCTCCTTGAAAGTAATGACTTGTACCTCATCACAACTGATTCATCGTCTCCTGCTGCACTGATAAAAAGTGGTGTAACCAGTTTCTCGTGGATTGAACCCAAGGTAGATTCGGTAGCAGTTGGATACGCAAAAGGAGGTATTGAGATTATTTCACTTTTCAATAAAACAATTGAGGCAAACTGTATCTTGGAAGATATTGAAAAAGATTTGAAACCTTACTTCATTACTCAGGTTGGCCCGCTCAGCATACTTGTCTTGTTTTGTCACTCTCTTGGCAAGGACGATGAAGACACACAATACAGATCATTTGTGATCACTCTGGTGGATGGATCAGACTTTGAAGTTAAAGAGGCATTTGATGTTTGCTCCCCATTTGGATCTATACCAAGAATGGCCACTTTCTACGCATGCCGTCTCCGGGCCTGGAGCAAAAACTTCTCCGACTTGTTATTTATAACTGGGTCAAAATGTACGGAGTTCAATACTCTCACGAGGACCCAACAGATACTGCAGCTCAATGATTCTGATAGAGCACAAATGCCTCTTAATCCTGAGACTTCTGAGGACGACTGCGCTATTGGACTGGTAATTGACCTGAATAATACAGATAATGTGTGTGAGCCTTGTTCGTTAATCGACAGTTGTGGTCCTCTGCCTCGACTATTTGCTTTGACAAATAGGGGTCAGTTGCTAGCTTGGAATATTTGGTACTCGACAGAGATAAAGTCGGGTACAGTGGACCTATCTGCTGCTCTACAATCACTAATCGAGAAAACTTCAAATGCCCTTTATTTTTCTAAAGATTCCTTGCCGGCTCATGTTTCAAACAAAATCATGCTGAGTGCTGAAGAGGGAAACTCTGGAAGCCATCAGAATGACAAATCATTGCCTGAAATGTTCACCAGTTTGGAAACGAAAGTGCAAACACCTGATTCTTTGGACTCCGATAATAAAATACAGGAAAACTCTACTAGCAACATAATTAAAGAAACATCAGCATTTGAGACATCAAGCAATATACAAAAAGATGTTTCACCACTTGGTGCAGGTTTATCTCATGAGTCAAGCAATAAGTTATCACCATTTGGGACAAGCGGATTTGGAAAACAGACATTTTCTCTGAGCGAATCTGACAATGCAAAAAAGCCTTCCTTTGGTTCAAGTGGATTTGGGGCTACAAAGCCCACCTTTGGAGCTTTCAGCGGTTCTCAAGGAACATCTTCTCCATTTTCGTCGTTGAATGATACGAAATCCTCTTCTGCCTTCGGCACAAGTGGATTTGGTAACGTGAAGAATACGTCCAATGCTTTCGGTAACTATAAACAAATGGCATCGCCTTTTGGATCAGTGGGGAATTTGGAAGGTGGTGCCCAAGCGTTTGGCTCTGGTGGTTCTGCGGCAGGGAAATCTTCCTTTGGAGCTTTCAGTAATACACAAAGTTCTGCTTCTCCGTTCGCTTCAGTTGGTGATTCAAAAAATAAGCCATCATTATTTGGATCCAGTGGTTTTGGCAAGCAAGCCTCATCTTTTGGATCATTTGGTACCTTACAAAAGGACGGCTCGCCTTTTGGTGCAATAGGCGGGTCAAAAGCTTCTGAATCTCCGTTTAGTTCCAATGCATTTGGAAAACAAATGTCACCATTTTCACAAGTAAGTCAGCAAGGGAGTTCTTGTTTTGCTTTTAACACTTCCAAGGAGAACTCATCTCCATTTGCAGCGTTGCAAGAATCAAAAGGAAAGACCTCTTTGTTGACCCCCCATAGCGAGCAGGAAAAGGAGCAGCTACCTTTTTTGGATACTTCAGGAGCTGGCACAAAGCTTACAAATGCGTTTTCATTTAGAGACTTTCAAAATACTGAACAAGATGAATCTGATCATGAGGAAGTTGTGTCAGATGCCTCTTCCGAAAGCGACGTCTCCTTGTCGGAGTCAAACGACAACGAATCTGCGATTGATTCAGGGGAATCTTCAATAGCTAACAATCTATTTGGTAGTAACCAGCCCATTAATGACATTGGTTCGGCTTTGGGATCTACGACTCTTGACTCTGTTGCTGCTGGTGCTTCATTGGACAATGAAGCATTAAAAACATTTGATGAAAGTGAAGCCGAAATGCCGAGTGTGGACAACGCTAGCTCAGTGGATATTAGTCCTGAACAAAATAGTCAAGCCGAAATATCTCCAGAGGCGAATGTGGTGAAGTCATTGTTTGAATCTACAGCTGATGGCATGACGTTAAGCGAACAAAATGAACCAAAGGTTGCAACTGAAGTACCTACAGGGGCAAAAAATACGGAGCCAGTTAGGGAACCTGGCTTTTTGAAAAATAAAGTCACTATTGAGGAAAACCAAACAAACGTTAGCAAGAAGACATTGGAAAGCATAGCCCAGGATCATGATAGAAACCCTGAGGTAGAAATAAGTGAAAGTTCTGACTCATCGCAACCTGTACTAGCAAGAGAGAACTTAAGTGAAGATCAGACGGTATCTGACTATGAGCATGTGGCTAATGTATATGTGAAGTCTGACTCTTCTTTTGGCGCACAAGAAACGAAAGTCTTGAAATCTCCTGTTTTGAATAAGATGAGCTCAGACAATAATGTTCTTGGTAGTCCTGAGATTGGCTCGCCGAAACACAGCAGCAGTTCGCTTGTTGACGTCTGTGTTTCAACCGACGATGTCGAGCTGGCTGAAGGAGGCGATGATTTGGAATTGGGATCCTATTCCGTTGTGTCTGACACTGAGAGCGCATATCACGACTCAAAGTCTGAAATAGATGGATTTACCGTGATCCGACCCGAACTATATTCCGCCAGTACGCCTGTTCCTGACTTTGTCTCCTTGCGACATGTTGATTACCCTTCTCTTAGTGATAATGAGATACTGAGCGAAATGGAGAAAATTGTTTACGACACAGAAGCCGAGTTTGAGATACTTTCACAAAACGTACAAGAACATAGTGATTTCATCCGGGAGAACTTGAGTCCGGACCTTGCAACCGAAGAAGATACTATGAACATTGGATCGGTTTCGAAGTTTTCCCATGTTCGTATCCTGGATAACATTGCTAAGCAAAGTAGAGAGTCATTCTCCGACACCCGTCGCTCTCTGACTCAAAATTTGAGCAAGGTTACACAGCTTTCTGATGAAGTTTCAAAGGCATTCAAAGAGCTCAATGCTGTTGAGCAGCAGCTTGGCGCTATTCAAGACAGCAGTCGTTGTCAGTTTTCTGAGAGGGAGAGGCCTCTGGGGTTTGCAGATTCGCAGAGACGTGCGAGTTTAAAGAAGAAGCATGATCTGGTCAATTATGCTGAGGCCGATCTCGAGCGCTCATTGTTAGTTTTGGACGGACTGATGCACCCAGAGAGAATAGTTGAGAGCGAGGGACGATTTGATATTGTGATGTACGCTGTGGATTCTAAGTTGAGAGTGCTGGCAGGGGCTCTTGAGAGTTTGAAGGAGGAGATGGGTAGAGGCCAGGCTGTCACGAGGGCGTCTGTTTCTGTTGATGTTTCGCCTCCTTCTACTGGGTCTAAAGCGGATGAGACTTTCCAGCTTGTGTCTATGTCTTCTGCCATATCTAGTGGGGTGGCTTTGAGTCAGCTGCTCCAATCGAGGGAGCTTCATCCTTCGGAAATATAGAAGGGCAGTCTGCTTTGCTGCACTCCCCCGGGTTGATTGACATGCATCCACAGTTGACCCTTCACGAGTCATTCATACTCACCCTCTCCATGATTAATAGTCACATATACAGTATCTAGCAGCTGCGCATCTATCTCCCCTGTAGATACCAGGATTTTTTTTTTGTTGTGACAGAAGAAAAAAATTGTATGGGAGAGAAGCAAATGACTAAGAGAGACAGATAGTATAGAGAAAAGCTTCTTTCTGTCTCTTCCGTGTCAGCCTCGTCCCGCCTGTGAACTACGTTATAAACTGACTTTTGCAAGTGCTGATCCAGTCTGTTCAATGGACAGAGCCCTAACGTTGCGGCAGTATGCGCAGACAGAAGATCGACTTCGATCTGAGCCGGCCAAGGCCTCGCATGAGCCAGAGAACCAACGAGGCCAGTCTTATAGTTGGCAGGAGCAAGAATGGTCATGAAATAAGGACAGCGGCTGCCGGAGACTTCACGGCGCAGAACAATGGAGCGGGCAGCCAGTTTGTGCGAACGTCTTCGACTGCCAGCGTGCCGACGAGGCTCTCAATTGCCGGCCACAGACAGGACTCGGCCGTCAGCATCACGAACGCGAGCTCGTCTGCGGTGCTTGAGACCCCTGTTCCGGGTCCAATTCAGCTGAGTGTCAAGTTCCACGAAAGCCGAACGTGTGCGGATGATGTGATACTTGATCCAGGTCTGTTTCCATCAGCCCAAGAGGGCTCTGTTGGTGAAATTGAGTGCCTCGAGGAGACGTCCAAAAAGTTTTATTTCACGCTGAAGAAACCGACTATGCAGCACAATGTCCCGGCACTAACATCGGCCCCTGTGAATGGAGCTGTCAAATATGTGTCCATCAAAAGTGATCCGGTCCAAGCCTTGCTGGACTTGAAATTAAGAAGTCAAGTCCTGGTGCGTCTCAAGGCAAAGGATTCTGTCGAAGCAGACGTGGTTGAGATATACATGAAGGATCTACATTTGTCAAGAGGAGATATGTGGAATATTTCGGCCTCGCTGGTGGGGAGCTGTGTCTACAAGACACAAAGACTGTCGTTTTTGAATGGTTCAATCCGATGCATAGTGAAAAAAATATACAGAAACGGCAGGAAGGTCTTTTCCTCGTATGTTGGCGAAAACACCAAGATTGTGTTTCGCTCAGAGTCTGCACGGCTTATTTTCTTTATTCAGATCTCGCTGGAGATGTGGCATTTTGAAGAAAGTGGCCAGCAGATGTTTCACAAGCTGGCAAACTCTCTATTTCCCAAGATATTTCGACGTTGGAAGGAGCAAGGTACTCATCACCTCATCACAATTGTACTGTTCAGCAGTATTGATCCTGGCAATGAAACCTCAACGAGTTTGAACCCGGGAGTGAACTCTTCAAACAGGAAAAATTACTATAGAGTGGTTGTTGATCAAGTTAGTATTCTTCTTTGGAATGAAGTGATGTCGGATCTCAGATCAGAATTTGCGAATTATCAGAAAGATATAAGGCTGGCCATGAATCCTCGTAGGACCCACTCTTTTCCGGAGGAATACATAATTCAAGGTACATTCTTTCCCTCTGTGAAGGGGAACCTTCTTGAAGCAATCAACCTAGGTATGAGTTTGGTCAGTGATGATTTCAGAGATCCTGACCTGAGGCATACAAACAGTCATTTTGTGGTCATTACTCCAGGAACCGGTATTTTTGATACTGACTACGACATGTTACTCCAGACGAGTAAACTGATGACAACGGTAGACTCTACCATCGATATAATTTGTCTCAGTCAGCCTCCGCTCCATGTTGTACCTCTCATGAGGTATTTAGATCGCCAGGGAAAGCTGAAACATTGTATACCGTCCTGGATGGATATATCTTTCTGGGTGGATGCCTCTCAGGCAGTCCATCAATGGCTGCCAAGATGTAAAATATACGAGTTACAGATGATGGGAGTGATGGAGAACGATTTGAGCACAATTTCGATTCAGGAACTGAATATTCCTGGTGGCACGCGAAAGTCAATCATCGATTCAATGGATGATCATGATTCGGAGGTTTTTAAGGTGTCTGAAAAGTCTCCCCAAAAGGAAGCAGGTTCTTCCAACACCAACTCAAGGCATCTCGCCAGAAAGCCTCACAAAAACCACCATGTCATCGATGGCAAAACAGATACCTTTGGTAGTGAAACTATGACAGGCGCAAAACAACCAGCTGAGTCTCTGACTGCCAGCAATGACCGAATAAAACGTTTAAGACCTCCAGAGTTGGTTTTAGGTAGCGCATCGACTCCTGCAACATCGAATGTTGTGGGTGTGACAACTACTTATAAGTCAAATGTCTCGGCATTCTCTTCGCTGCTTTCTATCTCCAAAATCGACAGTCGTAAAGCGGCACCCAATGCCTTGAGTTTTGTGAAACGAATCATTTCTTCTCCGCTGCACATACCCTCTTCGCCCAGCGTTGGAAGCACCTCTTCGAAATCAGATGACGATGTTCCAAAACTTGATACTTTTACTGGATCTTCCAAAAATATTGATGAAGAAATGTCCAAGGGGACTGCTAGATCCGATATCATTTCGGAATCTGGAACTTTGTACCACTCGCATGGGAATGACAACGAGTTATTGTCAGCAAGAAATTCGAACGCTGGTCCTGGAGCTACGCTTGGCCATAGACGAGGTAAAAAAGGATTGAACCCACAAGCACTAGATGACAAACATCAAATGGCCAATAACTATTGGACTCATGTTGAGAACCCTTCTAATGCAATGACATCAGAATTGCTTGGAATGGTCTCATATGGAAGATGGCAGTTTGTTTTTCCTCCGAACGTTAAAAGGAGGTCGGTCAAATGGACCTCTATTTCCTCACCTGCCTCGCTTCCACTGACTACCCCCATGTTTCCTTCGGTTAATGATTTTAATCAAAACTTCACTTTTCGAATTTATGATATATTTTTAAATCAAACTGATACCAATGATGGCAGAAACAGTGAAACATTAATGAGAAAGATGATCTCTTTGAGACTAACTTTAGGTTTTCAGATAGCTGTGGGTGAGAGTGTGATCAGAGTGGAAAATCAAAGAAAGCCAAACGGTGACGCGAAGCTCCTTATTCAATATTTGAATAAGAGTAATGTTCACGGCTCGAGAATCTACCTCAGCTTGTTGAATGAGATTCACAGAATCAGTTGTGACTATAACGGGCTGATCAATGTTCAAGTATACAAACGAGTAGACAAGTCTGATGACATCATTTCTCCGATCACAAAATCTAACAGCTCCCATTATGTGCGAACGAGGTATGCGGAGGAGTACTCTCCTGTCACCATTAAGGCCCTTCAAGAAGAACCAAGAAATTATAATTGGAATCAATTGGACCAACTATTAGCTGGATATGATGATTCTCTTGAAAACTCTCAGAAGAAGCACCACAGAGTCAAGTTTGTCATTTTGCCTACGAAGATACCTCAGAATTCTTTCAAGCTTGCATCTGAAAATTTAACAGCTGAAGAGATTAGACTTGAAGGTATTCGCTCGTTGATTGTTCTTATACATAGACTTCGACAAAAAACAGAAGAGGAGAAAAGGGCGAAAGAGAGGTTTGAGATTGCTCCTGAAGTCAATTTTTACACGGGCAATCTTTTCCAGTATCTCAGTGTCGCATCGTCAGAGTTTGAGAGTAGCGAAGCAAAAAAGCATTCTCTTTTTCAACCCCGTTTCAATCAAAAAGTTCCATTACCGGTTCTGGCTCAGGCCATAAGCGGTGAAAAGGGAATTGATGTTGCTGATAGAAAATGGCATTTGCGGACTCATCCTAACTGTTTCTTGGGAATGGATTTGGCATCTTGGCTTATTGAAAATTTTGAAGATATAAATACCCGAGAACAGGCGGTCGAATATGGAAACCATTTAATGGATCAGAACTTATTCAAGCACGTTGAGCTGAGACATAGATTCTTGGATGGGCATTACTTTTACGAACTAAGCAAGGATTTACTTAACTCATCCCCTGTGCAACAAGGAACAAAGCAAAAACTGGAAATGAAGGATTCGGTTCATTCTCCGCCCTTGACTGGACTCCCCAAAAGGTTAGATGAGGCAAAGGTGGAGAGAGTAAGGTCTAATTCCACGGGGCCACCATCAAGGAACGTCTTGAACGCAGATTCTATAACTCCTGTACTGTCTCCGCAGGTATCTCTTACAGAAGACACCTCGAGTTTGAATCATATCACAAGCATTAACACACAAAACTCGGAGTCTGCAAAGACTGCAGACACCAACTTTGAGCGTTCCAAGCGGCGAGTAGTGTTGAGCAGAAAAGTGGTTTGTGACTTAGACCCCAACAATGTCTCCTGGCAGCCAGAACTTCTTAGTGTACACTATGATATTGTCCATAACCCTGAGCATTGTTTCCATATTAGACTGGAATGGCTGAATAATACATCAAAGCTCATCGAGGACACCGTCAACAGCTGGGCAAAACACTGCGACCGTTTCGGTCTAACATTTGTTGAAACCCCTTGGGAAGAGCTTTGCACTTTACCTGAACGCAATCCATTACACTCAACTATAGATATTTCACTTTTGTTAAATCCCTGGAATGACCCAGAGTTTGCAAGCGATACAAGCATCCTTGAAGAAAGCAAGTACTTTTATCATCTATATCTATTAGAGAGATGCGATTTTCTTTTAGATAATCGGACAGCGATTTATTTCAGTGATGATCGCTTTGATGTTGCATATTCGTGGGGTAAGCCCACATTCAAGTACGCCCAATTTATCCACAAAACTGGTGCGTATATTGCTGAGTTAAGAGATAATGGAGATTTTTTTTTGGCGCCAAACAATGCACATATATCCAGAGTGAACTTGAACATAAGCCAGTTGCAGCAACTGAACAACAACGCAATTTATTTAGACTCGCAGGGAGTGATGCTGGACTTTAAATCAATATGTAAGGATGAAGCGAAATTACGAGCTATCTTCAGGGAAGCCAAAAAGAGGTTTGAAGTCAGCAGGGATATCGAGTTGGCATTATTTGATAATTCAATGGAGGGCACAAACAAGATAACTTATTGAAAAGCTGTCAAAGAAATCACTATAACTCTACAAATGTTCCTGTGGTTGTTGGGCAATTCTCTGAGAAATCTTGATAACGTCTCCCAAGACTCCCATGGCAGTGACATCTGCACCAGCTCCGGCTCCCTGTATGATCAATGGATTGGGATATCTTTTGGTCTTGATTGAAATGACGTTATCAGAGCCTTTGAGTGACGCAAATGGATGAGAGTAGTCATATTTAGCGATTTCAACAGCCACCCTTTTGTTAGGTAGATCGACTTTTCCAATAAATCTCAAAACTTTGCCTTCTTTCGCAGCTTCTGTCTTTAGCTTTTCCATTTCATGATCATAGTCTGGCAGTCTCTTCATGTACTCGTCAGCTGACGATACGCTCTCGAGATCCGCTGGAATCAAAGATTGGACAGGGAAAGATGTTATGGACTCGACAGGAAGTCCAGATATTCTGGCTAGAATCGTAACTTTTCTCGCCACATCAAAACCATTCAGATCATCTCTGGGATCTGGCTCCGTGTATCCAAGCTCTTTAGCCACTTTAACAATGTCAGAGAACTTCGCACCACTATCTTGGACTGCAGAGTACTCATTGAAGATATAAGACAAAGTTCCGGAGAAAATTCCTTCAATTTTCTCAACCTGGTCCCCCGTAGCTATCATCTCCTTTAAAGGGTTGATGAGTGGTAGTCCGGCACCAACAGAGGCTTCATGGTAACACAGCCCTGTTCCTTCTTTACCTTCGTTATCAAAAATGACATTCCACAATTTAATGTCATCAGAAAAGGCTTTTTTGTTTGGAGTGGCCACAGAGATATTGTTCGCTATAAAATCTGGGTAAGATCTGGCAAGCTTCTCGTTGGATGTATTGTCCACAAGAACAGCTGGAACTGGCGACTTCTTCAAATATTCAATTAATTTCTCAATAGATAGTGGGGATTGTGGCGAGCTTGTCAGCTTGGCCTTCCAATCAGCAAGATCTAGAGCAGTGTAGTCACTGCTGTATAATGCCTTGCTGGAGGTCGAGAGCAAGATTACATTGTACTTTATAGAGGACTTGATGCCCTTGAGCTGGTTTATGAACGCAGAGCCCACAACTCCTGTTCCAATGATTGCAATGTTGACGGCCTTTGTCATTTTATTGATAGAACCTGGCTATTTAGGGTCCTATTTAGGGTAAACAGTTACCGTTTCCAACACCGATTACTATATATATCCAATTGAACTACGAATCCTTTTTCTTTTTGGCTTGTGAAAAATAGACTAAGTTTGTCAACCCCCCACCTTAAACCGCTTCTGTCAACCTTGAAGAAAATCGCCATGTGTCACGTGACGTAACTTAGTACAAGTTCCGTTCATCTTCTGACATCTCAAAATTCCACCAGTTAGTGAGACAGTTCTGGTCCTGGAGGTGGGTATATGTGAAGTCGGCCACTTTACATTTCGAGCACTTGTCATTGTTGCTGCAAAGTGTATATGGATGGTGTTTATAGCCGATATCCCTGAACCAATGAACTTTATGCTTACTTTCAAAAAGCCCCACGCCGATAGAGTGAACTGGGGCGTCTCCCCATCTCTCATAGTAGAACCCTCCATTCTTATCTAGCCAATCAACCCATTTTGAGTATGGCTCTGAACGATAGAAATCCATGTCTGCAATTTCGAAGTTGGACCAAAAGTGACACGTGGAGTAGCCATTAGCTATTTCAGTCTTTTCCGGGTTTTGCAGGTTTTCTGTAAGGAAATCAAAGGCCCCTTCTGGATGCAGATAGTTAGGGTGCTGCTTAAGGAATTCGAGTGTGGTAGGCCAAAGCGTCTCGACGGATCTTTCAACATCGTATAATGCGATCACAAACCCATAAGTTTTATCATTGTCTTCCATAAACTTGAACACATCGTAGTCGATGTCACAGTAGTAATCGGTACTGGGTTCAAACCTCCAGTAGTATTTGAATTGCTTCATACGAGGGTGGTTGAAAAAGTTGCGGCTGTAATATCTGCACATGTTGTGGTAAGATACTTTTCTGGCGTAGCCCACTCCCTGTTTTTCGAGATTCTTCATGCTTTCTGCCTGTTGAGCCCCGTCAATTGATTTGGGTTGTTCCCAATCATGTGGTTCAATCTGCTCAAAGTACGCCTCTCCCGAAACATGGTCCAGAATTTTGGACTTGAAGTTTTTGCTAAATTCACCGTCATTCAAAAAGACGTAAGGGTAGTGAAACTTGTTGTTGAAGTGTTTTTCGATTTGGTCAATTGTCGAAATCACACTCCTAAGCTCGCTATTTTTGACGAGTACTGAAAGCGTTGCATTGGCTCGCTGATATTTAGAAGGATTGTCAGGTGGCCTCACCAAGTTGGGTACCTTTGGTTCTCCTATTGGCTTATTTAAGATCTCCTGTAACCGTTTGTAGTTCTCTTTGACAACTTCGTCCCTCGAAAGCGAAGACGCGTGTTTGAAGGTAAGCTTCTGTTCTAGAGGTAAATCGGCGGTCTGTTGTGTTGCTGCAAGCGAATTTCGGTAGTTGCCGATGTATCGAGATGATGTGTCCTTCACATCGAAATTCACGAATATGAGTATGACGAAGGCCAGCAGCAGCGACACCGCCGCGAGGCGCAAGATCTTACGCGGTAGTGGAAGCATCCTTTCAGGGCGGCCCAGCATCTCGCACGGTGTGCGGTGCTGTCGAGGTATAAAAGGAAGCCAGGTGTGTCTCAAGCAACGAGTACGTGGCCATCAAGATTTCTGCAGGGGGCCAGCAGGGGAGCCAGGGGGGCGCTTTTTTATGCTATCAGGGACCCTGTGGCTGCGCAAACAGTCAATGGGAAGGCGGTGTGTGGATGGACTCAGAGGTTCAAGAAGTCTCGCTTCATAACAGTAGCGCAGCGAGCTTATTGAATGAGCACAGTATACTTGAACTAGTAAGGGGGGCTTAATGTATATGATAAAAATAGCAATGTATAAGAAACTGGAAAAAGAACAAAAGGATTTTGTATGTCAAAAAAGAACTAGGTGAGAGAGTATATTGGATATTGTGGTACAAAAAGGGGAAGGAAGGGCTGCACGTGTTTGCCAGCGCGTTTGTCATCGCATGATGCTGTCAGCCTTTCTTAAGCAGACGAAGACGGTCTTCAAGAACCAAGTGGCGGAGCTCGGCGGAGTCACGATCGTCTCGGGCAACCAGAGTGCAGACCTCGACTCGGTCGTTTCAGCCATTGCGTACACTTTTCTCCAGGGCCTAAGCGACACCACGAAGCACCTCTGTCTCCCGCTGATAAACATTCCGAAAGACGATCTCTGTCTGCGGAAGGATATAACACTGGCCCTGTCGAGCGCCGGCATCTCCTCCGGTGACCTCTTCTTCACAGAGGACCTGGAGCACATTCCCGAGAGTGTGCCCGTTGATCTGGTGCTGGTCGACCACAACGCGCCACAGGGAGATTCTGTACGTAACCTCATAGGCCAAACAGGGAGCAAGGTTGTCGCCATCATAGATCACCACAAGGATGAAAACCTGTACCTTGACGCGTGCACGAGAATCATCACCAAGTCTGGATCGTGCTGTTCTCTTGTGCTGGACCACTTTCAGGAGAGACTTAAGTTAACACTGCGAGACACCAGTCTGGCCCAGTTTCTGCTCTCCCCTATCGTTCTCGACACGTCTAACCTCAAGCACCGTGTGGAGCCAGTCGACATTAGCTCCGTTGAGCTGGTCACTTCCATCCTCGGAAACTCCCCTGAGCTGTCGCCTGAGAGACTTGAAGCGCTCTATGAAACTCTGCGCGATGCAAAGTCAGACATAAAAGGACTAGCGTTTAAAGATCTATTAAGAAAAGACTATAAGGAATTCATATTTGGAGATAGACTCAGGGTGGGGATCAGCTCTTTGATGAAACCTGTTGAGTACATTGTTCAACATTATGACGATGTTGCAGACCAATTAGAAAACCGCAGAAAGGAAAGATCACTAGACATGGTCGTATTGATGACGTCGTTTGTCCACAGCGAATCTCAAGAATTCACAAGGGAGATATATGTGTACAGCGACAAGTGTGGGTTGGCAGATGCTGCAGTGCAAGAGCTCATGGGCCCTCTTCAGCTTGTGCCGATGGAATCGAATGGTCTCCGTTTTTACCAGCAAAAGAACGTCGCTGCTTCCAGGAAGCAAGTTGCGCCTCTTTTCCAATCGTTTGTAAACCTCCTCCCGTGTTAGCCGTTTATAAATCCACAGCTAGGTAGCTAATTGTCCATTCATTGAGATGCTGTTGGCTCTTGGGTAGCAGCGTGTTGATTCTTTTCAGGTGAAGGATGAGGTTTTCAAGCATGAAATCCTCCACGTCAATTATCTCGTGTTTATTAGTCAGAGAATTGCTGTTTTCTCCGTCCGCTCCCTCAAGGAAAAGGGCGATTTTGTCAGGCTCATCAATGAAGAACACTTTCATAGCATTTTCTATAGCAGATTTGTACTGGAACAGACTAATAGAGAGCCCAAAATTGAAGCTCCAAACTAGTACTTGTTTGTCCGGCGATTTAATTAGAAAAAAGCGTACCGCAGTGTAGCTGATTGAATCCAAGAGCAAAGAATATATATACAAAAACGGCTCGTAGCGCTCCTTGAGGCCGCCATTAATAAATAAGAGATTCCATTTGTAGAGCTTAAAACTGGAGCTGTTGGCATCCAGTACCCCGACGGCATTTCCGCAAGAGACGCAGTTCACGTCTGTGCCGTTCACTGCGAGAACGCCCGAGAAGTCACTTCTGTTGACGGTAAAGTAGTACGCCCCCACAATCATGCTCAGGGCGGACGGCTTGAAGTTGTTGAAGCGATATGTTATCTGGTCAGAGCTGTTTGCGCCTCTCGTTGGCTTGTGGCAGTGCCAGAAGTCCATTAGCTCCGACCAGTTCTCTGAGGGCATGGGGTATATCTTTTTGATCGTGTCGAGTGCTATGATTGTGGCATTGCAGCGTTTGCACACAAAGCGGCCCGACTTGTTTGACTTCAAGGTGCGGATGGGCCACCTGTACTCATCAGCGTTCATGAGTTGGCCGAGCTGAGACTCTTTTGAGGGCTGCTCTGAGTCGGTGAGGAGCCTGAGGGTTGTGACGCCGTCAACCATGCGTATGAGACGCACAAGGTCGTTGTAGTTGGGGCACGTCTGGGGCAGTGAAAACTGGAAGTGGCGGCCGTCGGTGCAGGAGACGAGCAGATCGCGGTTGTCCTTGACGCGCATCGTCTCTATGAGGGTTGGCGGCACATCAAGACACACCGAGATGGAGTTGAGCCGCGGGAGGTACTCGGCAAAGTAGCGTGGGGGCTGCTGCTGCTGCTGTGCGGCCATGGCTTGAGTTTGTGTGTGTTCCGGCTTTGCCTGCGCCCTGCGCACTTTATGCGTGTCTGTGTGTCTGTCTTTGTCTCTCCTTCTCTCTCTCTGTCTCCTTTTTTCCATATAGTCAAAAAAGTCAAACATGCCAGGGCAAAGCAGTGTGTGTGGTAGTGCAGTGCACCATCAGAGAAACCGGAATGCTCTGCCAAAATTATTGATTTTCACGTGACACTTTGCATAGTAAGTAGCACGTGATACTGATTCCATTTGAGTACGCGAGCACTCAACTTTTCTGACTCCATTGCATGCGTAACAGCACCCCGCGCGCTCGCAAAAAGACACACCCAGACACCCGTGTACCCGGCCCCGACAGCAGCAGCTGCGCCGGCGTGGACGTTTTTGCTGGGAGGGGCCGGGTAACTGGTATTTTCAAAAATTGTCGTTTGCACTGTTCTCTCCAATGAGAGCAGTCTTTTTTTTTTTTTTTTTTTTTTGGCAGCGCGCGGCAGGCTGCAGGCGGCAGGCGGCCGGGTCGCGGGGGGTGAGGCGGCAGGCGGCGGGGGGAGACGCGGGCGGCCCACCGGGGATTACGGACGGGGCGCGCGGGCAAAAAAAAAAAACCGCCGCGCGGACGGGGAGCCAGGGGGGCCGGCCAGGGGGGACGGGGCAGGGAAATCACGAGTCATCCCCGGCAGGGAGAAACCACTCGTTATTGGAGAGCGAGTTTTTTTTTTTCAACCCTGTTAACTTCCAGTTTACACTTTGAAAACCTTCGTTCACATCTGTTGTTCTTCGCAAGAGCACAGCAGAGTCGGGTTACAAGATTGCTATTTGCAACCATTCGTCATATCGATACAAGATGCTTTCTGCTAGACCAGTAATCAGAGCAGCTGCCAGATCGGCGCTGGCTGCGAACGTTGTCAGAGCGGTCCCAAGAGTTGTACGTATGGCCTTTTTTTCTCCTCTCAAGCGATGACACCTGGCACTCGGCGCAATTCGCCCCAACCCCCTCACGCTGCTGTGGCCGCCGGTAGTGCCGGCGGCCACCCAGCCCTTTGCTTCTCTTCCCTTCAGAATTGCCCGTCCTGCCCGCCGTGCGCACCTTCCCTCCGCTTCCCCCTTCCTTCTCACCAACAAGTTACTAACACTATCGCGCCCGCACCACCCCCGTGCGCGGCGACCCCTTCACTGCAGGCTAGATCCTTGACTACAACTTCCAGAAGACTCGCCCCTGCCAAGGCCGCCCCTACTGAGGTCTCCTCAATCTTGGAATCAAAGATCAGAGGTGTCTCTGAGGAAGCCAACCTCGACGAAACCGGAAGAGTTCTGTCTGTTGGGTAAGTACTACTTCAAAGCTTACGTGGATGCAATTGCGCCCGTTTTTTGCGCGTATCTCCAGCCTAGGCTCTACAGCCGTATCTCAATTACAAGTGTGTTCCTCACCCGCGCCCCTCGCGTTCCAGCCAGCTCCACAATTTGGAACCCCCGCCATAGCTCTCTTCTGCAATCTTTTGCTCGAGCCTCTGTTTTTTGTGGGCCAATGAGCTTGCGCAAAATCTCACAGCCAGTACTTCCGGTGCACCAGCTGAAATATTTTGTTAGGCGAAAATATGAAGACACACCTGGAACCTCTATCACCTATACTCGTGTGTGAGGGCCTTAAGGCTTAGTCGCAAGGTGTATTGTCTCTCATGCCCGCCCGCAGGCACATACACACAAGCACATACTGTTTTTGAGACAGGCAGAGACATGCGAGCTGTTGAAAAAAGCACTTTTACTAACACAAGATGCGTAATATAGTGATGGTATTGCCAGAGTTTTCGGTCTTAACAACTGCCAGGCTGAAGAGCTGGTTGAGTTTGCATCTGGTGTCAAGGGTATGGCCTTGAACTTGGAGCCAGGACAGGTTGGTATCGTATTGTTCGGTTCCGACAGAGAAGTCAAGGAAGGTGAAATCGTCAAGAGAACTGGTAAGATTGTCGATGTTCCTGTTGGACCAGGTATGCTGGGAAGAGTTGTGGACGCCTTGGGTACCCCTATCGATGGTAAGGGACCAATTGAGTCCACTGGTTTCTCCAGAGCCCAGCTGAAGGCCCCAGGTATCTTGCCAAGAAGATCCGTCTACGAGCCTATGCAGACTGGTTTGAAGGCCGTTGACGCTCTTGTCCCAATTGGAAGAGGTCAGAGAGAGCTGATTATTGGTGACAGACAAACCGGTAAGACCGCTGTTGCTCTTGACACCATACTGAACCAGAAGAGATGGAACGACGGTGCTGAAGAATCCAAGAAGCTGTACTGTGTCTACGTTGCTGTTGGTCAGAAGAGATCCACTGTTGCTCAGTTGGTGCAGACTCTTGAACAGAACGATGCCTTGAAGTACTCTATCATTGTCGCTGCCACCGCCTCTGAGGCCGCTCCATTGCAGTACTTGGCTCCATTCACTGCCTGTGCCATTGCCGAATGGTTCAGAGACAACGGAAAGCACTCCTTGATTGTCTACGATGACTTGTCCAAGCAAGCCGTTGCCTACCGTCAATTGTCCTTGTTGTTGAGAAGACCTCCAGGAAGAGAGGCCTACCCAGGTGATGTTTTCTACTTGCATTCTAGACTGTTGGAGAGAGCTGCCAAGATGTCCGACGCCCTAGGTGGTGGATCTTTGACCGCCTTGCCAATCATTGAGACCCAGGGTGGTGATGTTTCTGCCTATATTCCAACAAACGTTATTTCTATTACCGATGGTCAGATCTTCTTGGAGGCTGAGTTGTTCTACAAGGGTATCAGACCAGCCATTAACGTTGGTTTGTCCGTTTCGAGAGTCGGTTCCGCTGCCCAGGTGAAGGCCATGAAGCAGGTTGCCGGTTCCTTAAAGCTTTTCTTGGCCCAGTACAGAGAGGTTGCCGCCTTTGCCCAGTTTGGTTCCGACCTGGATGCTTCCACCAAGCAGACCTTGCAGAGAGGTGAGAGACTGACCCAGCTCCTGAAGCAGAAGCAGTACTCACCACTTGCTGCCGAGGAACAGGTTCCTTTGATTTACGCCGGTGTAAACGGTTACCTTGACAACTTGCCACTCGACAAGATTGCTCTCTTTGAGGAGCAGTTCGCTGCCTACTTGAAGTCCAACGAGGCTGCTATTTTGGATGCCATCAAGACCAAGGGAGAGCTGTCATCTGAGCTTTTGGCGAAGCTCAAGGCTGCCACCGAATCTTTCGTTGCAACCTTTTAAAGTGTGACTAGCGATATTCTCTATTTCCCTACCGTAGAAATATAAAATATTGTGTTTTATGTTAGTTTTTTCTTCTCGACATAAGACAACAACATTCAATAAACTATACGTCAAGACATCAAAAAGTCATTTGTTTTATTATAGCTGGTTTTCTCTCTCTCTCCCTTAGTGAGAGGGTGAAGAAAAATAAAATAAAAAAGGAGTATCTCGATATACATATACAGCATCAGACACATCAACAGTATCAACTTCAACTTCAACCTGCCAAAGGTTTTTGGCTTCTGTAACGGCGCTTTGCAAAGCCACCAGAAGACCGGAGGAACCGAGGTCAGCTCGTGGGTGCTGATCATGCCGGCCGAGACAGCCGCCCCCGCCGGCGACGAGGAGCCCGTCCCGCATGTCAAGCGAATCACCAACGATGATCTGTACCGCAGATCGACCCAGTTCAGACTCTGGTCCTTCACTCCGTCAAGGCTAGAGGACCTTAGAATTTTTGCCAACAAGAAGGGCATTGCGGCCACACAGAAACGCATAGACGAGGTGGACTCAGCCCTCCCTGAGAGCGCCGCCTTGAAGGCGAACGCTGCGCAGTTCCAGTTCGTCAGCTGCGAGGAGGAACTCAGGCTCGTGAACTACTACGCCTGCAAGTGCCGTGACCTTGCCAACTTCTTCCAACTTCCCACACAGGCCCGCTCTACAGCGATTACCTATCTCTTCAAGTTCTACCTGGTGCACTCGGTCATGGAATACCATCCCCAGCATATCATGCTGACGTGCCTTTTTCTGGCCGCCAAAGTCGAAAATAACTTCATCGGAATCCAAACGTTCTCCAAAAGCCTCCCAAAAACTACTCCAGAGTCCATTCTCAAGTACGAGTACACAGTACTTGAGAGCATGAGGTTTTCTCTCATGTGCCACCATCCGTTCCAGCCGCTCTACGGTTTCTTCCTGGACATTCAGCAGCTTTTGCCCAAAGTTGACTTTGACAGGCTCGGCAAGACATACGACGAGGCCCGAGATCTCGTCAACGAAGCGCTTTTGACAGACCTGCCGTTCTTGTTCACGCCTCCCCAAATCGCGCTCTGCTGTTTGTGGATGACGGATGACCTGCTTGTAGAGAGGTACCTCGCTAAAAAGTTTGGCCTGAAAAAGGGTGCCAGCGCGGCCCTCAATACTATTAAAGAGGAGACCCCGACCCCGACAACAGAGGCGCTGCCAGATGAGGCAGCTGATGACTCTAAACAAGACAGTCCCGTGGAGAACGAGGAAGGAATCGAGAAAAAAGAATTGACGCCTATGGAGCATTTTGAGAAGATCATGACCATTATAAGGCACAGCTCGTCCACATTCAAGAAGCATCGCCTCAATCCTACCATTGAGGAATCAAAAGTAATACTCTACAAAATCAGACTATGCCTGGAGCCTCTGAAATTTGGCAAGAAGCTGCTCAAAGGAGATACGACCCACGGCAGTAAGCGCACTGGCGAAGAGGAGACTGATACGGCTAGAGAGGCTAAGAGGATGAAGACAGAAGAAGTATAGAGACTTACACAAACGAGGGAGTACACATAATCTTTTCCGCTATATCGCCCAAGTAGCAGCAGTCTTTTTCCTCGTGGTTAACGCCAATCACGTTCTGGACCAAATGCGCGGCTCCTCCCTTGCTGACGTCCATTTCAACGTCCCCTATTTTCATTGATATCCTTCCTGATTTGTGATAACGGAGTTTCCCCACGACTCCAGGTGCGCCTGCGGGGGTAAATGGAGGCAGTGGATCTGGCATCTGAACAAAGACGAGGCCTGGATTTTCTTCGATCGAACATCTGTTCATGAATGCCGCGATGGATTCATGGTCATCCTTTAGTCGTTGCGTTTCCTCCAGCACCTGGGAGTCTGCTGACGAGGTGACATCCTCGGCTTGGCTAGTCTCTGTAGGAGGGGAAGACGCATTGGAAAGTCGTTCGTGGGGCTCGAGCTTTACTCCTGGTGCCTGTTCAAGGTGCAGGTCTATATCTTGTAACTGTGTATCTGGTTTTACATCTTCCGAGCTGGCTTCCGTCTCCGTCTCAGGGGACTCGCTCCTCACGTCCCTGGCCGGGCGAACGGGGAAGAGGGTGCTGTCTGCGTTTTCGTAGCTGTGGATCTTGCCCATGTCTATTTTTTCTGTTTCCGACTTCTGCGGGTCATCGCCGAACATTGGCTTGGTTGTCAGTCGCTGTCCTTTGTCCAGTGCGGCTCTGTCGAACGCTGCTGACGCGGCGCCTCCCATGGCCAGCGGGCCTGCTGCCACGACGGGGGCTGCCGAGAACCTGCCGTGGCTACCTCTGTGTTCGTCCTTCTTCCCGGCTTCGAAGCCCCTGGGGCCCCCGTTTTTGGCGGCGCCGGGGTGTCCTGCCTTCTGCGGCAGCTTCGCGCTGGGCACGCGCGGCTCTCTCTCCTCCTTGGCTCTCCGCGCGACAACCTTGGGCTTGAACTTAAGCCCTGATCCGCTGCTCTTGGCGGCCGGCGACGCGGCGCCGCTCGACGGGCGCGAGATGGAGTCCAGGCGCTGGTTGGTGCCTGACATTGTGCTGGAAGGCGGGCGGGGGCGGCAAAGACGGGCCAGGTGAGCTTTGATCGGGTTGGATCAAGCTGAGCGAAGTTGAAGATGCCAAAACGAAGTTGAAGATGCCAAAAGCACCAGGAGAAGGAGAAGAGAGAAAAAAAATTTACATCGCCTTAATATTGCATGTTGGAGGAGGGGGTGCAAGGTAACAATAATAAAAAAAAAAAGGTAAAAAAAAAGATAAAAAAAATTTATTATGGTGCAACAGAAGAGGGAAAAGAAGAGGAGGAGGAGAGAGAAGGAGAGACAGAGAGCTCACAATCACAGTGCCCAACCCTAAGCAAAGGCTGTCTGTGTGTGCGTGTATTTTTGTGCTTGTGTTTGTGCGCGTGTGTTCTTTATCACGATAACTGCTCTTCCCGCTCCGTCTTCTCCTTCCGAGTTATCATATACCCAGCATGGCCAGGAACAGGAGAACGAAGCGACAGCACGCGGAGCCGGCACCAGAGTCGCTCGAGCCCGACGAACTGGACGAGTTTGCGGCAGAGAGAGAGAAGGTCCTGCTGCATGACGCCGGCCTCCCCAGCAGCGGCAGCGAGTCGGATGCCGAGCACAGCGTGCTGCAGCTCCAAGGCGAAAGCGAGTCGGACGACGAGGACGAGGTCGAGCGCTACAGAAGCCAGTTCGCCGGGCATGTCGACGCCCAGGAAGAGGAGCTCTTCGACGGCGGAGATCGCGCTAGCGATGAGTCCGACGCCGACGGCGGCGACAACCGCTGGGGATCCCGCAACGACTACTACGGTGCAGACGAAGAGATGGACGAGCAGCACGAGTCGGAAATGGAGCAGGAGGCACTCCGCATCCAGAAGCAACACTTGGAGGAGCTGAACGTTGACGACTACATGGTTGATGCGCTTGTTGACGAGTGGAACGTCGAGTCCAAAAACGAGCAGTCACAGGATGCTCAGCCGCAGGACGGCGGCGAGTCCTTGTTTGCTATGGACGAGGAAGAGAGACTCGAAGTCTTGAAGAGCAGGTATCCAGAGTTTGTGCCTATAACAAAAGAGTACAGCTCTTTGAAGCCTGTCCTGCACGACTTGGAGGCTCAGAGAGACAGTGACGAGGTCGCCAGCGCTCAGTTTACGGCCCTGTCGACATATTTAGGCACTTTAGGGGTCTACTTTGCCCTTTTTCTGTCGCACATACACAGTGGAAAACACTTCAATATGAAGGACGAGCCTGTGATGGCAGGAATTTTGAGCGCCAGAGAAATCTGGAGACAGGCAAAAGAGCTCCCAGATACGCTTCCTATTGCAGAGCCAGTAGAACTGTCCCAAAGTTCTGGATCTGATGAGGAGCTCGAGCCAGATAACATCTTTTCCGGTAAAGAAAGCGCTTCGGAACAGGAAGAGGAGCAATCAGAGGATCAGTCAGAGGAGCAATCAGAAGAGGAAGATTTCACAAAGTCAAGAGCCATTAAAAAACTTGCTGCTCGTAAGCGTGAAGAGGCTGATAGCATCGACTCGCGGGAGAAGAATGCAAGACGGAAAACGCTTCGGTTCTACACATCTAAGATCGATCAGCGCGAGAAAAAGAAGGACGCCAAGTTTCAAGGAGACGAGGACATCCCGTATAGGGAGAGGCTCTTTGAAAGACGCCAGAGACTTTTGGAGGAAGCTAAAAAGAGGGGAGACGTTTCCAATGCTGCTGCGCCAGGTCAGACTCTTGGCAGTGACTCTTTGGGCGATGCCGACATGGACTCTGGCGATGATGGTTACTACGCTGAAGTCAGATCGCAGAAGCAAAAGAAGAAGGCCGACCGGAAAGCGGCACACATACAGGCCCTCACCGCTGCGAGAGACGGGAAGCTCGCTGAGCTTCAGGAGACTGCCGATGACTCTGGAAAGCGTGCGGTGAATTACCAGATCATGAAGAATAAGGGGCTCACGCCACACAGAAACAAGGACAACAGAAACTCGAGAGTGAAGAAGAGAAAGAAGTACGCCCAAGCCCAGAAGAAGCTCAGATCGCTGCGTGCGGTATACTCCACTCCCCAGGGCCCGTACGCGGGAGAGGCGACTGGTATCAAGAAGAACCTGTCCAAGTCGGTCAAGCTGCACTGACCCTGATGTGTATACTCTTAGCATGGATAATAATATTTTTTATCAGATAAAAAAGCAGGTTCGGAGCCTGCGACAAGATATAATGTCGCGGAGAGTGCATCTCTCTCCCCAGAGCCGGGGGTGGGGGGCACAGTGCGATGCCCTGTGTGACTCGTGAGATCTGTCGAAGCCACATTGGGCCCTGTTTGCTACGCCTCTGTCAGCGGTGCTCACTAGCTGTGTCTTTGTCCTTTTTTATTCGCTTTTACAGAGGATATGCAACTACTCAAAAAGGCTCCTAACTAAACTTTTTTTTCCTTAAAAAAAAGGAGCTCCCTATTAAAATTATGATATCCCTTTTTTTAACAGCCTCAACGCCTGATGTGAAGAGACGGAGAGCGCCAGTTTACGGCTGACGCAGCGCAGTACCCTCCAGCGTCCTGTCCACACAGCATCCCTGATGTACCCTTTTGGCTTACCACACCCGCCCGTCTTCGGCGCGGAGCAGGCGGCGGCAAGTTTTCCACTGCCGCCCCAGTCGATGTGCAGCACGGATCAGCAGCAGGCGGCCGCCGTCGGAGGACGGCTGGGCAGCGTGGACGCCCTGTCCGGTCCCTCGCTTGAGTTCGAGTGGTTTGCGAGCAGCAGTGCGCACCCTTCCCTAACGACAGAGATCGAAAACTGGCAGAACAACCGGCAGCAGCTCGAGTCGCAGGGATCGGCCGTCCTGCCAAGCCGTCTTAACTCACGGATCGTCCTTCTCCACACAATGGACCTCGACACGCTTTCGTCAATCTTGTGCGAGTTCGCCAACCCGTATGATGTTCTGGCGTATAAGAAAATCAATTTGTCCAACGAATGCGTGTTCAGCATTGGCTGGTTCGATAGTCGAAACCTCAGCGTGCAGCTCCAGCAGCTCCGTATGGCCTTTGAAGCTCGAACCAGCCACAGCTTGGTAGCCAACTTTATATTGGACAATAAGGTTCTCAACAGCGTGATCTCTCACTACGAGTTTAGATTCCTCGAAGACGCCTACTCGACAGTGTACGTTCTGTGCAAAATCACAGCAGACCCAGATGAGGCCTTCTTTGAAGACCTGTACACATGCCTTGCCAGGTTCGGCTGCATAGAGAAGTTGGAGCCAGTTCAGCGCTCCAAAAATATTTTCAAGTGTGCGTTTTATGACCTCCGGGCGGCTTTTGAAGCCAAAAAGGTGAACCATTATAGAATACAGCAAGTAGAAGTGGAGATCAAAGCAACTCTGATTGAGATCCATGACGATTCAGAATCACAAAATGACAGCCTGCCACTTTTAACTTCCTCGTCAGAAGGCCTCGAGGTAGTCAGTTGGATGTCCGGGGATTTCCACCAAAACAGTTTGCACTTTGTAGATCTCACAGCTGAAGAATGGCGCAAGTATAAACAACTAAAGCATCGCAGGCTCGCATCGCTACCGTTTGGACTTAGCTTCATTCCACTGGAAAACCAGATAGACATAAACAGAATAGCACAGGGATTAGACAACAGAAAAACATTGATGATCAGAAACATTCCAAACAAAATTAACCACGATCAACTGAAAGAATTGATTGATATTACAAGTGAACATACTTATGACTTCTTGTGTAAGTGGAACTCCCCCGAACACCATAGAAACATCGCCCTGGTACTAACATAGACACACAACAAAAAACAACAGATTTGCGAATAGATTTTGAGAATCACTGTAACGTTGGATACGCCTTCATCTCATTCACACACCCAAAGCATATAATAAAGTTCTATACAGAACGCGCTGGCAAAAAATGGAGAAAGTTCAATTCAGAGAAAGTATGCGAGATGGCTTACGCTAGAGTCCAAGGTAAAGACAAACTAATCGAGAAGTTCAGAAACTCCAGAGTTATCCGTCAAAATCCAGCATATAGACCACGGCTGTATCACACAGAAGGTCCTCTCATCGGATGCGAGCTCGAGTTTCCGTTACCTTCCAAGTGATGCACAGAGAGAACACCAAAAAAATAACCTTTGAACTTCAGGGAAGTTTGGCATTATAACATCAAACATGGGGAGCCTCATTCAGATTCATTAGGGGATTCCGACTCTGTGCAATCAGACTCAGAAGAGGACTCCAACTTCTGTTCCAGAGCCACTCTCCATTGTCGCAGAAGATCCACCATGCCCGAAGTGTCCAGGGACGCATGCACAACATCATGGGGCACGTGGTTTTGACTATGTGCTTTGGTTGCAAATCTTCCAGAATTGTGTTTTGTAACCAGACGTACCTTTATGTCATCATCATCCACTTCCATAGTAACCAGCTCATTCCAGGCGAAAAGAAGTGAATCTGTTTTTCTTGCAAAAGGATTGAAATCAATTAAGTAGACTTTATCAAAATTCTTTGGAAGGTACACATCGAATGTAAAGCTATTCGAGTCAAAGGAGGGCAGCAGGACGTCATCAAAAAACTTGCCTATTGTCTCCTTGATTAGGTCTTCAGCATCAAGTAGAAAGTCGTAATAATTGAGGTCTCTCTGACATATGCCAATAAGTTGTCTGTCACGCACAAAACATCGAAACTCTGTTGAAGGGTTAATGTCCGCCCATTTTCTCAGCACAAGTTCGTAGGACAATTGTGGCACCGGTGAGCGACCCTCACGAGCATCGTCAAAAGCGTGAAACAGGTCGTTCATTATGTAGTCTGACGATTTTAGCAAAAGATACAAATCAGAGGGCGAGTTGCATTGCATGGTTCTGTTCACCATGATCCAGGTGGAGTCCTGCGGGGCCGACCAGTTGAGCTTCGGTGCCACGCTGCCGAGTCTGGCAAACGCACTTTTCACAGACTCATGGAACATGGGGAAATGCTCGCTCGGATCCTGGCGATTCGCCTTGCGGCTTGTTTGCCAGCCAGAGTAGTCGCCGTCGTCGTCGTCCATCTTCACCTCGTTGAATAGGGCAGATTCTCCCGGAGCAGCCTTGGGTAGCACAAACTCGTCGTTCGCCAGGTAGTCGACAAAGCTGTTCGGTATGGGCAGGATTTCTGCAGGCGAGAGAGTGTAGCGCTTGAACTTTGAGTACCAGTTGGAGTAGGAGCAGTTGAGCACGTCCTGCTTGGTCACTGTGATCTCTGCAAACACGGCTGTCTGGGGCTCTTCCTCTGCTGTGTTCTCATTCTCTACCCGCGATGCTGTGTCCGGCTCGCCAGGCTCCTCAGGGGTGTTCCTCACAACCATTTCTCGCTTGTGTCTGCGCCTCTAAAGGAGATCGTTTGGTTTGCGCCCGTTGGCTACACAAAAGCTCCTATACACACTTACTACTACTACTTTACTCTCGATAAAAAATTACCAGTTGCGCACTTAGTGAAGAAGAGCACGCATTTACATATACACATATAATAAGCAAAGAGAGGAAGGAACGAAAAAAAATCTATTACATAAGCAGACCTGTTCATTACATAAGCAAAAAATTTTCTTCAATGGCAATAACGCGTTGACGAAAGTGTTTAGCAAAAAACTCGGTGAAGTAGTGGCGAGTCGCTGCTTAGCAGCTCTTGGACGGATGAGAGCGAGGACGAGGAGTCAGAGCTCAGATCTTCTTCAGGTCAGGTTACATCCCCGGGGGCAGAAGAACAGTCGGCAGCTGCCAGCCTGCGAGAGTGTATAAAGCAGAGGACGTACAGTGCGTAACCAAGATGTCGGCGACCCAGTTAACACCCTCGAACGCCACGTTCAAGAACAAGGAGAAGCCCCAGGAGGTCCGCAAGGCCAACATTCTGGCCGCGAGGGCCGTGGCAGACGCGATTAGAACGTCCCTGGGGCCGAAGGGAATGGACAAGATGATCAAGACCGGAAAGGGAGACGTGATAATCTCGAACGACGGCCACACAATCTTGAAGCACATGGCTGTGCTGCACCCTGCTGCCAAGATGCTGGTTGATCTCTCAGGAGCACAGGATGTCGAGGCAGGCGACGGAACCACGTCTGTGGTTGTCATAACGGGGGCCCTTCTCGCGGCTGCGGACAAGCTCTTGAACAAAGGTATTCACCCGACAATCATTTCCGAGGCGTTCCAAAAGGCTGCGCAGAGATCGGTGGAGATTCTGCTGGAGATGTCTCACAAGGTCTCGCTGAGCGACAGAGAGACTTTGATTAAGGCTGCAAACACTTCCCTCTCCTCCAAGATCGTAGCACAGCACTCCTCGCTTCTGAGCCCCATTGCTGTCGACGCGGTGATGAAAGTCGTCAAGCCGGACGCCGATAATGTCGACTTGAATGACATCAGACTCATAAAGAAAATCGGTGGCACCATCGATGATATAGAGATGGTGGAAGGGGTTGTACTTACACAGGGTGTGCTCAAAAGCGCGGGAGGTCCAACGAGTATGGAAAAGGCGAGAATTGGGCTGATCCAGTTCCAGCTTTCCCCTCCAAAGCCAGACATGGAAAACAATGTTGTTGTGAATGACTACAGACAGATGGACAAGATTTTAAAAGAAGAAAGAACGTATCTTTTGAATATATGCAAGAAAATCAAGAAGGCCAAGTGTAATGTGCTACTGATTCAAAAGTCAATTCTTAGGGACGCGGTCAACGACCTGGCTTTGCATTTTTTGGCAAAACTAAACATTCTAGTGGTGAAAGATATCGAGAGAGAAGAAATAGAATTTATTTCAAAGAGTCTGGGATGTAAGCCGGTTGCCGATGTGGAGTCTTTTGTCGAAAGCCGGTTGGGCACTGCTGATCTGATCGAAGAGGTTGAGTCTTCTGGATCGAGAATAATCAAGATCACAGGTGTCAAAAACGTGACACACCCTACAGTGTCTGTGGTGTGCAGAGGAGCCAACAGTTTAATTCTCGACGAGACAGAGCGTTCTTTGCACGACGCTTTGTGTGTGATCCGGTGCCTGGTGAAAGAAAAAGCTCTCATTGCCGGAGGGGGCGCTCCAGAGATTGAGATTTCTCGGAGTTTGTTGAAGGAGGCTAATAAGCTAACAGGTGTTGAACAGCTGTGCTATAGAGAATTTGCTCTCGCTCTAGAGGTGATTCCAACAACATTGGCAGAGAATGCAGGAATGAATCCCATCGAGATTGTGACGGATCTTCGACACAGACACGAGATGGGAGAAAAAAATGCTGGCATTAGCGTAAGACGTTCTGGCGCAACGAATACTTTTGATGAGCATGTCTTGCAACCGGTTCTTGTGAACACAAGTGCCATAAGTCTTGCATCGGAGACTGTCAAGTCTATTTTGAGAATTGATGACATTTCCTTTAGTCGCTAGTTAATTATTTTTGGTTTTCTGCTTGACGTTGTAAGCGTTCAGAAACTTGACTGCCTTTTTGGAGAACACGTATGAGAGGCCACTGGCAATGGTGGTTGCCGCTACTATCCAGCCGAGCCCTTGGAGGTAGGTTGTGTAGTAGTCTCCGAGGGAGTTCTCGACGACGGGGTGGATCATGACGCTTCCTATATACAACATTTGAAGCGCCGTGTTGACTTTGCTGATCATGGTTGGGAAGACCTGGACGCTGACAACATTGAAGTCCCAGTATCTGAGAAATGTCTTTGGAGGAGGCAGGGAGATATATCTGATGACGACTGCGGCGAGACTGAGGAAGACGTCCCTGCCAAGGATTATGGCTGCCAGATAGAGCGGTATGGTGGAGGTTTTGGCGAGGCAGACGGTGCAGATGACCATGAGGGCCTTGTCGGCGATTGGGTCGATGATGGAGCCCACGACGGACTGGAGACTGTATTTTCTGGCTATGTAGCCGTCAACGAAGTCTGTGACACACGAGTAGACGAATGTTCCGAGGGCCAAGTAGGAGTGTCCTGTGACGACCAGGTAGCCCACGACGGGGGCTGCTGCGAGGCGCGTCACTGTGAGGAGGTTTGGCAGGGTGTATATGTTTTCGTGGATCTCCGGGGGCATCATTTTCACGATGTTGTGCTTGATTTGCTGCGACTTTTCGATCGACTTCTGCGCTGCCTGGGCGCGGAGCTCTTTGGTGGTTTGGAGCACCTGTTTTGCGGAGAGCCTGCTGTCTTTCAGGCGCGGGCTGCTGTGGGTGAGCGTGCGGACCATCGGGCGGGCCATTGGGTGAGCCAGAGCGCGAAACCGGTCCGGCCGCGCCAGCGGGCTGCCGGGGAAGCGCAGCAACCTGAGGCTGCTGGCGCTGCTGGCGCTGGGGAGCCTGATTGCACGGGCATTCTGGAGCGCTGGGACTCGCATTTTTTTTCCACAGGCCCAGGGAGCGGCGAAGCGGGCAGAGGAGAGGAGCAGTGGCGGGCGGCGCCTGCTGGTTGGCTGACTGGCGACGGAACGGGGTCGCTGTAACGGAGCAAACGGCCCTCGAAGAAGCTCTGTGCTGCCCGGGGCTTTTCTTTGAGATATAATTTTTCAGCAGAGTTTCTGTGGGCTTGGGCTTCGGGGAGGGGGGGGGAATGGCTCGGAAGCAAACCTTTTCCTTTCCTCTCTGGAAAACCTCAAGTAAGCGAACGGCGTGCGAGCTCTCTCAACAGGACAGGCGGAGCCACGAGCGCTCGTATGAGGAGACGTCTAGCCAGCAGCAGCCTCAGAAGCAGCTTCAGAAGCATCAGCAACAGCAGAGCCAGCAGAGCCAGCAGCCCCACAGCTCAGATGAACGTCCTCGTCTACTCCGGCCCAGGCACCACGAACGAGAGCGTCAAGCACTGCCTCGAGACGCTGCGGCTCCTGCTCTCCCCGCACTATGCTGTCGCCGCCGTCGAGGCAAGGACGCTCCTCAGCCAGCCGTGGACCTCCAAGACCTCCGCGCTCGTCTTCCCCGGCGGCGCAGACCTCCCGCTCTGCCGCCTCTTCGCAGGAGACGGCTACCGGCAGATCAAGCGGTTCGTGCGGGACGGGGGCAGGTTCATCGGCTTCTGCTCGGGCGGCTACAATGCCTCCGCGCGCTGCGAGTTCGAGGTCGGCGACCCAGCAATGGAAGTCAGCGGGCCGCGCGAGCTCTCCTTCTTCCCAGGCACCGCCCGCGGCTGCTGCTACAAGGGTTTCTCCTACCAGTCGAACGCCGGCGCCCTCGCCGTGACCCTCCAGACCAACCAGGACGCTCTTCCTGGAGCACCCCCCACCACCTTCAACTACTACAACGGCGGCGGCGTGTTTGTCGAGGCAGAGAAGTACGACAACACCGAGGTTCTCGCACGGTACACCGCTCCGATCGACGTAGAGGACAGCCCACATGGCACACAGGCCGCCGTTGTCCTTTGCAAAGTGGGCAAGGGCGCAGCGCTGCTTACAGGGACCCATCCTGAGTTCACGCCTGACCTTCTCAAAGCATCTCCCGAGACCCCTGGCTTTGCAGGCGTGATCGCCGCACTTGCGCAGTCCAACGGACCTCGACTCTCTTTTCTTCGCGCCTGTCTACGTAGACTGGGCCTCACAGTCAATGAATCAGGCCTCTCGAGGCCAGCAATCACACCGCTAATCCTGTCCTCTAGCAAATGTGCCTCTGCTGAGCTGCTCGTGTCCGCACTAGAGTCAGCGGCCGAATATGATTCCGACAATGCTTTGAACCTGGGAGGCGACAGATTTAGAGTACATAAAACTCTAGACGGCCTAGCAGGCCTGCAACACAAGGAAGGCTACGAGGACCCAGACACAGCCATAAAGGACATCTTCGTGTGCACAGGTGGCTCCCTCGACAGGAAAGCGACGCCCTTCTTCAACATTGCGCAGTTTCAAAGTTACTTGGCCTCTTTATACAACGAGCAACAAGTGCTTTCAGACACGGCTTTTGGTTCCACGTTTATGTACGGAGAGGTGCTCACATCGACAAGTGTGCTCATGTACCGGAATCCAGTGTTGCTCAAAAGTGCTCCAGACGGCTTCACCATACACGGCACCACACAAGTGTCCGGCAAAGGCCGTTCAGGCAACACTTGGGTCAACCCACCAGGCGTCATGGCGGTCTCGACACTGATGAGACTGCCGCTGCAGTCGCCTAGTAAAGCAGCCACTCCCGTTGTGTTTGTGCAATACCTGGCGAGCATGGCTTTGGTTGAGGCGGTCACGAGCTACAGTCCTGGCTACAGCGATGTGCCGATCAGATTGAAGTGGCCGAACGATATATACATCAAGAGACCGGGCTGGACGGACCCCACGGAGTCGGAGTATACCAAGATCGGTGGTGTGCTGGTGAACACCAATATCACAGACAACATGTACACGCTTGTCGTGGGTACGGGACTCAACTTGGCGAACGCCGCACCAACGACTTCTGTGAACATTGTGGTCGAGGAACTCAACAGACAGTGGTTACAGAACGGCTCGCGCAATTGTCTCCAGCCTTTAACGTCGGAGAGGTTGCTTGCCAGGTACCTGGTGATCTTCAACAGCATGTTTGAAAGGTTCAAGGTAGACGGTTTTGCTCCATTTCTTGACTTGTACTATAAGCAGTGGCTGCACTCGAGCCAGATTGTGACCCTATATGACCATGGTAATATCGAGGCGAGAATAACTGGAATCAGCACTGAGTGGGGAATGCTGACTGCTACGCAGTTGGACCATAATGGAAGACTCACGTCTCAAAAGTTTGAACTACAGCCGGACGGCAACTCCTTTGACATGTTCAAAGGGCTGATATCTAAAAAGAAATCTCTTTGATTAGTGTTTAACAAATAAGCGACGTTTCTCAGTAACCTTTTAAATACATTCAACAGAGCGTTTCCCTCATCGTCTATTGAACTGGCAAAGACTTGAATTAAGCTCACCACAAACACCAACATAATCTCAACTGAAATGTGCATAAACTTAACATACAAAAAGAACTTAGCTAGAATCTTTCTTGTCATCACGGCTCGAATACCGTGGGGATGTTGGACTGTAGCCAGGTGACGTAGGTGAGTATTGTGGAGAAGTTGGAGAGTATTGTGGAGAAGTTGGAGAGTATTGTGGAGAAGTTGGAGAGTACTGTGGAGAAGTTGGTGAATAACTTGGGGATGTTGGAGAGTACTGTGGGGACGTTGGAGAGTAGCTTGGGGATGTTGGAGAGTACTGTGGGGAAGTTGGTGAATAGCTTGGAGACGTTGGTGAGTATTGTGGGGAGGTTGGTGAGTATTGTGGGGAGGTTGGTGAGTATTGTGGGGAGGTTGGTGAGTATTGTGGGGAGGTTGGTGAGTATTGTGGGGAGGTTGGTGAGTATTGTGGGGAGGTTGGTGAGTATTGTGGAGAAGTTGGTGAATAGCTTGGAGACGTAGGTGAGTAGCTTGGAGAGGTTGGCGAATAGCTTGGAGAAGTTGGGGAGTAGCTTGGAGAAGTTGGAGAGTAACTTGGAGAAGTTGGGGAGTAGCTTGGAGAAGTTGGAGAGTAGCTTGGAGAAGTTGGGGAGTAGCTTGGAGAAGTTGGGGAGTAGCTTGGAGAAGTTGGGGAGTAGCTTGGAGAAGTTGGGGAGTAGCTTGGAGAAGTTGGGGAGTAGCTTGGAGAAGTTGGGGAGTAGCTTGGAGAGGTTGGAGAATAGCTTGGAGAGGTTGGGGAGTAGCTTGGCGATGTTGGGGAGTAGCTTGGCGATGTTGGAGAGTAACTTGGAGAGGTTGGAGAGTAGCTTGGAGAAGTAGCACCATACGATGGAGAAGTGGCGCCATACATTGGCGATGTGGCACCATACATTGGTGATGTGGCACCGTACATTGGTGATGTAGCCCCGTACATTGGTGATGTAGCTCCATACATTGGTGACGTAGCTCCATACTCAGAGAAGCCCCCACTGCGTCCATCATCAACACCAGCTGTGATTAGAGGTGAAAATGCAACATTGTCCGTCTCCATACGTGCATCAATGATGTCATCTTTGAAGTGATCATCCTCATAAGGTGTGACAGAGCCATCCATGGTCTTGGTTGGAACTGTGCTCTGTGCCTTTCCAGAAACATCGGAAGGCAATAGTGACAGCTTCTGTTCATCAAGGAATAGATCAAATGATCCCGTTCCAAAAGAGCCAAGTTGACCCAAAATCACACTCTGAGACACTCCGTCACACGTGTCAAGCTCAGCCGAAGCACCAGCCTCAAACAAGATTTCAACAGTTTCTTCAAATGAACATCTCATCAGAGGACCTGTATCATTTCTGTTGAAACCATGTCTCGAAATTGCCACGAGGTGGCCTCTGTATGTCATCAAATCAACCAACAGGGCAAGATGTCTGTAGTTGACATAAGAACCATCAAACGCAATAACGTTCAATATCTCCTTATACAAGGCACTCCGTGCAGCTTCGATACCAAGCACAAACAGAATCTCAACAAATGAGTTTGAATAGACTCTCGAAATGTCAACACCCTCAACAGCCATGACATCCGCTAGATTCACACCATCAGTCTCCAAAACCCATTCCTCCTTTTTGGCAAAATCTCCAGTGTTATCAATGTAGGTCTTATCATACTTCATCATGAATACTCTTGAAATGCCTGTTATACCTCTAAGGGAGATTGATTCCAGCATTTGAGCTTCAAGAGCTTTGAGCAGACCGTCCTCAGTGTCCTCTTCTTCCTCATCTAAAGCCTTCTCTTCCCGAACAATTCTACATCTCACAACCAATTTCTCAGCATTATCTTCAGACCAAATGACAAACAAGTCGTCACCAAAGTTTTCCATGATTTTGCCGGCAACCTGACTCATGGTAAGCTGTTTATCAAGCATCTTAGCTCGGTCAAGCTCCAATCTCAATAACCACGGAGACTGTTTGTGTATGTTTTCCTCGACCTTTTCATCAGGAATGGCAAAGTATGCCTCCACTGTATCAATATCCTCCTCAATCACAGTCGTCTTAGGGTCAGGGTCATAGTAGATTTCTGTACAAGCCGTAACATTCTTAAGAGTCGTGTGCTCGATTGCAGATTGAAGCGATTTGGCCTTTTCAATATCCGAAGCATATTCCTCTTGCAGATAAACCGTGAGGGCTGGAGTCTTGACGGTTTTCGCCACATTCAGAATTTCCTTCAATCTTGGAACACCCAATGTGACATTCTTTGACGACACACCAGCATAATGGAATGTGTTTAGTGTCATTTGAGTTGCAGGTTCACCAATAGACTGAGCGGCAATAACACCAACCATCTCTCCAGGATTGACAAGAGATCTTAAAAATTGTTGTTCAATAGTGCCGACAGCCCACTCAAAGGCATCTCTGCTCAATCTAAACTCTTCAAGAATACGTCTTGTTGCCAACCGTGATCTCACAAGGCACTGGAACAATAAAGTGGCATTCTCTTGAGCCTCATTCAGCAATTCGCCGGATCCCCTTACAACAGAAAACTTCTTTGTCAGGGCTTGAACACCTTTCACAATTTCTGGTATAGTCAAATCGCTCGCTTTTGTCTGATCGACATGGAAGATTTGTTGTGCATTTTGAATAACACGACGAATGCTCACGGGCAATGGCCAGTTATTTTCACCAGTAGGGAAGCAATCCTTTCTCAAATACTCTCTGTCCCGAAGTAACTGTTCGTACTCCTCATCCAAAATTTTCTGGAGTTCAATATCTCCAACAATTTCGGAACCATACTCAATCAGGTCTGGACGAATGGAGGTTTCCGCAGTCATCAGATCAACACGGTACTTCTTCTCAAAAAATTCATCAGAACCTGGGATTGTGTCAACTGTTTGTTTCTCTACTTGAGATCCATCAATACCATCCTCACCATAAACGAACTGTATAACATCACCTAGAGAGTTTCTTGTTGTACCATCGTAGTGAACCATTATATCTTCCAATGCCTTCAGTAATCTTCTTTGAATATATCCAGTCTCAGCCGTCTTTACAGCAGTATCAATAAGACCCTCTCTTCCTGCCATGGCGTGGAAAAAGAACTCTTGGGGCGTTAAACCTCTCAAATAAGAATTTTCGACGAAACCCTTCGACTCTGCGGAATAATCGTCTTTTGTGAAATGCGGAAGAGAACGATCAGCAAAACCGAAATTAATACGCTTTCCCTCGACAATCTGCTGACCCACACATGCAGACATTTGAGAGATGTTAATGTAGGAACCCTTAGAACCGGCGGTCACCATCTGCTTCACATTGTTGGAGTCCTTGAGAGAAGTCTCTGCCGACTTTCCGGCAGAATCTCTGGCCTCGTTCAATAATTTGGAAACTTTCTGCTCGAACGATTCTCTTACAGTCATACCTGGCTCTGCCTCCAACAAGTTATTTTGCGCATCCATGATCACTTCCTGGACTTTTTCCTTGGCGTCTGCAATAGTTTCGGTAATCGTCTTCATGGTCTCAGAATCAGCAATAGCATCACCTATACCGATAGAGAAACCGTTATGTAATAGCCAATAATTAACCACTTTTTGAATATTACCAAACATTTGAGCACAGGTAGAAGGCCCTTTCTCTCTCATTACAGTATGAATCAATCCACCAGCGCTTGCACCGACAGTGGCTTTATTGACGACACCAAACATGATTTCACCATTCACAATTAACATACCCGAGTCCTTCGGTGATAGGAGAGAACCATCCAAACGCTGCAGGAAAATACCTTTCGGTATACACATAGACAGCATTTGCTTACCACTCCATAAAGGCTTTGGCTTCAAAATTGCTGGCATCGGAACAACTCCATCCCAGTTTGGAATCCAATAGCAAAGATTCATTACCTGATCGTACTCAATGAAACTGTCTCTCAAAGTCATCTTTCTCACACCACAAAGAGTGTCCTGCACGATACCCATAACAGGCTTATTCGATTGCGGCGAGACAATTTGTAAGGGAACAGCGCAAATTTCGGAGAGCTCGGCTCTGGTCTCATATGATTGAGGCACATGAAGGTTCATTTCGTCACCATCAAAATCGGCATTGTATGGAGAGGTCACAGACAAATTCATTCTGAAAGTAGAGTATGGCATTACTTTCACTCTGTGGGCCATCATAGACATTTTGTGAAGAGAGGGCTGACGATTAAATAAAACAGGGTCATCATCCATGAGATGACGTTCAACCTTCCATCCATACTGAAGTTGAATGTCCCCTGCTCTTTTGTTGAATCTGAGATCAATTCTGTCACCAGAATCTCGAATAACATACTTGGCACCAGGATGCTCATTAGGTCCGTTTCTCACTAACTCGGTCAATTTTTGGATGTTGTATGGCGTCACAATCTCGGGATATGACAATGTTTTTGCGATAGATTTAGGCACACCAACCTGATCTAAATCTAAATTAGGGTCACCGGATATAACTGTACGTGCAGAAAAATCAACTCTCTTACCCATCAAGTTTCCTCTGAGTCTACCTTCTTTTCCCTTCAAACGTGCTCTGATAGACTTGATAGGTCTTCCACTTTTTTGCAGGGCCTGCGGCTGTCCTGCAATGTCATTGTCCATGTACGTTGCCACGTGATATTGTAGTAAAGCTTCAAACTCACTGATGACATGTTGGGGAGACCCATCCATTTCGAACTTCTGCACATTTATATTTGCTTTCAAGATATCCGCCAACTTGTAAGTCAAATCATCTTCCGATCTCTTGGAATCGGTGAAAGCAACAGATGGTCTGACTGGAGGAGGTGGCACGGGAAGGACAGTTATTATCATCCACTCTGGTCTTGCATAATCTTCATTGAAACCCAATCTGTAACAGTCTTCTGGAGAGATATGCTTGAAGATGTTGAGGACTTCAGAAGCAGTGATTTGTCTTCTTTCAACTTGCTCAGTCTCTTCCTCGACATTCGATCTTTTCCAAGTACCCCATAGCTTCAAGCCGTCCCGTCTAATGGTAGGTTGGATAGCACCACAGCCACCCCTCTTTCTAGTCACTTTACCATCTTCATCTGGCACATCGACCTCACATACCATTTTGGTCTTGCACAAATTCCAAACGGCATTGAATCTCTTCCTTGGGTCTTTAATTCTAATGGCAGAAGCAAAAGCAGGATTGGACTCGTCTAGCAGACACTTACCACAGTTCATACAGACACACTCGCAAAGTTTTTTGATCTTTGCAAGGAAACCGATATGAAAAACAGGCTTTGCTAGCTCCATGTGGCCGAAATGGCCAGGACACTCTTGCATGTCCTCCCCACAAGTTTGACATCTGAAGTTTCTATCAATAGTCCCGAGCCTCGGATCGTTCAGACCGCCTTCTCTGGGTCTGTTAGTTGTAGGATCCATGATTTCGGGATATTCGATTTTCGCCACCGAAATCGCCCTAATCTCCTCGGGAGATAGCAGACCAAATTGGACCTGTAAGCAACCAGCATCTGTTAGTATCAAGTAAAGCTAAAGAAAAACAAAGTAAAAACCGATCCAAGTAAGCAAACATACCTCCTGAACAGTACGAAGTGGAGCACTGGAATAAGCAAATTTACTCATTGTGACGGTGGCAAACTATGATTATTGGTCTTTCAAGTGGATAATTACCCACCCTGATGTGTGTATTTTTTTGTGTTTTTTTGCGAATGAATCAACGCTTTCGTGCTTTTTTGTGTTGTGTATGTCGTTATCAAAACGCTGATGTGAACTTTAAACCAAGAACAAACTATAATACAAATGAAAACAAAACTGAACCTATTTCGACAAGAAAACTGGAAACAAAACTTGGGCCGGCGCGCACCTGGGCAGCCGACAAGATATTTCCGGTCGTTGATCGACTCAAACGACTCACGCTGTCTACCCCTTGAACTGCAAAACACAGATAGGCACACAGAGCTGCGCTTTGCACCCGCTGTGTTCTCGCTGTGGTGTTTTTAATTGAAAAAACGCAATTGCAACAATCAACTCAATGAGTGCAAAAGTTGTGTATTATTAGCCGCGAGGTTAATGATACACCTCAACTGGTAAACCGTGCCTAGATTTTCCAGATGATGTCGCTTATTCAACAACCGAACAACGCACAACGAACGTATTCTCGTCTTGTTGAGGAGGCTAGAACAGTATAATTTGTTCTAATTTGTTTTATCTTTTTTTTTCGTTCAACGAACAAGTGGCGAAAATTTTACCCTGGGATGAGAAGGCACACACACCACACATATTACATAACCGAAAAGATTAGTTCATGGCGAGGAAAATAGGCACCCGTACACCACACATACACCCAACGTGAGCCGCAAAATGGGAAAGCACCAAAAAGAGAAGCGCACAGGAGAGAGATAGAGAGAGTTGTTATCAGGGAAAAGTGACCCTGCTACATATAACCAAGAGGAGATTTGTATTATTAGTACACACTGCTGCCTCTGAGTGGTGGTGACAAGATAAAAAGAAATCTATGAGAAGAACTTCGAGAATGCAGCCTTTTCCTTCTGCTGTCGGGCCTTGAGAGATTTCTTGGCGTCCGCGACTGCCTTGGTGATCGCAGGGTCGCCCGGAGAGAGGGCGAGGGCCTGCTCGAAATCTTCGATGGCATCTTCTTGGCTGTTGCCCAGCAGGCGTGCAGATGCCCTTCTGAACAGAGCCTTCGCCTTCGATTGGCTGTCTGCGCCTTCCACCTCGTAGGCCTCGGTTGCCAGCTTGATGCAGTCGGTTACCTTCTTCAGCTTCAGAGCCATTAGTGCCGCGTTCAGATACGCGGACGACTTGAGTCCGTTCAGAGTGGCCGTATTCTCCTCGCTAAGGTCATCTGGAAAGTAGTCGGTCAGGTAGTTTATGGCCTTGTTGTACTTCTTGAGAGCCAGCTTCAGGTCCCCCTTCTTGAAACATTGCGTGCCTATGGCCTTGATGTCCTCCACGGCTTTGAAGACGGTCTCTGGCTTGAGAACGTCAACGTGGGCATCGTCTTCCAGAGACTCGTCGTAAATATCCCCTGTTCCGTCATCAAAAGTCAGTGGGTCACCCTCCTGCAGCACGCCACAGTTGGAAATCTTGCACTCTAGAGCCGGTTTATCTCCCGAATCTGTGGCGGTGTTCTCGATCTGCTTCACAACAGACTTTCCCGCGATCACCTTTCCGAACACAACGTGCTTCCCATCGAGATGTGGGGTTGGGACCGTCGTGATGAAGAACTGTGAGCCGTTGGTATTTTTGCCGGAGTTGGCCATGGAGAGGAGAAACGGCTTGTCATGCTTGAGCTCAAAGTTCTCGTCTTCGAACTTCTCTCCATAGATCGACTTTCCTCCTGTGCCGTTGAAGTTGGTGAAGTCACCACCCTGGATCATGAACTTCTTGATCACCCTGTGGAAGATCGAGTCCTTGTACCCGTAGCCTTTCTCCCCGGTAGCTAGCGCGCGGAAGTTTTCCGCGGTCTTTGGCACTATGTCATTGAACACCTCGATGGCGATGCGTCCTACGGGCTCATCGCCAATTGAAACATCTAGAAACACTTTGGGGCGCGACGACTCCTGGCTCGACATTCTTGAAACGGCTCACGTACTCTGATTCAAGAGGCAGTCCTGCTCTGACGGGGACTGTGGTGGGCCTTCTGTCCATTCACTTTTGGGTTATGGCAGATTTATATGTTTTCCGGCCCCGTACGAGGTGAAGTTTCTAGAACGTGAAAAAGAAAAATCATCCCAGCTAAAAGGGGATGAGGCTTCCACATTATGAGCCCCAAGCAAGGAGTATAGTAGTACACAGTATATATATATGATACACGGAGCAAGTTCCAGCCTGGTGCCTCTGTCTATTCTCAGGAGGTTCAGGTGAGGTCTATGGGACTGTCGATCGAGCCGAACGACGGCGAACTGGGGCACGAAATGCACGATCCCAATGGCGTAGCGAGTTGAATGTCTGTTGTATTATCGTCATGCTCCGGAGTCTTGGGCGTGTCCGGAAGTTCCAGCTCGTCAGCGACAGGGCTCCTCTTCCTGGACTGCCACACCAGCTTCTTTAGCCTGGCGTTGCCCCTGTCCAGCGATTTCTTGGCAAGGGCCTCCTTGAATCTGCGGACCTTTGACGGCGTCATGAGAGGGCCCTGCGAGTTGTCTGGCAGAATCTTGAAAAGCTTCTTGCCTGGTGTCCCTCTGTCTGAATACGTCTCTTCGTAATCGTAGCCCGGAGGCGACAACCGCAGCGGGTCGTCGTCGCCGGCCCCGTCAAAAGATATCCTCTTCTTTTTCCCTAGCGGCGTCGGCGGCGACCGCTCGTATTCTCCATACGCAATGGTCAAGTTATCCTTCTGCCCGGCAGAGGACCTTGTGGTTCTTTTTGGGGAATTGCGGTACTTGTAGAACAGCTCGCTAGGATCCACAAGGTCGTCGTCCCAGGGGTCCTCCTCTGAGTCCGTGAGAATCGGAATCGACGAAAACCCGGCGCATATTATGGGCGGGTCCAGGCGTGCGGTTTTGCCGGCCGCTGGCGCGGTGCACATCTTTTTGCTAGGCGAGGCCGGGGTGGTGGGGCCTCGCTTCTTCGGCGACAGGCTGGGGCAGGCCCCGTTTTCCTCAATCTCGAGTTTCAATAGGCTTCCCCATACCCCGCCCTTCATCTCGCTCGAGTCCACTAGGGACCGGAGGTGGCCCGAGTCCTTCAGGAGCCGCCCTGTGCGCATATCCAGCACGTCTCCTTGCTCGTTTTCGTCCAGAGAGGAGTACTTCTCGATGATCGCCTTCCAGGCCTTCTTGACCTTATTGAGGGACCTGAGCCGCTCGGCGCTCAGCCCCGCGCTGTCGACGGCCAGGGGCGTGTCCATTGCGCTTCAACTACTGCCCTCCCGCGGCGCAGTGTGTATGAATGGGGGAGGCGGAGGGGAAAGGGTCTTTCTGCTGCTTGACGTCCTCTTTCTTTGCTTCCTTACTACTGCATACTGCTATTTGTTTCAAAATTTTTGAAGCATATCTTTTGTTCTTTACCCCCAAAACTCTCTCCCCTTTTGTTTTTTAAGAAATACCCTTTTTTGGATTTACTAATTCCCACGTATAACAGATAGATATGACAGGCGGCTCGCGAAGACTTGTACAGCACGCCTTGCGCGCCACCACCCAGCTAAGGCTCAGAACTTGGAAAGGTCATTGTCCTTGGACTGCGTGCGGACATCGTTCGAGTGCAGCTTCCAGCACTCCCGAAAGGCAGTCATCTAGCAAGAACACAGGCACCCCCGCGATCAGTCAGTACTCCGAACCCAGCATGATAAATTGAACGAATTTCACTCACCTCCTCAAGACACGCTCTCCAATCGCCCGTGTCGGCGTGGCACAGCTGCAGCTTCAGATTCTCCTCTGCTCAGGTCAGTACCAGCACTCTCTGGTCAGTACCAGCACTCTCTGGTGAGCCAGCACCCCAAAAAAACACACAGACATACCGTAGCAGCCCGTCTTGTTGATCCGCTGGTCCCTGCAGTGTGGAATAGGGTCAGTATTCTATAGCGACAAGCTCGCCAAAGCCGTCATCGGCGTCCCCGCCCCGCCGGCGTCCCCGCCTCCACGAAACTCACCATTCATCGGGCTCGTCATCGTCCTCTCGCGCCAGCGCAGGACCGTCAGCAGCTTTGTCGGACATCTCAGCACTACCAGAAACACCCGTCGCTCTCTTCAAAAGCTCAGCTACCCCGCGCCCTCCCTCCCCTTGTCTGTTGCTCTCTCTGATCGGGCTAATATTCCACAACTTCTCTCTGGTTGTCCCTGCACACGACGTCTATCGCCCAAATTCTCTCGACAGCCCAAAGGCGGTGTACGGATGTACGGTATCCGCTACGCGACTCACCTGTTTGTTGGAGAACAGTTTCCTCTCTCCCCCTCTCTTTTTTTATGGTGCGTTGTTCAGAAATCAGTGAAATCTACACACAAGAAAAATAATAGTTAAAGCGCACACACACAAACACACACACAGAGACAGGGCTCTGGAACTTGGACCAACCGGACCTATATAAGAAGGCCTTGAAAGCTTCACTGCAGCGGCAGCACATATTTCTCTGCCCCGCGTCGTGTTACCGGTGCCTCAATCTCTCGGAAGAAGGGTCTGCTTGGACGCACGTGCTGCTCCGGAAAGAGGGTCTAAAAGGCCCCCTCTTCCTTCCCATTCCCCGTCCCACCAACCTTCTTTTGCCAAAAAGACTGTCACAGCACACCTCGACGCAGGGTTGTCATAACGTTCTTGTTCGGGGCACATCATGGTGAAACTCAGAGAAATCAACCAGACAGTGACGTTTGCCTGGTCTGACGACCCGTTGCCGCTGTTGGCAACCGCCACCCTTGCGGGTGCCTTGGACGACTCTTTTTCGTCCGATTCAACTCTCCAGATTGTCGATCCTCTCGGTCCTTCAGAAGAGCCTCTTGCAGAGGGCTCCTTTCCCTCCAAGTTTAATTGTCTCGACTGGAGCCGTAGGCTGGACGGCCATGAGAAAGGCATCATTGCAGGTGCCATGGACAGCAGCTCAATTCACTTATGGAACGTGGAAAAATCACTCAAAAGTAAAAACTTCAATGATTCAACAGTCGCCGAATATACAAAGCACACTTCTCCAGCACTACAGGTGAGATTCAATCCTTTGCAGAGTCACATTTTTGGATCTTCTGGGTCTAAAGGTGAGATCTTCCTCTGGGATACCAACACAGGATCTTCATTCAGCCCGGGCCAAGCTATATCTCCGCTTGATCGAGTTTCATCCTTTTCTTGGAATAGCAACATGGCACATATCTTTGCAACAGCTGGAAACACAGGCTACACATCAATCTGGGACCTGAAAGCAAAGCGGGAGGTTTTGCAATTGAGTTACTCAGGAATAAACCTCTCCGTCGTTGACTGGCACCCTACTCAAAGTACAAAGCTTGTCACCGCTTCAGATACTGACACAAACCCATTGATTTTGACCTGGGACTTGAGAAATGCCAATGCTCCTGAATGCATAATGCAGGGCCACAAAAAGGGTGTTTTGTCTTTGGACTGGTGCAAACAGGACCCTAGTTTATTGCTTTCAAGTAGCAAAGATGACTCTGCTATGTTGTGGAACCCTCTTAAAGGCATAGAATTATGCAAGTATCCGTCACTTCCCAACTGGGTTCATGAAGCAAAATTTGCTCCCAAAATACCTGAGGTCTTTGCTTGTGCATCATTTGATAAGAAAATTGTTGTTCAAACGTTGCAAGATACAACTCCTCCTTTATCTGCAAAAGTTAATTCCGCCAATGAGGACGATTTTTGGAATAAGCTTTCAACAGCTGATACTCAACATCCAGAGTTTAAGGTGAAGCAAGCTCCTTCTTGGTTGGTTAGACCTGTTTCAGCAACTTTTGGGTTTGGAGCAAAACTTGCTATAGTCAAGAAGGAAGGCACATCTTCTGTTGTGAAAATCTCTCACGTAAAAGAAGATGATGTGACAGATAAGGCTGCGAAGGAGCTTGATTCAGCCTTTCAAAGTGGTGACTTCAAAGAAATCTGCAAGCAAAAGATCCAGACAGAGGGCAGTGGTGCGGGATCCAATGACTGGTCTTCTTTATTGAAACTGTTAGAAGGCGGCAGTATGTCCTTACTTCAGGATCTACTTCCCCAAAAGGAGAAGGAGATAAATTCATTGGAGAATAAGACAATTTCAAATGGAGAAGAAAAGGATGATGATTTTTTCACGTCATTGATATCAGAAACGAAAGCTGCTGCTGCAATTTCCGAGGAATTCAATCCTCAAGGGAGCTTTGAAATTTTTAATAAGGATAGCAAATTTGAAAATGATGTTTGCCAAAGTCTTCTAGATGGTGAAATAGAACAAGCCCTGGATTCATGTGTTTCAGAAGGCAGAATTGTAGAGGCTCTCATTCTCTCTTTAAATGGTTCGGACCAGATGAAACAAAAAGCGAAGAATGCTTATTTTAAAAAATATGCTCCAAGTTCATCCCTGGCTAGAGTTTTATACAACATCTCGAATGATTCAATCTCTGATCTTGTATCCAATGGAAACATAAATTCATGGAAGGAGATTGCGAAAGCTGTTGTTGTTCATTGTGAAAATAAACCGTCTTTCAATGAAAATATCACAAAGCTTGGTACCAGACTTCTAGGCTCATCAATGGAAGGAGCACGTGATATATCACTTGCTTGCTTTATTGCTGGAGGAGCCTTGGATAAAGTATCTTCGATCTGGTTATCAGAACTTGGAGATATTGAAAGCTACTTCTCGGATAAGACCAAAAACTTAGTCGCTTCTCCATTCAGTGCAAGATTCCTAGCTCTTGGTGAAATTGTCGAGAAAATAGTCGTGTATCAGTCCGCTTCTAAGAGTGTTGTTGCATCAAACGAAGAGTTAGCTTCCTTGGGTGGTGCATTCAAGGAATATGCAGATGCACTAACTAATGGTGGCCATTTCAATGTGGCCTACAAGATTTTAGAAAAGGTTCCAGAGACAATCCCAGATGTTAAGCTAGAGAAAGAGAGAATAAACAAGGCGTTCAGAAAGGTGAAACCAGCAGCTGGAGGTCCTGATGTTTCTGCTCGTATTGATCCCCACAGAGCTTCACTATATGGCCATCGTCCTTCTGCGGGTTCTCCATATGCACCATTACAGCCGGCTGTTGGAATGGCCCAACCGGCACCCGGAAACCCTTACGCACCAACGAGAACGGCCCCTGCCGTTGCAGGTGTGAATCCTGCAAACCCATATCCTGTGCCAATGACCCAGGCTCCAGTCTTGCCACCAACTGGAAAACCTATGCCACCGGTATCTAAGCCACTTCCAAATCCCTATGCTCCAAAAACGGCTTTAGATTCATTGCGTGAACAGTCGCAACAGGCTTCGATTGCGAATACCGGTCCTGCGTCGCCACAGTTGCAACCTCCAGTGAAACCACATGTGAAGAAGGATGTTGGCGGATGGAACGACTTGCCTGTGCATATGAGCACGCAGCCATCAAGAACCTCATCACAGCCGATGATTCCATCTGCGTATGACTTCCAGCAAATACAGGAGCAACAGCAACAACAACAACAGCAGTCACAGCCACCAACCAGGGGCTTGAGACAACCATCGTTCCAGAACCAAAAAATTCCCCCACCACCGAGAAATGTGAGCAATGGTTCGCCTACCACACCTACTGAGCCTGTTGTACCAATTAGAAAAACAAGTTCTTTTACCAATCCTTATGCTCCCAAAGCAGATGTGCGGTCTGAACCTCTGCGGGTTCCTCTTCCTCAGCCAAAGCTTTCCACAGGGAATGATGGGGCTGCTTCTGCACCTGCGCCCCCTTGGAATCCGTATGCTCCTAGAGTGGACGCTAATCAGAATATGCCTACTCGCGTCAACAGTTACTCTGCGACACCTAATAATTTCTCACCTATTGCGGGCTCCGCTCCGGCTATTGTGCCGCCTCCAGTTGGGCGACCTGTTGTGAGTGCATCTCCTACTCCCCCACCCCCACCACCTCAAGTGAATGCTGGGTCGCGGGCAGCGTCTGTCTCAGCTGGGGTTGCGCCACCGGCGGTTTCTGCGGCACCTGCGAAGTATCCGCCCGGCGACAGATCGCACATTCCAGACTCTGCGAAGCCTATATTTGAAATTTTGAGCACTGAGCTTGAAAAGGTAAGACCTAAGATTCCGCAGAAGTTCAGTCGGCAGCTTGTTGACTCGGACAAGCGTCTGGGGCTACTTTTTGATCATCTCAACAACCAGGACTTGTTGAGTGGGGAGGCTGTTGCCAAGCTAGCGAAGCTTTCTGAGGCTCTTGCTGCCGGGGATTACGCGGGTGCGAGTGCTCTCCAGGCCAAGATATCCACGGAGCACGCTTCTGAGTGCGGTAACTGGATGCTCGGAGTGCAGCGACTTGTTGGCATGGCTGAGGCTATGAGCCAGAGCTGAGAGAATGGGTATGGCAGACACGCCCATGAATATTTACCTGATAAGGCGGGTGGGGCCGCTGCCCCGGCCCCGGCTCAGTGTTTATCTTCTTTTGGGACCTATCAAAGATGAAGTATCTAGAAAAAAAATATATATTATATAGTGAGAGATAAGCAGCAGGAGGGATCCTTTTGTTTCTCCCCCCCTCCCCTCCTCAGGAGAACTTTGGTCCAAGTTGTCTACCCGCAGCAGAGATGGATCCTGCGACGCTTGAGTTCATCAAGAAGAACTACATACTCCCTGCTGCTGAGACTGCGGAGCCGCGCGTGCCCGAGCACCACCCGTCTTTGATTCTGCCAGACATGCTGGCCGACGCGTCGCACAGCGCCGGGTGCGGCTGCACGGGGGGAGCCTGCATCTTCAAGGCCGCGAGCTGGCTGTATGGCCCGCAGGGCGAGGTGAAAAACGCGGGACACCCCGCGGACGTGAAGAGCACCGGACATCTCTGAATCCCTTCCCTTACGCTCCTGGTTTTTTCCGTGTCCCGAGCCCTGTCTCGTCAGGTTGTCTATTCCGCGTGCCGTCGCCGCGCCTCACGCCCATCGCGCTGCCCTCTATATAACCCATTTAATCAACCAACCAGTCCCCCGATTCCCCGCTCACCTTGCGTGGTGTCCCACACTGAGCAAGTCAAAGCTTGCACTGATTTACCCCCCCCCCCCTCACAGCCATACTTACTGGATCAGTCGTGCGGTCTCCCAATTTTGTTTTTATCGCACCCCCCCCGCCCTCCTCCCTTCGCCAAAAAAAAGAACAGACCCCAAAGCTGTCACAAAACTAACTGCCCTGTTACTTTCGAAACAGACCGCTGCCAACACGAGAAAGCATCCGCACTCAATTTGCTAAAGTCCCAGCACCATCCCGCTCATGAAGTTCGGTCAGGACCTTTCTGAGCACTTGGTGCCGGAGTGGAAGGGCCAGTACCTAGACTACAAGAAGGGCAAGAAAAAGCTCAAGAAGCTCAAAAAAAAACCCAGTGCGCTAAACAGCGGCAACGGCATCCCGCGGGGCATCCGCCCCACAAGCAGTGCCAGACCCTCCTACAGCAGTACAAACAACCTGTCCGGGACGCCGCATCCAAGAAACGAATCTCTTCACTCCTTGCGGCTTCCTTCGCCCGCGATCCACCCCACAGATCATGCTGTCTCTTCTTCAGTGTCACAGCCTTTGGATGGAGGAGACGTTCCGGGCACTCGCACCGTGAATGATAAGACTCCATTACTGAGCTATGATGACAGTGTCGCCTATAGGGAGTACCCTGATCTTGCTCCTGCTAGCTCCCATGCTACAGCAACAGTATCTGAGAGTCCTTTTCGGCGCGCTTCCGCGATAAGCAAATTTATCGACTCTGTGAGACGCGGCCCTTCACTCCCCACAACCCCTTCAGCAACTCTCAACAAGACTAAAACATCACCTACAGAGCTTGAAGATCTCTCTGCATACGCGCGAGAACAGTTCATTGCGTGGGTTGATTCCGAATTTGACAAGGTCGAAACCTTTTACAAAGAAAGAGAAAATGCTTGTCTCAACAGGTTCTTAGTACTGCAGGATCAGGTCTATCAGCTTAATGAGCAACGAGCCAGATCTTATAGAAAACTAACTATGGTTAGGAATATGCGCAAGCAGAGAAACCAGACCAACTTGCCAGAGCCAGATTCACCTCTATCCATCTCTCCCGATGATAGCGACCTTGACGAGGAAAACATTGCACGCGCAGCCTCTAATAGCTTTCAATTCCTTGCCTATATCACCAAAAGAAAATTTAGGATTCTCAACAAGTTTGATTTTCCCTCGTTACCCAAATTTGCTTGGCTCAGGCAAGATGGAAAGGCCGAGAAGCAGTACTACGAGGAGGGATATTATTCCGATGATTCCCTAGACTCAAGCTCGGAGACTCGCGCTAATTCTGACATGGAGGAAATTTCCGATATTGACATGATAAGGAATCTTTCTGACCAGGGGGTGTACAACGGACTAACGAGGAGAACAGAATCTTCTGAACAAGACCCGCGCTTCAACAAGAAGGACTACTCTCGCAAAAAGACAAAGCCAAAAACTCCCCATTTAGAAGTGCCGTATTTTGTTGCTCGAAGACAGCTCAAAAAAGCGTTTTATGAACTGTACAGGTCGATGGAGCTTCTAAAATCATACAGACTTCTCAATAGAACAGCGTTTCGCAAAATTGTGAAAAAATACGACAAGTCTACAAATGATACTTTGCTCCCTTCTTACATGAAGAAGATTGACAGTGCATACTTTTCCGCCTCAGATGTTCTTGATGCTTTGATGACCAAGATTGAAGTAATTTTTACTGACGTTTTCGAAAACGGCAACCGTAAAGTTGCCGTCACAAAGTTGCGATCCAGCCGTATTGAGGAGAAACATTATTCTGCGACGTTTGCTACCGGTTTGTTTGTGGGAATAGCCATTCCGCTACTGGCATTTGCGTTTTACTGTGGGGTTCATAGGACTTTGTCTGGGAAGCTTCCTGAGGGGAAATATTTGCTCCAGATATGGGGTGGCTTTTTATTTATTTGCCTGATTGCTCTCTTATTTGGTGTTAATTGTTTGGTGTGGACAATCTACAAGGTTAATTACAAATTCATTTTTGAGTTTAACCCCAGAGACGCTTTAGACTTTCGTCAGTTTACTGCGATTGTCAGCTTTTTCCTGTTCATAGGATCACTGCTGGCCTGGTTTAGCTTGCATGACTTTTGGGGGAACATATTCAATGGTAGAGATTGGCCTTGGTTGTTTTTGGGCTTCACTACGGCCGTGTTGTTTCTTCCAGTTGATGTATTATATCTCAACTCGCGTATGTGGCTTTTGGCAACTTTGCTTCGCCTGTTGCTCAGCGGCCTGTACCCGGTGGAGTTTAGGGACTTTTTCATTGGTGACATTTTTTGTTCCCTAACATACTCTGTGTCGAATTTATCAATGTTCTTCTGTCTATATGCCACACACTGGAAAGGATGCTTGGATGGCTCCTCCTCCACGAGTTGTGGATCGTCAAAATCAAGGGTGCTTGGTTTTCTGTCAACCCTCCCAAGCATTTGGAGATTTTTGCAATGCTTCCGCAGATACGCAGACACTGGTGACTGGTTCCCACATTTGGCAAACATGCTCAAATATACAGCATCGATACTTTACTACATGTCTTTGAGCTTGTATCGAATACAGATTATACCAAAGTACAGAGCTTTACTTATTACTTTTGCAACCATCAATTCGATTTACAGCTCTCTTTGGGATATATTTATGGACTGGTCTTTAATGCAGTTTGACTCCGAAAACTTCCTGCTGCGAGATGAAATCATATTTAAGAATCCATGGTATTACTACTGCGCTATGATATGCGATGTCATACTTAGATTCCAATGGATATTCTATGCTTTCTTTGAGACTCAGTTGCAACAATCTGCTGTCACAAGTTTTTGTATAGCCTTTGCGGAGGTTATACGGAGATTTATATGGATTTTCTTCCGTATGGAAAATGAACACGCCACAAATGTTCATCTCTTCAGGGCCTCTCGTGAAACCCCGCTTCCGTATCCTGTGGTCAGACGCAGAACGTATCCTGCTGTCTCTAGCTTCAAAAAGACGGAGAAGACATCGAAAAACAATGATATTGAAACAGGAAATTTGGCTTTTGCTCATTTAACTCCTGAAATGGCGCCCGAATTGGGGACTCCAGAGTCAATTGATTCTTATCAACACCAAGCCACTTCTAGTCCAAAGTCGCATGGTGGTGGCTTGAATGTACCAGTTGCCGAAGAACATCCGTCCCGTAAGACCACATACTTGGGATACTTGTCGAGAATATTGACAAACGCTCACATTAAGGATTTCCAGAGACGCAAGACAGACACAAAGGGCGGAATAGGAAGAAGCAAAACTAACGAAGACATTTCTGACGAAGAGGATGAGGAGCATGACACTGACGAGGACATTGAGGAAGAAGGTATTCGCGCATTCGTCGAAAGTAGAAATATCGAGGAAAACTAGCTCTCTAAACTTGCTGCACCTTAGCATAATTTGGTGGTCTAAGTCGCCTGTTTATAGCCTTTGCGGCCCATATAGGCAGGAGAGATATCGACACTATTGCAGCTGTCTGCCACACAAAAGAGATGGACTTGACATAACTTAAGTCATAATAGTCGGTCAGAAATGGAACAGACCCGATGTACACAGCCAACGTTATAATCTCACTAAACATGATTACCTTATTCCATTTATTGATTTCAATTGCAATCATAGCCAGCTCATTCAATATCATAGCTGTAAAACTGAGAGCGACCAGTTTACCAAAAACTGCTGTCTCAATTCCTATGAGTAGTTGAGAGAATCCTTCAATGACAACACCTTGGTACAGTGACACAGCCACCCACACAAAGAATGTTTTATAGGATAAGGACTTTCCAGCAGTCAACTCCTTGTATAATTCTGGATATAATGAGACAAGGTTCTCGCTAATGTCTGAATCGAGAACTAGAGAGAACACGGGAGCCATTGTGTAACATGTAGCGTAACCAACCATCAGGAACCCCTGATACAATGCGATAGGCTCAAACGAGGAGCTGATTGAAAAAACAGCTTGACAAACTGAAATCAAAAGACCTCTGTGTATCACAAACTGTGCTAGCTTGGCACTTCTTTTGTAAGAGTTTCTTCCATGCCAAAGAAGAAGCTTGGTAAGATGGCAAAATTGTGTAACAGAGAAGTCTGCAGCCAATGATGCCTGTCTTCCTTCCTTGCCCACTATTCCTACACCAACATCAGCACACTTGATCATGCTGACATCATTACCTCCGTCACCAATGCAACACACCCGCTTGTTGGTGGCCTCTCTAATCAAAATTGCGACATCAGCTTTTTGTTGCGGGGAGCAACGACAAGCAACAACGGCGGGAAGACGAACAACAACGTCAAAAAATTCCTTTCTGAAATGTGATAAATATAGCGCTAGCGATTCACCATCAATCAAGAGACAGGCATCGGTATTGATCTTGAGATATTCAATTTGCTGTAACGCAATATCAGGGTTTGTGAGCTTTGCAACAGTATGAACGTATTGTCCCCTGGATATCAACTTGGCACTCACAGATACACACCGTGCAGTCTCAACTTTATCACCCGTGAGCATCCAGATTTTAATACCTGCATTTCTAAGCAATTCAATAGAGCTCTTTACATCTTTTTGAAGCCTGTCTTCTACTCCTGTCAAGCCAAGAAGCTCGAGGTCACTTTCCAAAAATTGTCCAACCACCTTAGCCATTGACTGATCACGGTTGACCATTGCCATTGACGCTTCAGTGTACTTGCCTTTGAACTCCTCGTATACATTTTTCGTTAACTTCTTTCTCGCAACAACCAACGTCCGAAGACCTTCCCGAGCCATATTTCCAGTTTCTTCCTCCAGCCAATCACTATGCTGGACAATTTTGGTCATCACTGTATCTGCACCTTTTTCCAAAAACCAAAGTTGATCGGCAGCCTTTTCATATACTATAATTCCCATTCGTTTAGATTCGGAACTGAAGGGGAATGTTTGAAGAATGTCATACTCGAGGACCCTGTTCGTGGCATCCTGAAGAAGTGTAATGCTAGTTCGATCCCTCCGCACCAGCGATAGGCCAACTGACTTAGTGAATTTGACAATGGCTATTTCATCTGGAGACGCAGCGTGATAATCGAGTTCTCCATCTTCATAAGTTGGCGTAACATTATGACATATGGCCAAAGTAGTAACTAAGTCACGAGCCCTTGCGGAAAGATCTCTTCGTGTTGTTCGAACTGATTCATTCTGTCCCTGTATATAATCAGCAACAATATCCATCGTGTCTCCGAAATATGAGACTGTACCAAGATGAAGCTTTTTCAACTCCATATCATTTTGTGTCAATGTACCAGTCTTATCACTTAGCAAATACTCAATTCTTCCCAAATCTTCAGGTATTGTGCTAGTTCTCACCACTGTGTCTGGAATAGAATCATCGTGTTCAATCTGATATGCATAAACTGATTTTCCTAAATCAAGATTGACTCTTAAGGATACGGGAATAATGGTAGAAAACAAAATCAGGAATCTCATAATGTCCAGATACCAGTCGCCAGAAAAACCTTGACACGCAACTAATCCAATCGACAATAGTAACACACATGAACATAAAATTTTGGATAGACTGTTGATCTCAAGATCTAATAATCCTGTTTTCACAGTAGATGCAGTGGTGTTCATAGACTGCCGCGTGTCACAGCCTGTAAAAATAACACAACCGATGGCAGTTCCTGAAGCCAAAACAGTGTTTGCCCACATAGTGTTATCAATGTTCAAGGCGGTGGAGTTATCCCCGTATGAAAGTTTTCCCAAAAATGAGTGGATATGCCTTGAAGGGGCGGACGCAGTGATTCGAATTCCCTCTAAGTCGTCTTCCGATAAGTTTTGTGTTAAGTTACAAGATGTCCTAAGCTTCCAATCTGTTTCTCCATCCAGTTGATCCGTTTTCACAAAGGCCTCACCACTAGCCTCACTTGACTGCAATAGGATCATATCCGCGGGGACACGCCTGTCACGATGAAGCCTCACCAGATCGCCACATCTTAGATTTTTAGCGGGAACCCTCTTGATAGAACCAAGAACCTCATAAAGCTCATTGTTTTGTTCCATGTCTCTTCTGCGCCTTTGTATGTCATCGACTGCTTCCTTTATCATTGTGACTGTTAGAACGAAAGCCAAAGGAACAATGTAAGACGACAAGTAGCCAATTCGCAGTGCAGGAATGGCTTGAGATAAGGCGACCAGAAGGAAATAGAGATTGAAGAAAAATTTGAACTGTTCATAAAGAATGATTGGAAAGAAGGTAAGAATGTTGTATTTGGCATTTGAGATAGCATTTGAAGGAAAAGAAGAATTCATGTGCGGCATTATCGTGCGATCACTTCCCTGCACTTCGGGGCCCCGGGATGGAGGGCTGCTGCCAAAACCATCTTCTCCAGGCAGTAGAAGCCTCCTGCTGTTTCCAGATTTGTTACCAAGAACCAATCTGTTGGATGTGGCAATCAGCGAATGCACTCCGCGCGACCAGAGTGATCTTGTGTTACCCCTCGAGTTGTATTTGGCAGAGTCTCTTCTTGCTGAGTTGCTCTCATCTGTTGACATGAGGGGCATATCTCCTTCGTCTAAACCATAGCGGTCAGCATGAGGCGGCATCTTCCTGAGGCTGTGTAGCGAGAAAGCGTCTGTTTCTTCGGGGGGCTGGTTGGCAAGGGGACTGCTGCGGCCTCTTTCTATAAATGGGTTGAAGTCCGTGTTTTCCAATGCGACGTTTAAGGTATCCTCAAAGTCTCTGTCGAGAGTTACCTGGTTGAGGCTCCGCTGCCACGACCTGTCCTGGTCGCTGTCTTCTACTCTGTACCAGGAGTCCTGGTCCGAGTGCTGTTCGTTGGTTTCTTCCTGAGCACTGGCAAGGCGGTCCTGCGGCGTTTTCAAGGTGACTGATGCGATGTTGGGACTCTGGTCACCCATTTATCTCTTCACTGAAGGAGCACGCTCCATGCAACAGCGAGGTGCTGTTGTTGTTGTTGTTGTTGTTGTTGTTGTAGTATTGCCACACGATTTTTTTTATCTTGCAGAAGCCGGTGCACCCAGGCTTAGTCTGAGACTGCGCTTGGTTCGGGGCGCGGGGGACAATTGCGCTTCGAGAGGCACGTCCAGTCGTGGGAGCGTGTGTGGCGCAGGCTGTTTGAGGACTCGTGAGCCTGGTCTCCTGTTTGGCGTGGCCCTTTACACCTACAGACGGAACAAAGCAACTAGATACGTTTTGCTGTCTAGTTATTTATCGCTTCAATTTTTTCTTAGGGGGGAGGCAGCGGGGCGAAGAAAGGGAGGAGAGAGGAAAAAAAAGAGTACCTAAGCATTACATAAGCAGACTCCTTTTCCCCCCTCTTCGCCCCATAGACACTCAAAGAGCTGGGGGCGGGGGTAAAGGGAGGATTTTTGCCAAAAAAAGGAGGGAGAGACCAGTAAGTAACAGGGATGTATAGTGTACGCGGACAGTGAAGGGGCCGTATAAGAGCACACTACACCTGCAAGAGAAGAGCCAGGGTGCTGGAAAATGGACTGTCTAACGTGTATCGGATCGCTCTGAGCTAAAAGAAGAACACACTATACTCTACAGTTGGAGATCTCAAACACAAGTATGTCAGATCCCCCTAGATCCTTCAGCTTATCCATGATGTCCCCCATGTCCTTTCTCTCCACCATGGCCGACACCGCCACCCAAGCGTCATCATCAAGCGGCGACACAGTCGCGGCCCGTCTTCCAGGCGTCAGCTTCAGCAGCTGGGGCAGCATCGATCTAGGCGCATTGTAGTTGCACAAAACATACTTCTGCGCAGCAAGCAGCCCCTCCAGACGAGACTTGATCGTCTTCACCAGCTCCGGGTGCGATGGGTTCTTCGATATGATCAGATGTGCAGATGTGTCTAGAATGGTCTCAATAGCGCAGAGCCCGGCAGCCTTCATAGTCTCACCGCTCTCAACGAGATCCACTATGGCATCTCCCACCCCGAGAGCACAGGAGGCCTCAACAGAGCCTCCGACAAACTTGATTTTCGTCTTCAGAGGCTCACCCGGCTTCACGCCTTCAAGGCGCTCAAAGTACTGTCTTGTGAGGTTCGTGAACGAGGACACAATAGTCTTACCGATCAACTGCTCTGGACTGGAGTATGGCCCACTTTCCGGAACCTGGATTTGTAGCTTGCATCTTCCAAACAGGAGGTCTAGCGCAATATCCACTTCAACGTCGCTTTCTTGCACTTGGTCCACTCCAGTGATCCCCAGTGAACACCGTCCCTCGCCGACGAAAGTTGGAATATCAGCCGCAGGAAGAAATATCAGCGCGATTGGGAGGTTGGTGCACAGAGCGATGTCGAGCCGATTCGATCTGCTGAACTGGATATCCGAGCCTTTGAGCAAAGTGACACATTTCTCATACAGTCTTCCCTCTAAATTTCAGCGAGAGTTAGAGTTAGTAAAATGATTCCCAAACACTTCAATCAACCAAGCGGGGGACTATTACTCACTTTTAGGGACTGCGAACAATAGTCTATCTGTGAGGTGATTGACTAAATCCATTTTTGAAGTATGCAGCCAACAACTAAGCCCCTTTTTTCCAAATATAAACAGATAGCAGCAAGTTGTTGATTCCCCTAGTTTATGGAAGGATCAGAACTTCTATGTGGAGCAAGGCCTATGCGAGGTGAACTAAGCGAAACTCGTCTGGTTCTACACTAATCCCTTCTTCGACTCATTTTTTTCGAAAAAAAAAATGATTTTTTTTTTCATTAGGCGGGGACTACAAACTGTTTCTTTTTTTTGAGATCAAGCGCATACATAGTGCGGTCGATCGACCCAACACTTACGGTCGTCTTTTAAGGACGACCCGCGATTGCGGGATAGGATACAAACAAACATCATTGGAATGATACCAGGCTAAAGTACATAGGAAACAGAAGAAACAGTCGTCAAAGACCATTCGGAGGAGTGTCAAGTCCCGCTCAAAATTCTTCAGGTACGCAATACATCGTTTGCATCTTGACTGTTAAGCACAAGTCTAGGAATGGGAGGGATGGTTTTGGGTTGCGATATGAGACTGATCATGTTCAGGCTTCACAGAAGAGTGTGCCATTGGACCATTATCTGAAAGCTGCTGGGACAGACGACCTTGATGTGCAGCCATTTTCAATTGCTCGCGCTTCCAAAATTTCATCAGCAAATCGCCATACCTCTGCATTTCCTCCACTTGAATCATCAGTTTAAAATCCAGAAGCAGAAGAAACTGAAGCTCCAAGTGGTTGAGCTCATCTAAAGGAAGCCCCCCAACTTTGGCATATCGAGAATTCTTGTAGAACACATCGCTGAAAAATTTCGAAGCCACAGTTATTCCCGAAATAATAAGCCTGTGGATATTATAGCTGTCCATGACAAAGAGTTGCTGGGCCCGCCTGTTTTCATTGAGGGGGTCAGTACCAGTCCACTCTGAGTTCTCACTTTTCGGCAATGACGACTCTGAGCCGCCACCAACAGTGGAGTTAAAATCACCGTTGTTTGCACGCTTGGCTATGCGATCGAAGTATACCAGTAAACTCAGAAAAACCTCGTTTGTTACAGGGCAGTATTTCAGAATTCGGGTGAGATATGCATTAAGCGAGATGACGGGTATATTTCTCCCATGGAAAGCAAGAACGTTGGCAGTGTACTTGTTTTGCTCACCCGAATAAGAGGAGCTGTTGGCAGTGGCACCAGAGGGGCCGCTGTTATACTGATCAGGATGGAGGGAGTCATTAGCCTCCACGATTTTTTGAAGCAGCGCTGATAACATTAAAAGCAAGTCATGCACCGCATGCTCTGCAATACCGAGGTGGTCATCTTCACGCACATTGGGTTTCGAAAACGACAGACCGGACTCTAAGTTTGCAGCTCTTTGGCTCTCTATAATGCTTTTATTGTGCGGCTCAAATTGGTTCGAACTATTCTGCGTAAATGACGTGGAGTAATTAAAAGAATGAGTGGGCGCAGAAGCAGAAACAAAGGGCGGTCGTTGGTTATACTGTGAGTATTGGTAGTTGGAGCCAAACGTTTGAGACTGGGAACCGGGTTCAGCACCAGCATTTTGGAACGGGGGCTGAGCGGGCTGCTGAGCATCTTGGTATAAAGTGCTGGATGACGAGTTAGTTGAAAATGCATTATCCCTTGATATGGTAGTTGTAGCCATTGGTGGTGCTGGGTGAGGTTGAAATGAGAAATTATTGAAGGTAGAGGCGGCGTTTGAGGTGGAGGCGGACATGTTCATGAAACCTCTTTGCTGCTGCTGAAACTCGAGGGCCTTGTGCGCCGAGCTATATGAGGAGCTGACGTGGGTTGGCGTGTTATGGAATGGCATGTACTGCTGTGCTTTCTGGAAACTCGAAGACTCCTCGGGATATTGGCCTGTGGGGCCTTCAAACTGGGATTGGTTATCCACAGTGTCATAATGAACGGGGTACAGGGCATGCTGGGGCTGTTGCTGCTTCTGAGAATGCGGCTGTATGTGTTGCCCTTGCAATGTGGAGGTGAGCAGGCTTCGTCTTCCTGCAGGGGCAATATGGGACGAGTTACGGGACATGAACGAGCTGCCTGTGTACGAGCCTGGGTTGACGGGCGGGAGGCCAGTTGAGTCCACAGAACCGGATCTCGAACTGAAGGAGTTTCTGTGGATGAAAGCTGGGGGCGGGTCTGCAGAGGGGCTGTTGTAGGTGACGAAGTTTGACGGGGAAGTCATGGTGTACGAAGACGGTTGGATGTCGCGGTACTGGGAGTGGCTCAGGGCGGATTCATCCTGGAGGTGCTGCTGGTGCTGGTGCTGGTGCTGGTTCTGGTGCTGGTGGTGGAGGTCCTCAGAGCCGTGGCCGAGCATGGTTGAGGGTGTTTGGCAGGGGTATGCTGCTTGGATGAGGCCGTGTTTGTCTGTTTGGTGGTTGTGGAGCAGCCAGAGGGGAAAATCTAGCGGGTGAGCGCCCCGTCCTGCTGATACGCGCGCGTGCCTGGAGCCTGTGTTGCTGCTGCTGCTGCTGCTGCTGTTGCTGCCACCACTATCCGCAAGACGCTTGCCGAGCTATCAGCAAGGATGTTTTCAGCTGGGTTACACCAAAGTTTTATTATGTGTGCCGAAAGAGAAACTCCACCAAAAATTAAATTGTTCCTGATTAATAGGGGAAACTTGGGTGCACCGCCCGTTGGTGGAGGAGCAGGAGGGACTGACGGGTGGGCGCCGGGCTGGGCTGGTGCGAGCGCGGGGGGGGGGGGGGGGAGGCCGTCGGCTGTGGTGTGCAGAGTGCACGGCGAGGTGAGCTGCCCTGGCCGCTCCCGCGCCGCTCCGCTCTCCTTCACGTCCTGGACGGGCGGGCCTCTCGACAAGCTAAGCTTACCGATAGGCTCAGGCCTGGCCGCGCGGCATGGCGCTCTTTAGGCGCGGGCGGGGCTGCGTCTGCCTCTCCCCGGGGAGGGCGTCGATCGACGCGCGCCGCTTCTGGGTTTTAAGTTTTTCTCCTTTCCCGTGCGGAAGTTTGCGCGAGCTATGCGAGAGAGAGAGAGAGAGAGAGCGACTGATTGTGCATTTGATTTTGATAGGTGCTACTACGGCACAGGCACCCGATCCGCTCTGAGAGGCCCTGCTTGTGGAGAAGGAAAAGGCCGCGGGCTCTGCAGCACACCAGGATGTCACGGGCCGCGAAAACTACGTTCGGGTTCAGTGTCGCGTTCTGCATAGCGAGCATTGCCGGCGTCTACTACTTGGCCGAGGAGGAGAAAGACGTAAGTAGTGGTGGGGCCTCCGCGGACAAACCACGCCGTCCCGGTCTGTGCGGGTGATACTAACAGCAGCGCCATGTTCAGGCACTGAAATTCGGGCCCGTGAAGGACGCCCAGCGCGTGCAGAAGAGAATGCAGGACCTGAACCCGAAGCAGCAGGCCAACCTGATCGACTTCGAGGCCCAGAGGAAGCTCCACACAGAGCTCGAGTCGGCGCAGCCGCTGACGGGCAAGATCACGGCAGACCCGTCTGCAGACACGAAACCGCGCTAGCTGGCAGCGGAGACAACACTTGTACATACCGCCCCGCTGCGGGGCAGGCAAGGGAACCGAGCAGCAGCAGCTCGGCGGATCGTCGGTTGCGTGAGCAGGGGTCCTCGTGGTGATGGTCGTGCTAGCATCAAACTGTGTCGGGGCGCGCCTTGCTCCCGTTTTAACTTTTACGGGCACTCTTGACAAATTGGAAATTTGTAAATTACTATGCAATCTGGAGGAGAGAGATAGATACAAGTATGCAAAATTAGCCGTTTGGTGGTTCCTTGCAGAAAAGCTGCGGATATGTGATTTCTTTTTACCCCGACAGCGCCGCTCCAGCCCGTCCGCGTTATGTCAATTGCTGCTTTGCTAACCAGATCAGCTGCTGCCAGCACGAGAATCTCTGCAAGAACCGGCTTTATCAGAATGAGCCACACAGTTACTCCTGTTTTCACCAAGGCGGCTCCTCCTCCTGCCGCGCCTTACTCGCAGGCAATCAGAGCCGGCGGGTTCGTGTACGTCTCGGGACAGATTCCGTACACTCCCGACGGGAAGGAGGTTGACGGCAGCTTTGAGCAGAAGGCCGAGCAGTGCATCCTGAACGTGAAGGCTGTGCTGGAGGCCAGCAACTCCGCCCTGGACAAGACGGTGAAGCTGACTGTCTTTTTGACGGACATGGACAACTTCAAGGCGTTCAACAACGCTTACGTCAAGTACTTCAGCGACTTCAAGCCTGCGCGATCATGCGTGGCGGTGAAGACGCTGCCTCTGAACTGTGACGTTGAAGTCGAGGCTATTGCTGTTGAGAACTAGGTCTCTCTTTTGTATATCGGAATCTGCCTATCGCCTCCTCTTTTTTTTCACCACTGTAACAGCCAGTAGAATCAGCAGTAGCCGCCGCCCCGCCACCGAGAGAACTCCTGTGGTGCGCACACTCCGGAGGGGTGTCTAGAGAGAGAGAGAGAGAGAGTTGTGTGTGTGTGTGTGTATGTGTGGCTGTGAAAGTGTTAATGGGTTCGGTTGAGCACACGAATCACGTGATATTTGACAGGGCTGCACCGACCACACACGCGCACCACAAACATTTTCCGCCCTACCGGCTTTGGGTGCGCGGGGTGGGGAGGGAAGATGTTGAAAATTTTCCTCTGCATAGAGTAGCGGCTTAAAGCAAAGTTGTACAAAGTGAAGCAAAGACGTCCTCCTGCCCCCTGACTAGCTGCTCGAGTGCTTTGACGGAGACATCAGCAACAACTATCGAAGATGGCGCAGAGAGTTGCATTCAGAAGAAGAAATCCATGTACGTATACCCGGTGCCCAGTTGCTGCGCGGGCTGCGGCCGGCGGGCTGCTGCTGCGGCAGGCAGGAGAGAGCTCCAGCGAGCTCTTGCGGTTCAGTTTCAGCTTACTAACAGCGTGTGACGATGCGATGCAGACAACACCAAGTCCAACCAGATCAAGGTTGTCAAGACTCCAGGTGGAAAGCTTGTTGCCCAGCACGTGAAGAAGATCGGCACTGTCCCAAGATGCGGTGACTGTGGTGTCGCTCTTCATGGACTGAAGCAGCTCAGACCAAGAGAGTTTGCTTCCCGCTCCAAGACCCAGAAGACCGTGTCCAGAAGCTACGGTGGTGTGCTCTGCTCCAGCTGTGTGAAACAGAGAATCGTGAGAGCCTTTTTGATAGAGGAGCAGAAGATCGTGAAGAAGGTGCTCAAGGACCAGGCCGAGAAGGAGAAGGTCAAGAAATAAGCAATGTCCTTGCCTCCTCCACGACTACTGCTACAATGGTATAAAAGTATAGCAAGAGAGAGAAAGAGACAGGTCTTTAATTAAAAAATTCAGTCCAGACGCTCCCAGACGGAGTACTTCGCGGCGTAATAGTGCACCAGGTCGTTGTACGCGGTGGTATCGCTGCCCTTGAGCAGGTTGGCCATGTCGATGTTGAGCGGGCTGAGCGGCTCGGGGCTCGAGAGCAGCACGACGACGGCGACCAGCGCGCTCTGCAGCGTCCACGCGGGCGACCACTTCTTCTGCAGGATGTCGAGGCAGATCTCGCCGTCTCTGAAGTTGATGTTTGGGTGCGGCATCTTGTAGCAGACCCTGATGCGGTTTTCTGTAGCGGCCGGCGCAGCCTGCCTTCTTTGCTGGAGCCGCGCGATCTGCTGGTCGCTCGCCACGCGGAACCGGATGGCCGGCGGCTCGAGCGGGTAGTTCGAGGGCACCTCGATGTCCAGCCTCCACACGGCGTCCGCGAAGGGCGTGTCCTGCGGTCCGCGCACAACGGCGTCCCAACGGAACAGGCTGTCTGCGGCCGGCCTGAGCGCGAGCACGCCCGCGTCGTGCAGCGCGGACGACTTATCGGCGAGCTCCTTCTGCACCGCCCGGAGCTCTTTGAGGAGGCGCCGTTCTGTGGAGCTCATGCTGTGCGGCGCCGCGACTCTCACCGGGGGCCGTGCTGCTACAGACAGACAGACACACACTCTGTAACCGGCAGGCTCGCTCTTTTTGTGCTGATTTCTCTTTCTTTCTGCGGGGAACCCAGGAGGGGTGGGGGCTAAAGGGGAAAGGGGAACTGGATATCCAATCGACGCAGACCTCTGCCGTCGATCGACGCTGACATAAACGGCCATAAAAAAACACAATGGCCGTTTCCCTCCCTCTCCCGCGCCTGCATAGTGTGTACCGGGCTCAATTCCAGAAGTTATCGGAGCAAAATGCAAGCCTGTCGAATGAGATAACACAGCATGCCAAAATAGCATGATATGCGGGTGTGTGTATATATATAGCTACAGCTACAGCTGTAAGTGCAACTGCGACAACAGCTACAACTACACGTACAACGGCAAGTACAACTGTACACCCTGGGCTACACCCTTTCGCGTGCCAGAACTCCCCGCCAGAGCGCAGCAGCGCGTCTTCCCCTTCCCCCCCTCCCGTCTGGTGCTGCCCCCGCAATGTTCCGCCTCCACACACCGCTCATGGCCCGGCACGCAGCGAGCAGGCTCACACGCCTGCCGGACGCCGTCCCCCTTGCGCAAGCCAGACGCTCCTCGACGTCCGGCGCCGCAGAGTCTCTTGAGCCACACGGCCCGCAGCAGCAGCAGCAACAGCAGCAGCAGCAGGAGGCATTTTCTCCCGCACAGGACGCCACGCCCCTAGCGCCTCAGAACGCCCCCGCCGCCGTCGCGCAGACCCTGTGCGCGTCGGCTCCGCTCAGCTTTGAGCCGTTCCGCGTGTCGAAGAAAACGTACATCAACGCCCTGCCAAGAGTGCCCTGCACCGAGAACATCCACAAGAACGACCTCATGCTGGACGTCCTCTTCAACAGCTACCAGCCGCTGCTAGAGCCGGTGCGCTCGAACCACACGCGGTCGCCGCTCTCGCTCGCGCTGTCTCCGAAGAAGTTCAAGCGTGCCAAGCTGCGCCACTCCTCGGTGCTCCGCGACCTCGACGAGTACAAGCGGCTGCGCGCCGAGGACGGAGAGAAGAGCAAGAACTACAACCCGTACTTCAGCAAGGCCACGAAGTTCACGCCCACAAGCTCGCTCTTCACGAACAGTGCGCTCAACACACAGCAGCACAACCTCGAGCTGTTCAACCTCCCGCTGACATACTTAGAGCAGCTGAAGCCGTTTGACGCACCTAGCCGCCCGGGCCAGGAGGCCTACAGGGACGACATCATCTACGTAAGAAAGCTGGAGGCTGAGGAGAAGAGCCTGCGCAAGAAGCACCTTCGCCAGAAGGAGACGCTCGCAGATATAGAGCTGGCCAAGAAGGGCCTGAAGCGTCTCACGGTCGAGAACGCGGAGGAGTTCTTTGGCTTTGCATAGTGCTTACATATATATTTTGCATCACACTGATTTCCTTTACTCATTCCCAGGCGGCTTGAGCTGCGCTGCAAAGCCAAGCCGTGTAAGCTCACAGCTGCTCAGGCAGCGAGCCGCCCAGGCGTGCCAGCCTGACTTAACGTGTAGCGAGCCAGCAGCAGCGAGCCAGCTACACAGAAACACCTCTACACCAAAATAGCTTCTTTGCCGCTCCCCCCCGCGCCCCGCGTCCACCGTTGTCCGGGCCCCTTACGTACTCTGAACATACTACGCCAGACCCTTTTCTCTCTCAAAATGCTATTGCAGGCACCCAGACAGAGACAGCGGCAGACATGCATACGCAGTTCAGAGTACCCGGGAACCCCACCAGCCAGGAGCACCCAATGTCGCCCTGAACCAGGCACGCCCCCGTGCCCCCTCGTCTCCCTACTCCCCTTCTTGCTGATGACCAAGAACTTACGTAACTCACCCTTTCTCTTTTTTCGCTCGCCTTGAGATAAATCTCTGCTCAAAGTCTGGCAGCGCAGACCTTTCTCTCTCTACAGCGAGACGTTTCTGGGGCACACATATATACAGTAAGCATCCCCCTTTTCTCCCCCGCAGACAGCAGGAGCTTTGCTGCTGCCACACGCACAGCCAACACACACTATTCCGTCAAAGAAGCTTCTTAAGAAAAAGGTTCAGGGCACAGCCCACATCGGGCTGCCGAGCCCGGAGACGGTCGCCGCAGCAGCGGCCTCGGCCGTCGCCGAGCACATGTTCTCTGACGACGACGAGTTCTACGACGACGACGATGACGACTACGAAGAGGAGTACATCTCCGAGTTTGACTTCTCGCCCGCCTCCGTCGACTTCGACCCGTCCAGGCTGCACAGGGCGCTGTACATGGCACTCGCAATATCGCACCCACGCACAGACACCCAGTCCTCGCAGGACCACAAGTGGAAGCTCTTCTCCACTCTCTGCTCGCTCTGCGACCCTTACACACAGACATCCAACACAGGCGACTATAACGAGTACATCCTGTCGCTCGACCTAGTATCGGATCTGGTACTGGCACTCATATACCCGCTGTACCAGAGCGACTCCGACTCCTCGGTGCCCAAGTTCGATATGGCGTACGACATTGCCACAATCGTCGACAAGATCCAGGCGTTCCTCCACACAGACAGCGAAGACACGCTCGCAGAGGTCATTGAAGACAAAGACCACATCCTGGACAACATGTCGCAGTGGATACCGCATCGCAGCGTCTCTCACGTTTCTCATGTTGTCTCCGACTTCCACCACCTGAGGTTGCTCTATTCTGTCTGCTGCGTGTCGTGCCATGTCATCCACAGGCTCTATGATTCAATAGTCCTACTGAATCCCTTCATGCCCTTTTTCGTTCAGCTGTGGAAAAACCAGACAATCGCACTCCTGCTTGGTCTAGAGGTTGACCGCAGAGACGAGAGTCTCGGCTTTCCAGGCTACCCAGAGGTTGTTCGGTACGTCATTAAGGGAGCTTCTGCGCTGCGGGCCGCCGTGGCTGTCGTGCTCAATAACGTGTCAGAGGTGAAGTTCCATGATCTGTTTTACGAATCACTCAATAACTTTATGCTACCATGGGGCAGAAAGGAAACCAATGGCTCATTGGAACAAGGTGTCATAGCAGTGCTGGTACCTGTGCTGACTTCATCGGGCTGCAGCTATGAGGGTAACCGTCTCTTTTTCAACTATGAGGCCGATGATAAAATCGACGAGGATGTGGACTACATGTTTGAACGCGACGGTGATCTGGAATCCCTTGAGGATCTTTACGAACTGGACGATAATAGCTCCGACGAAAACGATTGTTTAATACACCGTGATGAACAGCACACAGATCTGGCCAACCCAGACCATGCTGCCGCAGCAGCTCTACATCGATCTTCTGAGAACGAGGAAGACCCAACGGCTACAGCCGTTACCTCTGCAATGGGCGACCAATTGGTGGCATTTCGGTCAGCTGCTGCTATCAAAATGAAATTTGATTCTCAGGGGCGAGACTGGCGCGATATCCCGAGAGGTGAAAACTCAGAGTTGACGCCAGAATTCGTGGACTTGCTGAAACAGTCTCAAACGGATCCCTACATTTTCGTCACAGATATGCGCATGCTAATCAAGGAGATAAAGGCTCTCACTACCGGAGCGGTCAGTAACGAAGAGGGATCGAAAATCATTAGAAGCGTGGCATGGTTTGTTCAGTACGAGTATGAGAACAGCGTCATGAAAAAGTCTGGTATGAGCCCGAAAGATGACATATCCTTTTCAGTGGACGTCATTTATGGTTATATGTCAGATGGTTCAAACTTCAATGCCATGGTGAAATTCAACCCGGCCATTGCATTTTGCATAATTGATGAAATGCTTATGAGCGAGGGACTCAGGCGTGTGCTCATTTGGTTCCTGACACATCTGGAGCTTACACAGTGGCTTATCAACTACTTCCATGAGCTACTGGTCGGTAACAGAGGAAATCCTAGCGGCAGTACTGATCCAAGAATAACATCATTTGAGTTTAGTCGCAAGGGAGGAATACTTCTTTCAAGCATGGAAAAATCAATGCTTTTGCACGAGTTTCTGACAAATGCGGCGACTAGCTTATCAGGGGAGCTTGGGATTAATCTGGAAGATCGGGATATCGGTGGCTCTTCAAGTGAAGCGGAGATTGGAGAGTCAAAGTATCTTGCAACCCGATCAGAGCGTCGCAAGCTTATCAAAGTTATCTGTTTGATGCTGAAATCGTTACAGGAAAAAGGTGTTTTGCAAGTAAACGATTCGGAGTATCGCATTGAGGTTCAGACGCTTCTTGTGTACTGGGTCGGGGACGGAATGGTTCCGGAGGCAAAAGAGCTGTACTTCAGCTGGAGCAATTTCAAACCTGAAGCTCAGTCTCAGGTCTTGAAGACGGGGGATGATGCAGAATTAGAAAACGCCGCGCTGGAAGCTGATTTTGCTAAGTTTTCCAAGCTGTTTGATAAGCAGTTTGTTGATTTGCATTCTTTCTTAGTGAATTTGATGCTTAATTGCGCACGCTTTTATCCTATGGAGCGCACCAATATCTTGCGATACCTGGAAGACCTTAATAAGCTACGACACGTTTTCCCAGAAGATCAGTTTTCAACAGTCGTTGATAGAATCTTAGGTTCTTTGAATTATGCATTGAAGAGTTACCCAACCGAAAAGACAGTTAAGCTAATGACTGGGCTTTTGGGCCTTGACGAAACCGAAAGCCGCGATGCTCACAAGATGGTAGATTCGATCAAAGAAGTAATTTGATGTCACTCGTTTTCATAGAGAGTTTATAGCATTTAGAGATTGAAACCTCCAAAAAGCAGACAGCACAAAAAAAACACACATACCAGAATAATTAATGATCCAACTGTTCAAAGTAGCTTCTTGTTAAGGTCTGACTTTGGTTCCCAAATGCTGTCGTCCAAAAAGTAAAGCCAGCTAAACGTGTTCCAGGATCCAATAACTCCTAATGAACAATAAACGCTATATACAATGAGTCTGGCGAATTTGAATTTCTCCAAAACCGGGAAATTGCGACTTTGAACATCGAGCACTTGAAGGAAACAGCACAGTGGCACAAAGCCAGCAATGTACAGTATGTTTAGTCGGTCAAGAATAAACACTCTTCGAGGCGGATAGCAGCTCAAATGGCAAACTTCGTTGAAGCTCGTTGAAAATATGACAAACCAGACAAATGTGAAGAACGCTTTGAAGAGCCACTCTGCCGAGCCAAAGAGCAATGGAAAGAGTGATACGTAGCCTGCAGCCGTCAGAAGTTGGAAAACAGGCAACAGCCTGCGATCTTGCGTGGCAAGGAAGCTGAATGGAACGATCACAAGCATAACTGCCTTTTCATGCACATGCCACCCAAACAAGAAGGATGCCCACGCACAGAGAGTCATGGAGCCCAAGAACCTTTCATAAGTTGGCCTCAAGAGCAGAGGTATAAGCGACATGAGTTGATAGAACAAGGTCAAAAGAAACGTATGGCTTGGGAGAACGTTGGGCAAGACAAAGAATTCGACATCGCCTACCAAACCTCTGGTGAGAGAAGCCGCTGTATCCACAGTGCCCTTCCCTTCTGCGTACTTGGAGGTTCTAAATATTATGCAAAGGACCCTCGAGAAACCTGGCACGCTAGAGCCAAGCATGAGTAGGACTCTGTCTACCAGCGAGTAAACGGCCCATGCATTAGGAGCCCAGTATGCATGTGTGAGGCCCCTTGAAAAAGGAAAGAGTCTGCGTACGACGTTGGGGAGTACGCCCAGCAGTGCAAACGGGCCAAATGCAGCGGCAAACACGCATATAACGACGGATCCGAGCTTGAAGAGGTTCACCCATTGCACCACTGCAAGAATGTCTTTGAAGGAGGAGGGGACCCTTGAGGGGATCCGCAGACAGTATACTCTGAGCAGGAAAATGAAGTAACAGGGGGCGATGTAAAGGAATATGTGTTTGAAGCAGAGGAGCACCGCAAAGAGGGCTCCACAAAGTAGGTAGTTTCCAACTTTTGCGCTCACTATGGAGAGGACGAGTATTCCGAAAAGGAATCCATTGTACTGGAAGTGGATGTGGTCGACTATGAACAGGCCTGGAGAGAGGACGATAGAGGAGGCGATTACAAAGTTTCTTTTTGTTTCTTTGAGAGTCTGTGAGGTATTGATGAACCACTGGAGGGCCAAGAAGAGGAGCGTTTCACTGGCGATGACTGTTGCGCGCTGGAATATGATGGTGGGGTTGCCGTAGTGGCCTGTTTGTGCGAGCTCTATGCAGCCGTCCTGCGCGACTTGTTTTGGGACGAGCTGTGCGAGGGTCCACTCGAAGTAGGCGAAGAAGGGGGGGTAGTCGAGGGTCCACTCACTTGTGTTTTCGAGGTACCACTGCCTGAGGGGCAGTAGCTTTGTGATTGAGAGCCAGTTTCGGTGGACGTCGAAGTCTGTGGAGTGGTAGGAAGAAAAGAGGAGCACCTTAAGCAGGGTGGAGGCGACCCATATGTTCCAGAGGGAGTAGCTGCCCAGCTGGGGTGTCTGTTGGGGGGATTCTGCGAGCGGCTTCCGAGCTGGTGGCTGGGCCGGGGGCTTTGCCATTGCGTGTAAGGGCGTGATGCAGCGGATGGCGGCGGCCCGAGGGTGTGCGGTGAGCAGACGACGCCTCTTTTGCTGTTCCTGTTTAGCTTTATATACTTGTCATGTACAGAGAGGGAGTTGAGCAGAGAAAAACAACGACACACTAAAAAATATCAGAGAGAGAGAGAGAGAGAGAAAGAGAGAGAGCAGATTTACCAGATCGACCCGATAGAGATTGAGGAGAGGGGGGTGGGAGGAGAAAATAGACAAAACCGTCGCGTCGATCGGCGCTGCCATAAGCGCAGGTTTTCTTTTTTGAGATTTCCTTCCTTGCATGTAGGGAAGTAGAGGGGGTGGGGGGCAAGGCGCGGGGGGGGGAGGAGGAGGAGGAGGAGGAGGAGCGAGATGGGCGGAGCAGCACGCCGATCGGCGTGGGGGCGGCTGCAGGGTGGGAGCGGCGGTGTGGGTTGTTAGGCGGGCGGGGAGAGTCCGTGGGAAAGAGCTGGGGGCAAGGGGGGTAGGCGCGCGGGCATGCAGGGCTGCTTGCTTTCTGGGCCGGACGGGCGTGGCGCGCCAGGGAAGGCTGCTCGGGCCGCGCCGAAGAAAGGGGGGCGAAAGGGGCAGGGAAGGGGAAAACGCGGGGCCGCGGCGGGGAGCGCCTGTTTTTCTCTCTCCCCCTACCGTGCGCCCCTCTCTCTTCCCCCCGGCGCGCGCGCCCGCCTTACCCCGTGGGGGCAGCGTCGTGGGGGCAGCGGCGGGAGAAAATAATAGCATCCGGTGAATGGCGGCCGGTGCTTCTGCATTAGGCAAAAAAAAGGGTAGAACACAGCAACAGACATCGCATCACCTTAGGTTGATAGGGGGCAGCGGGAAAGAGGAGCGGCGGGGGCAGCCTTGTCTGCGGGGGGAGGTGAGGTGAGGTGAGGTGAGGTGAGGTAAGTTAAGGTAAGGTAAGGTAAGGTAAGGTAATAATAATACGCAAGATCCCGGGCGCGGCCGGAAACGGGGAATGCCTTGCGCGGAAGAAGGGGGGGAAGGAGCAGCGCCGGGCGAGGCAGGCAAGCGGCGCAGACAGGCAGGCAGGCACAGCCCGGAATGGGCTGACCTCCACGGGGCACGCTCGGCCTCGCGCCATGCGCCGTTCCTCCCTCCCCCCCACACACACGCACACTTTATTTTGGCTACCACGGCTGCCGCTTGCGGCATATCAGAATAGCAGCGGCTTTTTTTTTGAAGGGCTCAACGCATACAAGCTCTTTGTGCGTTTGGGTGTGCATTTGCGTGGTGGGCCTTTCTTTCTCTTCTTCTTCTCCTTCTCCTTCTCCTCTCTCTCTCCCGCACCCTCTCCTGTAGAAGAGGCCTTGCTTCAACAACGACGGGTCTCTGCTACGTGTGCCAGGCCGCGCAATCCGGTATTGCCGACTCATACACAGTACCGCCAGAACCAGGAGCGGGGCTCGCCTCTTTGTCCACGCCGGCAAGCAGAGGAAGGAGTCCGCACCCCGCCTGCTGACCGTCTCTCTCCGCCGTAGGATCGGAGCCTCAGCCCGAGCCTGAGCGTGGCGCGTCCGGCCGCTGCCCCTGAGCACAGAGGCGCGCGTGCCGGTGCCCTCTCCCACCGCCCCCTCCCCCTGCGCAAGGAATTCCTCACCCCTATGCCCTTCGTTCCTTCAACGAGGACTCTCCGCGGCACGCAGCAGGCAGCCTCCGCACCGTGCGTCCCCGCACTACACCAGGACCCCGGACCGAGCCCTCCTCCCTCTGGCGCATCACCGCGCAGCCAGCCAGCAGCGCTCCAGGCCACACGGCCGCCCCCCGACACACTGGCGGACGTCAGAACGTGCGCCCCCACAGAACCAGGTCCCGTTGCCCACATACCCGCCCCAGCAGAACAGAAGAGCTCCGCGCCTGTCTACTACCACAGGCGCCACTCCAGCGACAGCAGCATCGACGACGACATCCCTCTGTCGCTCTCCTTTCTACGCAGACCCTCGCGATCAGAGTCAGTTGATCTCAATGCGGAACAGATCATCAAGCAAAATACAATGCTCAATTCCCAATCCCGCAGCGGGAACGCCCCTTCGTCGGAGCTTGTCTCTCCGGAATCCCCTAATTCCGAACCGCCACCCGTTGCTGCCAAAATGCCTGTTTTGCGTTCTCTTCCAGAGACAGAAACCCTCACGAGCCCAGTTTCCTTGCCTGAAACTACCTTCGCCGAAAAGCAAAGACAAACCTACTTTCATCCGCTTGTGAGAAAGAAATCAGGTGAGCTGGTAAAGTCTTCACTGAAGCTTAATTCGCTTTTGAGTTCCAAGTCCCTCCCAAGCACTCCGACCTACAAGCAAGTCCACTTCGGGGTAGCAATTGATGTCAAGTACTTTGACGAGAAAGATAAACCAAGTTCCATCAGTGCCACAAACTCACCCTACACATCTGATGACGAGTCGGATGATGTTTCATTTGAAGTTGAGAGAGAGATGCTTAAGCTTAAAGATGACTACGCTATCACTCATGCTACTTTCAGATTCGCAAAGGACTATCTACAGTCGGGAACTCTGCTGAGCCTCGAGTGTTTCAAGAGACTGATGCAAGATTGGAACCTTGACATGTCATTATTTCCGAAAATCTCTATCCGAGACGAAATTGACCGCGAGATACCCGTCTTTCTGGAAAGATATTTTCTCAACATTGAAAAGACGGAACTAATTGGTCAGATTGCTGTAAAGAATCTCTCCTATACCAAATCTGTCACTGCTAGATACACCTTCAATGATTGGATCTCTGTTATTAATGTCGAGACCTCCTATTTGCCTGATATCCCTCGATTGTTGAGAAAAGCAAATTACGATCGCTTTGTGTTTAGCATACCTGTTGCAAGACTGTTTTGTCAATTTGCTGATTCACATAAAATGGCTCCCGGCTTGGAGCCATACTTCTTTCTTTGCATAAGATACTACACTAATGGACAGGAATTTTGGGATAATAATTACAGCAACAACTACAAAATTTGTTTCACCAGAAGAAAGCCTGCGCAGCCACATAATTCAAACCCATCTTCCAGAGGAAGATCGCAACAGCATGAATACTCATCAAACTATCTTCGAAGATCTGCAAGCGCAGAAAATACCAACTTCTCGAAATGTAATAATTCTTCAAAGGAGTATGAGTTGAGAGACTCTTTGAAGGAGCTTTCAATGAACCGGCCTACCGCAACCGCTGTTTCCAATGACTACTTGGATAATCAAGAGACACAGTCTGTGGACTCTAAGTTACTCTTAACGCCTTCTAAGAATTATGAGGAGATGTTTAGGGTTAGTGATGACTCGCCACCACCGATCTTCAACAATAGCATTAATTCTCCGGGGACGCCAATTATTTTAAGGGACCGTAGCATGTGGAAGACCCCCACTTTTACAGACTTAATGCCTGGAAATACCACGAATGTGAATGGGCAGCCTCAGAGACCCCCACAGAGTGCGGTAGAGGAGCCTTCCAAGGTGCACAATTCCGGCTTTCCTAGCTCGGAAAGAGAGATCTCGCCGACTTCAACACAACCACAGGAATCTCATCCATTGAGGGGTGGAAGAGAGTCTACGTTGACAGATAGTCAGGCGCCACCGTCCAAGGAGAACGTGGGGTCGTCTACGAATGACATTTCCAAGCGGAGACCTCAGATAAACTCCAAGTCTTATCAGGATCTGTTAAAAAACTATTGTTTTTTTGAGAGTCCCTCTACGGTCTCGTCATTTTTGGAAAGTGATCCCAGCGACAAGTCATCCATTAATAAATATGGACATACGTTTTACTGATACTCACCAGTTTGACGCACAGTCGCTTGCCAATGGCACCAACGCGATTGCAGCCGGCGGGTACAGTGAGATTGACAATTACGTTAGTACGCAAAAGGAAGAAAGCATCCTGTCGGCTATCGAGCAGTCTCTTTCCGCCGCCGCACGCGACTTTGATACATACATCAGCGATAATATCACTATTGACTGGAAGCAAAGGCGAGACGAGCTTCGAGAATCACTGTGAAGCTTGCTGAAGAGAGGCCAGACATCTGCAGAGTTATACCATTTGAAGCGAATATATTATACCCAGGCTTTGCCCACATTCGTTTTAATACATGCTTTGGGTCAGCATTACCTTTTTAGTTCTTTTTAGCTCTCAAGAGATTTCAGTACGAGATTAAGCATTTTATCTTACTATACAGCCCCAGGACACACATGGTATCTGAGTTTTCAGCTCAAGCCGGAATGTTTATTTAGATTTTCCTCTTCTTTGTAGCCCTGTCATCATCGCTGAGCTCTTCGTTCGCATCTGCGAACTCCGCTTCCTCGAGATCGTAATCTTCGCTTGCGCTGTCTTGGCTGATTTCGTCGTCTTCGTACTCTTCCTCAACGTCTTCTTCTTCGTTCGGCTGATCGTATTTGCTCTTGAGACCTTTCATCTTTCTTGTCTGCAGTCTGCTGAGATCTTGAGTGCCGACATGGACCCTAGCAATCTTGTCACCCATGCTGTCATGGTCGACGTTCTTGGACTGTTTGTTGGCAGATTTTAGAACTTTGAGCGCCTCTTTCTCCAGCTCGGGATCTGGGTACTGATGACGACCGATTTTGAAGTCGAGACGGGGGCCTGTCTCTTCCAGTTCCACTCTTGGCAGCTTTGGCTCAGCTGAGCGGAATGTTTTGAGCTTGAACACCCGGAAATGGACCAGGGGCAGTTTCGACACGGCCTCGTCGTTATCGTCTTCCTCGATAGCGGACACAGAGATCACATACTGCAGACCGGCAACGTCCTGTTGCTTTGTTTCCTCGCCCCTGAAGAAGTCGAGCATGAGAGACTTGATCTGCATAAACACAGGGTGCGTGTTGAAGATGGCACCGTTGAAAGAGAACATAGGCTTGAGCCCCACTTGGAATGTCAGTTTCTTGAAATCCTCGAAGAGCTTGAAGTTGGCCAGCGTCTGGAGCTCGACCATGTCGTATATCTTGTAGTTGAACGTTCTCACGAACGTGAGGTTGTTTGGTCTTTTCTTGTTGCTGCTGGAGAACACAATGAGTGATGCGTCGTTCTTTTCGCTGAAGAACTCTAGTTTGCTGGCGTCCTCAAACGGGAGCACCTCGTTTTTCTTGCTGAAGCGGATCATGTGCGGCTTTTTCAGCGCCGAAATGTCCACCATGATGTCATGGAGGGCCTTGTTGGAGGAGCTTCCTGGGACAAACAGGGCCGTCTTGGGGTTTTCCACGAGTTTTGGCTGCTTCTTGTCCAGGGCCCTCTTTGAGCGCGCATTTTTTGGCTTTGTCGTTCTGATCATGGCGACCAGCTGAGCGCAGGGAAAGGGAGCAAGGGTTTTCAGCCGGGAGCCTCTAGATCGTCTCCCGCAAGATGGATCTGTGCTCTTCAAAGGGGTGGGCTCCTGCACTATATGCGCATATAAAATTTTCAAGACATCAGTACTAATAGAGAGAAGTAAGCTGAAAAAAACCACAAAAAAAGGAAAAAAAATTCAGCATACAAAGGGAAAGAGAGGAAAACCATAATCGCTTACGTCGCGCTTACGTCAACACAATTCACTGCCTGGAAGGGTTCCCGCTTTTGCGGGTGGGTGGGAGGTGGACTTTTTCTCTCTTTCTTCTTCTCCTCCTCGCTCTAGGGAAAAGGGCCATGTAGAGAGAGGCCAGTTTGAAAAAGGGACACACACAGAGATTTGAAACAAGACGTAAACAGAAGGAGCCGGCTGAGCCTCTGTGTGTATATAAAGCGAGCGGAAGAGAGCGCGCTCGGGGCTTTTGGCGGCGGCTGGATACATTATGTCATCATCGTTCAAGTTCAGTGCCACACGGCTGAGGAGCTCCGACGGCGGCGCCAGCAGCAGCAGCAGCAGCAATGGGCCTGCGACGGGGAGCCCGCACGGGAAGAGCGACACGCAGGTGCCGCCCGCCGCGCACAGGGAGCTCCCCAGCTACTACAAGGAGCTTGCCACCACGCAGTGCTACAAGATCTCGCGGCTGCCCTCAATCTTCCCGCGGCTGCACGAGGACGAGGTCATACTGGACGGAAGCCTGTGCCCGCAGACGGACGTGCTCGTCCTCATCACCAGCGCGAGAATCTTCATCTACAGAGCGAGCTCTCCCGATATTACTCCCTCCACGTTTGAGCTCGAATACCACAAAAACGCGTACGGCATCCTGCCCCACGTGAAAATCGTGCCAAACAGCGTCGACAGCGACGAGCCGGGCGTGATGGTACTCGACTCGATCAGCGGCCACGTTCGCTTCATAGAGAGCCTGAACCTGGCCCCATCCCTAGACATCCTCGAAAGCAGCCTCGAAGCAACGCTGAAACTTTCCAAGGGTGAGTTCATCACCATCACCCGTCTGGTCGATGATGTTGGGCTCTTCGTTGCCACGAGCTCTCGCAGAGTAGTCCTTCTCTCTTTGACAGACCAATTCGGCAGACGGTGCCTGTCCACTCACCCGATATCCTCAACTAATTCCTTCCTCAACATGTTTGGTGGCTCCTCCTACGACCTCGACCACTACGAAGTCTCGAACAAAATTGTTTCTTTGACCGTCACGGGCACAGAAGCCACAAACCGACAACTATGCATCCAAGAAGAAGACGGAAAACTGTCGTTGATTAGCATTGTCCAAGGGAGCTGGCTGAGTGTATCTCAGCAGGTCAATCTGAAACCTGAGCTCTTGGCCAACATAAGAGAGTCAGATCCTAGCATTTCGGGGCTGCTCAAGGTGAAAGATATCCTGTCTCTCAGTGAGAGTAATTTCATTGCTTTGGCTTGTCTGGAAATGGGGTCCTCAGGGAACAGTTTCTTCTTATTCTCATTTACTGTGTCAGTAGATGGCACCGTTGAAAATCTCAAGAACCGTAAACTTTTCATGAAAGCCCCTGCAAAGAGCTTCCCCAAGCTCATTGAATTACAAGATAAGCACGCTTTGGCCGTCGTGAACGAGAACAATATAACATTGACCGATTTCCCGTTTTCAGACCTGCAATGGGAGGATTTTATCACCTTTCGTCTGGATGTGGACGTCTATTCGTATGTCCCTGTTAGCGACAGCGCCATCGGCATATTGTCAGATTTTGGATTACTTAAACTGGACCTACTCAAAACTGGAGCGAAACTTAACCCAGTCGAGTTTGTCAAAGAACGTCTTGAACAAGTGCTGAAATTCAGCAATTTAACATCCCCATTGGATTTCAGTCTAGAAAAAAATAATATGCCTATTTTAAGGCAGGATGTTGAAAAGTCTATCTCGCTTCTGCTTGATGAAATATCAAGCAACAAGTTCAAGTCTTTAAGTCTTACACCATTTTTAGCAGATGACTTGAATGAAAGGTGTCAATTTATGTACAAGTTTTGCAGTTTTGTCTCAAAGGGATTCGATATTGGCGATTTGTTAAAATCACAGATCGTGATTTTCACAGAAAGGGTGTTTCTTACACATGAATTCTATAAGGCTCTAAAGAGTCCAGCTTTAATGCAGAATGTCACCTCTATTGTAACGACTCAATTCAAATGTGCAGATATAAATGAGTTTTTTTTGAACCACTCCGACTCCATTCTTGATCTCATTCAATCTACAGTCGATACTGTTATTGCATCTGAATCTGTCGAACTACTTGATATGGGTGTGTTTTTATATCAGCTATTAAACGGGGGTTATATCCATGTGGAGAGAACCATTAAAAGCATGTTTACAGCGATTAGTCTTGAAACCCCATGCACACCTCCTCTGTTTTTACACCATCTAGACATCATGCGAGGTATAAACAAAATTCTCAAAGGGCTAACACTGACCTACTCCAATGAACTAGAACTGAAAATAAACACAGATTTAAAACAACAAGTCGGAGAAGCAGTCTTGCACCTATCTCTCTTTTTGTATTACTCTACCTGGGATATGCTCAAATTTGTTACATCAGCAGCGAATAAAGATGAGATCAAATTGAGGGAAATGACCGGGATTCTCAATGAGAACAGAGAACATTGGATTAAGATATTCATTAAGCTTGGAAAACAAGGGGAGATTTTAAAGTTAGCTGAGGGATTTGATGACTTAGAGAGCTTATGTGAGATTGTGGAAAGTGGAAGGGACTTGGCTTTAGCATCTGAAAACATAATTGAGAACGATGCTATATTGCACAGTGTTGATCAAGAAATCGCACACTATATTGACAACTATGGCTTTGCTTTTGCAGAAAGCCTATTTTCCTTTTACGTGAAGACTGGCAAGCTGTCCAATCTTTTTCAACTGGGGGGAAAATATAAGTCTTACTTGGACAGTTTTGTGGAAAGCGATTATAGAAATTCTCGATTTGCTTGGATTTTAGACATTCAAAACGACCAATTTATGCGTGCGTCTTCTAGAATACTCAACTATGTCAATCTGTCCTCTGACGAGAAGCTAGAAAACAAAAGATTACAGCTCAGTTTGGCTAAGTTGTCTTTGAAAGCAGACGAAGTTGAAACCGACGAATCTTTGGCGTTGTCGGACGAGATTGAAATCAACCTGCAGTTGATAGAGCTTCAAACAAACTACGAGAACATTTTACACGCAAGCGCAGAAGGTATAGGCGAGTTGGTATCAAATTCTAGTTATTTGGTGGATAATGCATTAACGGCGTTTCAGGCGGAAATTTCAGTGATTCTGAGCAAGATGTATGACCATGTTCAGCTCAAATTGCTGGAACAAGTTCAGCTTCTGACGCTGCTTAATTTTGATGACATCAATTTTGAGAATTTTGAAAACTTGTTCAAAGTGCTAGGCTTTTTGAAGCAGTCGTCATTATCGCTGCGGTACACGGCCCGCGAGGCATCCAGAGCGTATATCTATGCTATCATTGAAAAACTAATATGGAAAAGGTTGCTGCTGACCAGTGACTGGGACAAACTATCGAGGGGTATTGGCATAGACGAAAGTTCTTTCATGAGGGTGGCTGCAAACACTGCTGTGTTTGGACTAGAGCTTCCGAAGGGTATAGAGGAGCTGATGATAAGCGATGATGACCTTAATGTTATGAATGTTGAGGATATGTCATTGTATCCAGACTACCATAAGGAGAACGAGCTCCTCAGCGAGCTTAACGATAAAGTGAATCTGAACAGCTGGCTTAGTCGGAAATATTGAAGCGGCGCGCATCAGAGTGACTTGTTGACAATCTTATCGTCTCCATCCACTTTGCATCTGACAAGACGCTCAGTCAGTGGCCTAGAGTTCTCGAAATCTACCTCCTTGTACTTATCCAGCGAGCTAGAGGCTAGACTGATGGCGCGGATGATACGGATCCAGTTCGCTGTCACGGTGCTTACGCAACCGGATTCTTTCTCCAAAAGTTCCAACTGGTTCCCAAACTCTTCAAGTGATGTGTTAAGATTTTTCGTTAGCTCTTCGAGTTCTTTTAAGTTCTCTAGCTCTCTCCGTTTCTGGTAGAGTTTGTGTTGGATTTGCGACTCCATGTCCGTGCACTGTCGAACGTGTCGTCCTTTTGGTTAGTGTGAAGTCGTTGTCTCAGACGATGTCCGTCCGTTTGCTACTTTGTTGTTTTTGTATATGGAGAGGTTGCGTGGAGTGCGCGAGCACCAAAAGAGGAGGAGGAGGAGGAGGGGAAAAAAACTTCAGAAAAAAAAAGACGCGTTGAGACTGATGTGGTTTCAGATGGAGTCGATCGACCGCTACATGCAAGACGCGCCGCGTCGATCAATGTCGCGTTTGACGTGTGATAATAAGGTTGGATTGTGTGTGTTTTTTTTTCCCTGTTCATCTAGATGAGAGAAGAAAGGGCGTTTAAGTGGGATGTGCTAGCGGTCTCTTTTCCTGACTCAATTCAGGGCGGCCTCTGAGCAACTACAAAGGCAGCTGAAGAACGTCCTAGCTGGACAGGTGGACAGGGCTTCGATGGCTTGAAACAGATTATCCTGACATTGGCTAGTTCGAATGGCGAAATTAGCTAGCATATCGGCGAAGAAAAAAGAACGGCGGTGTTCGCTAAGTCCGTCTCAGGCTGGGTCTGAGGTACCTTCGAATTCCGCTGACATCGCAATAATTAAGCAACGGTTTTTACAGCAAAACAAGGTCCTCGCTAGCAAGAACTCAGAGCTGATGTTGAGAATAGCGCAGCTTGAAAACCAACTGGCCACTTCGCAAATGGAGAATCTGAACCTGAAAAACCGAGAGATAAAGATTACAGGCAAAATGGGCATTTTCTTATGTAACCTAGAAAGCAGCATTATGAGGAAGTTTGAAGAAGTTGTGAACGAGGTGAGCGAGTTTCGCAAAACTCCAATAGCGGCTCATAATCTGACCAGTAGAAAGCACAGCGAGCCGAAAGCAGAGCGACAGGTCCTCAACAAAGAGAGCTTGGTACACAACCGACGCGACCAAGTGGACCAAATGCGGAGGAAGAGCAGTGTCTCTGAGTGCAGGGAAGAGTCACAGAGTGATCATGACAATGGAAGGCACACAGACCAGCCCGATGTAGTTCGGTGTGAGATTCTGGAGCCGAGAGAACAGTTGTCTGCGCTCGCGCCTGCGCATGAACCTGGAAACTCTGCGGAATCGGGGGAAGGAAAATCAGCAGCAAAACGGAACGAGCCGGTTTATCAGACGCCTGTCAGCCAGGATTTGCCACAACTGACGCGGAGTCGCAGACCCAGTGACGGCGAGAACGACAGAGCTCTGAGCGCGAGATCTTTGTCCGTTTCATCGTCCGTAGAGCCTGTCTCTAGATCCCTGTTGGGGTTGGGGAAGGCCGCAAAGTCACATGTTCGAAACAAGGTCAACGATGCGATATATGTTGCGAGTACATCTCCTGAGCCGATTACGTCTAAAGAGCTGAAGTCTTCTAGTGTTTCTGTGTCATCTGCTGCGTGGGCAAATGTTGACCCGTTATCTATGCCAATGCTAGACGGTAAGAAACGGCGCAAGTCGCTTTACTATCAATTCCCCACTGTGTGCAAAAGAATACGTCGAGAGTCTGGCTCGTTCCAGTACAGTGTGGCGTCTGAGGCAAAGGAAGAGGAGGTGTCAGGAGACCAACATCGACGGGAGTCTCTCGCGAGTGTTGAGTTTCGGCGGCCTCTTCGACCGCTGGACGCGAACAGTATTAACCGACAGACTGCCTCAAAAGCCAGCGACGGCCGTTACAGCGCAAGACTACGTAGCATCGAGCTATAGGACACTTCTCCAAGGGACAATATTAAACTATTACTAGTTTCTTACACGCTCATCTTCATCTTGATGGGGCCATATGGATTGTAGTCGATCACTTCAAAGTCCTCGAACTTGAAGTCGTCAATATCGCGGACGGGTCTGTTGATTTTCAGCGTCGGGAACTCTCGAGGAATGCGCTTGTACTGCTCCTTGAGAGCGTCCACGTGGTCGCAGTACACGTGTGAGTCGCCCATGGTGTGGATGAATTCACCTGGTTCCATATCCACGACGTGGGCGACCATGTATGTGAGCAGGGCGTAAGAGGCGATATTAAAGGGCACGCCAAGACCCATATCGCAGGATCTCTGGTACATGAGGCAGCTGAGCTGTGGCTTTGCGCCTGGTTGCTTGGGGAAGTTGACGTAGAACTGGCAGAAGACGTGGCAGGGTGGGAGGGCCATGTCTTTGAAGGCTGCTGGGTTCCAGGCGCTGAGGATGATGCGTCTGTCGTAGGGGTTAGTTTTCAGCGTTTTGATGATGTTTGCGAGCTGGTCGTAGCCCTGGCCCGAGTAGTCTGCATCGCAGTCGGAGTACTCTGCGCCGAAATGGCGCCACTGGAAACCGTACACGGGGCCGAGGTCACCTTCTCTTCTGTGCGTGAGTCCGAGCGAGTCGAGGTACTCTCTTGATCCGTTGCCCTCCCAGATGCGGACGCCCTTTTCGGAGAGCTTTTTGGCGTCGGTGCACCCCTGCACAAACCAGAGCAGCTCGTGGAGGATGCCCTTGAAGAAGACTCTTTTGGTGGTGAGCAGGGGCAGCTTGCCGTCCTGCAGACTGAAGCGCAGCTGGGGCGGGGCGAAGATGGAGTATGTTCCTGTGCCTGTTCTGTCCGGACGGTGTTCTCCCTCGGCGACGATGCGCTGGCAGAGGTCGAGGTACGCCTGCTCCTGCGCGTTGGGCGAGTCTGCGTCGGCGGTCATTGCGGGGGCGTGCGGCGTGGCGTTCGGTGGCCCTCAGTCCTGCTGCGCAGAGAGGAACGCGTCTTCAGAAGGAGCGAGATCTGTGGGTGTGTGTTTTTTTTTATCGTCTGTGTGTTTATGCCTCCCTGCCCCAGCTAGGCAGACACGGAGGAACCCCGAGCAGAGGCGGCGGTGCGGTGCGCAAAGGGGAGAAAAACATCCTTGCCCTGGACCCTCTTCCCTTTCTCGCTCTCTCCGCCGTCGTTTCCCCGGCCAGCCAGGGTGTACGGGTGTCGCGTCAGTCGAGGACGCGCGGGCGCTGCCTGTGTGCACGCACGTCTCCGGTGCTTTTTCTGTCTGCCAAGACACATTTACGGGTTGCCCGTGCTTGACTTTTGCTTGACTTTTGCTGCGGCTGTCATTGGCTGTTGGGCGCGGCGTGGGAATTTTTTCCACTGGGGCGCTGCCGCCGCGGGCGGTGTGCGGTGTGGACGGCCATGCCCCGAGGCGCTAAGCTGGGCCGGCTGGCTGGGTTTTCAGCCCACTTACACAACGAGAGAGAAAAAAACGAAGACGAAGAAGAAGTGCTAACAAGTTCACACACCCCACCCACTGGAGCTGTTCCGGAGCGCGTGCTGCAACACTTGGACGGACAACGCGTGTGCACAGGATGATTCCGCAACTTAGCTCGGCCTTGAGACGGACTGCGGGCGCGGTAAGTAGCAGCGACCCCTGCGCGGAGGAGGCTTCTCCGCGCCGCGACGGGGCGCCCCTTTTGTGGCGAGCGAGCACTGTGCTTTGGGACTAGAGCAGCAGCAGCGGCGAGCGGGCGGCGGGTTTTTTTTTACAGAGAGAGACGGAGAGCGACACGGCTGCCCAGCGCTCTGCGTGCGCCTGTGTGTGCATGCTGGGCCTCGAGCTCCGGCACGGGCCCGCCGCGCAGCCTCGCACCCCGCTGCTGGTGCTGCTGGTTTGTTACTGGGTGGTTTTCGATTTTTTTTTTTCACAACTGGACTGGGACTACTACTACACAGCGAGCGAGCGCCCAGCGGCGCTGGTGCTCTGGGCTGTCGCACGTGAGCGGAACGTCGCCTTCGCCCACCAAGCCAGACAGCCCCGGCCACACCAGGCCGCAGCCCCCCCGGCGCCGCGCCGCGCACGGCTCTCCGAGCAGCTCCCCTAGCACACACTCTGGTTTTTGGGTCCCCCTCTCTCCTCCCTGTTGTTTTTTACACGATTCTCATTGGACAGACTTTTTGCTCTCTGAAAATTGAACCAGCAGCGCTCGACCCACCACCCCGCCCAGAGCACACCTCCCCTACTCGCCGACAAGGCCCTTGCGTGCATTATTGAATACTAACATGCCTCGTCCCCCCCGTAGAGAGCATTTTCGACTGGAGCCAAGCCAGTGGAGATGAGCTCCGGCGTTAGAAAGATGATCAGCGGCGGAGTGGCTGCCGTGGGCCTCACCGCCGCCTACATACTGTACCAGGACTCGCAGACTGCACAGGCCATGACGGCAGCCGAACATGGCCTGCATGCCCCTGCATACGGCTGGTCTCACAATGGCATGTTCGACACCTTTGACCATGCCTCCATTAGAAGAGGGTTCCAGGTGTACAGAGAGGTGTGTGCCGCGTGCCACTCCCTCGACAGAGTCGCCTGGAGAACCCTCGTGGGCGTTTCACACACTCAGAGCGAGGTGAAGGCCATGTGCGAGGAGTTTGAGTACGACGATGAGCCTGACGACCAAGGAAACCCAAAGAAGAGACCAGGAAAGCTGTCAGACTACATTCCAGGTCCATATGCCAACGAGCAGGCGGCCAGAGCCGCAAACCAGGGTGCCCTCCCTCCAGATCTCTCGCTGATCGTGAAGGCCAGACATGGAACATGCGACTACATCTTCTCGCTGCTCACTGGATACCCAGACGAGCCTCCTGCCGGAGTTCAGCTCCCACCTGGATCAAACTACAACCCATACTTCCCTGGTGGATCCATCGCCATGGCCAGAGTGCTGTTTGACGGCCTGGTTGAGTATGACGACGGCACCGAGGCCACCACTTCCCAGATGGCCAAAGACGTCACCACCTTCTTGAACTGGGCCGCCGAGCCGGAACACGACGAGAGAAAGAGACTTGGTGTGAAAGCTCTCATCATAACCTGCTCTCTGTACCTGCTCTCTGTCTGGGTGAAAAAGTTCAAGTGGACTCCAATCAAGCACAGAAAGATCACTTTCAATCCACCAAGAAAGTAGGTGGCCTGCTCGGGTTCGCCTCTCTTGAACATTGACGTCTAAGATTCAATAATCGACTAGACTATGCCGGGGGCGGCTCTAGCTCTCTAGAGCTATACCCTGATAACACGGAGGGTCAGCCACACCGCTGCTCTTCGCTATCATTATTATTATTACTATTATTATTGACTCTAAAGTTTGTGTGCTCGATGTAGCTTTTATAAAGCCAAGAAAGATAAAGAAAAAAGAAAACAAAACAAAACGTCTGCGTCGATCGTCGCGCCGATGCGTTTATTCATATTAGCGAAAAAAAAAATAACACTCAAGATCTTGTATATATTCGGTTGTAAACCTGAATCCCATGCTATTGTATAGCTCTTCTATCAAGTGTAGTTGCAAGGCGTGCGCCTTTTCGCCATGGTATGAGCGGCTTCCACGAGCAGATGCAGATAGTCAACACTGTTGTCAATGCCAACAACGCGTTCATCTCATCGCTAGATCACCTGCCGTGCGACATCGTGCGATGCTTGTGGATCACACAGTTTCTCAACCTCAAAAACGAACGCCTCAAGGAACAGCTCGATAAGCTTCTGTGCGCGCAGCAGCACGGTGCAGACGCCGCGTCCGGCGAGCTTCTTGCCCAAATAGCAGTAGTGAGGCAGCAACTGCTGCGGAACGGCAGAGAGCTTGTCGCCGAGGCAAGTCATCTGCAGACGATTCTTCGCAACCACGATGCGTTTCTCGACACTGACCTGCGGCTCATGGAGATGCTAAAGCACAACATGGCCGCGCGCGGGGAACGGGGCTGGAAGCAGTACAACGACTTCAAGAGGCGGTTTCTTGGAACCCTCTCGGCAGACGAGTTGCGCAGCGAGCCACGCCCCGTTGCCGCCGCCGCCGCTGCTGCCTCTTCTGCTGCCGCCGCGAGCGAGACTAAGAGTGGAGGGCGATCTGTTCCAAAGACGGAAAAAATGAGGAGCAGGCGGACCGACAAGGCGCTGACAAAAGTGGAGCCTGTCGCTGCGTCTCCATCCGAGGAGGAGCAACAGGCTGAGCCCGAAAATGCAGCCGAGGAGGTTTACTGCTTCTGCGGGGGCCCTTCGATGGGGCGGATGATTGCGTGCGACAACCCATCGTGCAAGATAGTCTGGTTTCACTACAAGTGTGTGGGGCTCTACAAGGACCCCGGCAAGGGCCGCTGGTTCTGCTCGGAGAGCTGCGAGAAGGAGTACTGGGCACGTATAGCGCTGAAGAAGAAGAAACGGAGGCGCAAAATGGGGTACTAACTGCTGGTTCAGGCCCTACCGCCGCTTTATGGGGGGGGGGGGCTGTTTCTTCTCAGGAGTTGATGGTAATAATAATAATATAAATAATAACCATAATTTTTCATGCCCACTAGCTCCGGTTATCTGCATACACTCCTTCCAAGCTTCCTCGACTTGGGCGTCGGTCTCGATTCCTGCAGCCTGGGGCCATAGCGCGTAGCCCGCACAGCTGAGCCATGCGACACAGCTCTTTGCGAGTGCTACAGGGGTCCCCCTGTCTGCGCATTGCTAAGCCAAGCCTTGTGACCCTTGATGCGTACGGGACGATATACACGCCTGCTGATCCCATACACACGCAGTACAACCGCTTCACGGCGCCGTACGGCTTTGAGCTGAGCGCGGCAGAGTTCAAGAAGAGGCAGCGCAGCGCGTTTGCCAAAGTTTCGCAAGAGTACCCAAACTATGGGAAGGCAAGCCACCTAGACATAGCTGAGTTCTGGCAGCACGTCCTGAATGACATTTACGCGGAACAGCGCCCAAAGCTCAGCCCTTCCAGGTTTGAAGCTCTCACCGCAGCAATCATCCACCACTTTGCAACCAAGGCAGCGTATCGAATCTACAGCGATCTCGTGCCATTTCTGCAGGCCTGCAAGGCGTCAGGCGTGAGGACCGCCATTGCCTCGAACGCAGATAAAGGTGTTACCCAGCTCATTGTGCAGCAGTTTGGGCTCGGGGAGTACTTCAAAGTTGAGGACATCTACCTGAGCTATGACTTGGAGGTGAGCAAGCCAAATGCAAGATTCTTTGAGCTGATCATTGCAGACCAGCTAGCACGGCAAGACTCGTGTCTGGACAGGGAGCACCCAACCGCGGGGATATGGCATATTGGAGACGAGGCCGATAAGGATCGTGAGTGCGTGAAGGATGTTGGGGCTGGCTCCATCATAGTCGACCGCGAAAGAGAGTTCGGGCTACTCGGGGCGGGCCAGGCTCTGTGCCAGACTGGCGACCGGGACTTTGTCGTGTCATCGCTGACGCCGCTGATACACCTTTTCAGACTAGACTAGGCTGACTACAACAGCTACATCGGAGAGAACGAACGGCTCGAAGCAGTTGGAAAAATTGTACATACACCCATATTTTCGTTGGTTAGCTAAATGATCATCCAGATAGAAAGCGAAAACAAAACAACCAGCACCAGCGCTGTTATCACTCCCGCGCCCGCTTTGTCCTTGGTGCTGATCCATATCTCGTGCGCATTTGTAGATTCGGTCGCGTCTAGACCAGCGTCCGGCTGAGACTCCGATGAGGCTCCGGTGTCTATGGTTAACGGAGCGTCTCTGTCCAAGACAAGCAAGTTCTGGATAATCTCGAGTGCCGAGATCTGCTCACCTAGCCCGTAATAGCTATCCCAGCCGCTGTATGACCAGTCCATACCACAGGTATGACCGTCAGTTCCTCCGGAGCATGACTGTGCAGCGCCTGCGGCCGAGGCCGTGATAATTGACATGATCTCGTCGCGATACTGGGGCACAAGCTTCGCTGTCTGACCCAGACACCGCGAGAAGACGGACTTGAAGGATCGCTGATCAGTGTTGCATGAACCACTGGACTCGCACTGTGTCTCGTGAATGATGTCATCTGTTATAAAAAACTGGATTCCTTCGTAAAACTTACCTACTCTTGTCAACCAGGTCTCGTCAGAGGTGTAGTTGTAAAGGTAGGCACAGCCAGACAATAACAGCCCGTAGTTGTAGGACCAGCGCGACGTCGTCATACTGGTACAGTTGTCGCTGATTTCAGCCCCGTCGTAGACGGTGTAAGAGGAACCATTGGTACTCACATAGGAAACAGAGTCAGTGAGCCAGTCAAAGACCTTCTCGGCCGTTTCAAGATAGGTATCGTTCGAAGTGTACCGGGCAAGCCTGGCAGCAATGTGGAAAAGCCCAGCGTTCGAGATTGTGTTCTTGTAGTCATATCCGGAGTTCCAGGTGAATATCTGCCATCTGAGACCGCCACCACAGTTTGAGGTGTCCCACCGAGCATACATTGTGTTATAGACGGCCTGGGCGAGTCCTGCCCAACTGAGGTCGTCGTCCGAAGGGTTTGTGAAGTTTCTCTCTGCCGCCTCGAGAACAGCCAGTCCCCAAAAAGCCTGATCATCGTTACCCTCTGTGAGCGACTGGTTGGAAGGAATGTAGTCATCGTCCGTTCCGGTCTGGTGCAGCAAGGCATCATAGATTATCGTCTCGTAGGTGGTGTTTTGGCAGAAGAACCAGGTGCCAATCATGCCTCCAAAGGCTTCACCGGCCTCCCACCAATAGTAGGGGTCCTGAAACATACCCACGGTACCTCCATACCGGATACCCTCGTAGTAGTCCATAATTCCGTTGGTGATGTTGGTGAGCGCATTGCAGATCGAGTCTTCAGAAGTTGTGTCCAGGTCCATTGCTGCCCCGAGGGAGCACAGCAGCAGGAACACCTCTGCCCCGGCCTTCAAAAAGCGCATGTCTAAGTGTGGTGGATGCTCTGTGTGACGGGTGCTTAGGGACGAGAAGGCGCTGGCTCAAGGCTGTTTCTGGCTGACTTGAGCCCTGTGATAGCTGTGGTCTGTCTGGCTTTGGTATTTCAGTGATTGTTTTTTTTTACTCCAGCTCCGCCTGCCAAAAAGGCTATAAACTGCTTCTTAATATAGCAGTCGCTACTTGGAGTTCAGGTGTACGGATGTGATATTATAATTTTGGATTACGCAGTTTATTAGCTGATTGTTGGTGTGTGAGAGAAGCAGAGTAGCGGAGGAACATTCGGGGGGTCTTACTTATTATTACTCTACAAGAAGCGAAGTAATGCTAGCTTACTACAGATCATTGCTGCGTGCTAGTTGCAGTCAGTGCGAGGCGCACCTTGTCCCTGGTGAAACCACCCCCTATGGCTTTGGTACGTAATCCAGTCAGTAAACAATAAGGACAGTTAATAGGGGACAACCATCTAGGGTATGACATCCGTGCACCACTTAAGTTTCTGTGGGGTTTAGGACCGATAAGAATTGCAACAGGTGAGAGAAAGAGCAAACAAGGCAGGTTGGCTATTTACTAGGCGGTCTCAGCGGTGTAATACATTGGCTGATTAGGGCGGGTTGTCTAGAAGCAGGGAGTACTGGTGTCGGATTTGAGAGAGAAAGAGCCATCATTAATAGCAGACTGACATTATGTCTGAGCTGAATGAGCTTCTCAATGTCAGACTGTCGATCTCCGTTGGTCCAAATAAACCGCGAGTTGTCCTGGATTTTATGGTGAGAGCGCGTTTGATCATGTCTCGAAAGAAGTTTTTGGACGAAGTATTCAAAAATGCACGCAGTCTGCAGGACTCCAAGCCCTGGCGGTACGATTTGCTTAGATCCGTGTACGAGAAATTCTCCTATGATGAAATAAGATTAGAATTGAAAACCGGTCTTGGGGACGATATTTATGATCAGCCTGGACTTCTTCGGAGACGACTGAACCAGGCCTGTAAGTCAGGGACCAGATTGCGTTTTGGTATGGATAGTCAATATAACAGTCTAAGTCATTGTTTTCCTATTTTTGAGCCTTCGCCTAGGGCCGCCGAAGGGCGAGAAGACCAGGGTGGCAGACGGGAGGTTGATTTTGATAACCACGACCTTTTGCGAACTGAGGGCACTAGAGGTGCGCCGCTGTATGCTTTTGAAGCTCCGAGGTTTGAGGCATACGAGTTGGCCAGACAGATAAGAACCCCTGGAGCATCTGCCACACTGGCATTGAGCAGCAAGGACAGGGCTGCGAAGCTGGAGCGTATCTTGGACTCATTTGCAGGTGACCTAACTGAGGACGAGAGGCTGGAATTTCTGCAGAAAAAAGTGGAGCAGTACAACAACTTGCTGACAAAGTCGGCGACCGCTGGTAAGAAGCGAAGTGTATCTACGGACATGACTATATTGGGGCGTGTGAGGAGCACAAGACTCATCGAATTTCATGTGTTGAACAAATCAGCTGGTCGTTTTGATGCGCGCTGCCTGCAGCTGACAGTTGCGAATGAATGCTGCGCATATGCTTTTGCTATGCGGGGGTTGTTCCCGGGAGGAAGAAGATCTGAGTGTAGGCGGCTGCTGGATATACTGGACACCCCGAAGCCGTTTAAGGGGCTGGGCGCTGCCGAGATACTGGAGGGCATCTGTCGTGTGTGTATACAGGACGCGTGGCGCACGCTGGTGTCGACTCAAGTGTCCTTTGCAGACGGTCTTTTTGTGGCTGAGCTTGTAGAGGAGAATAAATTTGCGGGCGCAGAGCCAGAGCTCGCGGAGGGGGACGACGGGCAGGCCGCTGCGGAGGAGCCGGAGGACGACAGCGATTACGTTATTTTATGATGGCGACGAGTGCTGCGGCGCTTCTGGTTGGTTTTGGTTTTGGTTATAGTCTTGGGCCCTGGGCCTTTCTTTTGATGTAGTTAGCACACTGATTTTTCATGACTTTTTAATGGCTGGGCCGGTTTTGCAGCTTTGGGACCCTTCCCCACCCTTCCCCCGGCCTCATTTTTTAGTGATGTCGGTGATATGTCCCAAACAGGCAATCGCCGAATCAGAGCCAAAAAAAAACAGCGACCTTAAATTTTAAAACCCGAGCGACAGAGAAGGGAAAACAAAGGGCCCTCCAGCGCAAAGGACAAGAAATCTTATATAAATATATAGAGATCCGTATATACGGTACACAGCCCAGGCGTGTGCATCTGATCCTTCTTGGCACAACCCACAAAGGCGCCCCCCTCCTCCCCCGTCCACGATGAATTTCCTGCGCAGCATCATAGGCACAGACACCGCCAGGGGCGAGATCGCCGAGATCGTGCCCGTCTCCGACGCCAGCCCCGAGTGCGACGGCTCCGAGTGCAATTTCCAGTTCGACGAGTCATGCTTCAGGCTCAAGTCGGAGGCCAAGGCCGAGCGTCTGTGGAAGTCCGCAAAGCCGTTTGACATGCACCTGCTTGTGTCCACGGGCAAGTCAAACTGGAAGCGCGACGCCTTCGACGAGCCAGGCACCGTGCTCAAGACCGTCGCCGACGTCGTCGACGGCCCCAAGTTCGCCGCCCTCGGCCTCAAGACAAAGCTCAACACCACCTCCCTTGGCTTCCCAGAAAAGGGGTTCATTGAGTACTCCACCGGAACAATGTGCGACATCCTCGTGATGCCCTTCTTTGTGTGGGTCCGGGGCATCACGGCGGAAAACTGCGAGGCGGTGCTCTGCGAGCTCGTGCCGCTCCTGCAGTCCGCTCCTGCAGAACTGCCAACCGCAGTGCAAGGCTGCGCCCTCGAAGCAGATCACGCCCAAATATATGTCTTGCTCTGCTCGCATAAAACCAGAGATAAAAAGTGCGGTGTCACCGCCCCAATCATGAGAAAGGAACTCGAGGCGCAGCTCAGAGACCTCGACCTCTACAGAGACGCCTCCGACACCCGCCCGGGCGGAGCCCAGGTTGTCTACGTCAACCACGTCGGTGGCCACAAGTTTGCAGCCAACGTGCTTATCTACAACAAAAAAAGTGGCGAATTTGTATGGTTTGCAAAGTGCACGCCGCTCAACGTTAAGCCTATCATACATGAGACACTCCAGGAAGGAAAAGTGTTTCCTAACCTGGTGAGAACCGTGCGCAAGTTCAATCCTGTTAGCTGGTGATGCAGTCCCGGCAACAGCGGCCCCAGCAGTTTGACAAAACATAATATAATTTATAGCCAAGAGACCACTCACTGTTTTTCCAAACGGCCTGGGGTGGCACAGTCCCGGAAAAACTCCAATATATTGAGACGCAAAGTAGCCGAATCTTTTGCAACCCTGTTAACCATTGAATCATTCAGCAGACTCTGCAGTCGCGCGATCTCTTTCTGCACAAAATCGTTTGATCCTTTCACAAGCTTGTCCGCAACCTTGAGATAGTATTTGGCCTCGGGCGTGTTGTGGCTGGAGCTGTCCTGCAAAGCGAGTGCTAGGTCCTTGAGCAGCTGTGGACGCTGTTTTGCCGGCGCAGTCACGAGAGCACGGACAGCGTCATGAGCATCCGTTATAAGTCCTGCGCCGTCCTTAAGGGTGCCGTCATGTGCCCGGTTGGTGCCCACCTTGCTGTTTATGTACTCAACGAAATCTTCAAGGCCCCGACCGCCTTCGTATTTTTCAATGTCTCCGTTTGCGCCAAGAAAGAAAATCGTAGGATATGCCTCCACCTGGAACTGCGTCTTGAGTCTCTTCGTGGCATGCTCACCGGTAGTGTGCACCTGGCCAATGACTAGCGATTCACCGTGGGGCTCAAATATCTCCGCAAGCTTCGCCCACTTGGGCTTGAGGTTTTCGCAGTGGATGCACCGGTCCCTCGTGAACGCCACGAATGCATTCTTGCGGGCTACAGCCTCGTATACGTTGGCGTCGTGGAGCTGCAGCACCTCGGCTGTGCTCTGTACGAACTGGTCCTTCAGGGCCCGGATGCCCGTGTGCGCGGCTACAAAGTTGGCCAGCGCATCGACACTGCGAGAGCCGCTGTACTCGACCGGCACCGACGGAGCGTCCTTATTGAAGAGCATTAATGTCGGGAAGCCGCTGATGCCGTAGCGGCGCCCGATCCGGCCGTACTCGTCGGCGTCGATCTTTACGATCTGGATCTCGTCCGGGTACTGCTCCGCCAGCTCGTCCCACACAGGCTCCAGCTTGCGGCAGTGCCCACACCAGGAGGCGTAGAACTTCACGAGCGACGTCTTACCCGAGTCGAGCACAACCTCGTCAAACGTCTTGTCGGTGAGCTCCACCACCTTGGCGGCCCAGCTGGTGCCGGCCACAAGCAGCGCCAGTACAACAAATGTCAGAGATCTCATCGCGCTGCCAAACTGTGCTCCGCCGCCCCTGTTCCTGCTGACTGATCAGACAGAGTGTCCTACTTCCTCTAGCTTTGTACCTCTCATAAGAATGAATGCTCTTGTGTTCTTTTCTACTCTTTGTCCCTGCCTCCCTTTTTTCGCGATGCGGTGTCGGAAACTGAAAAAAGAGTCACGTGACAGACCGGAAACGGCGTGGAGCTGCGACCGGAAACGCGGTGCTGGCCGCGCCTGCCGGAAGAGCAAAACAGGAGATGGCTTGTAACTGTGGTCACTGCAAGGCACGGACCGGTTTGCGCGTGTATTTCCCCTTCTAACGGTGCACCCACCGAGCATCTCCGTTTTATCATGAAATCAAGAAAGCCACACACAAAGGATAAATTTATCATGGAAGATAAATCATTACGTAATGCCGACTAAGAATCAAAAGATGCGATTTTAGCAAAACCAGTGATGATAGAGGATTGCGAAGAGCCAAAAAAAAAAAAAAACCATTAAAAAAAAAATTAAATCAAAAACACTTAAGATAGCAGATTTGTAGCTAAATCACAGCACGTACGATAGCGTGTCCCGATAAGGCGAGGATTTCCGCAGCATTCAGCCGATGCCGGAGGCTCAACGTCCAGCAGCGAAAGCTGCCCGCATTTGCGAGCACTGTAACGTGAGAAAGGCCGTCATGAAGCGGCCCAAGGACCAGAAGAAGCTCTGCAAGGAGTGCTTCTTTGAGCTCTTCGAAACGGAGATCCACGACACCATCCAGCAGCACAGGCTCTTCCACAGGGGCGAAAAAGTTGCCATTGGTGCTTCGGGAGGAAAGGACTCCACGGTGCTGGCGTCCGTCATGAAAACTCTCAACGACAGATACGACTACGGCCTCGAGCTCGTCCTCCTCAGCATCGACGAGGGAATCGTCGGCTACAGAGACGACTCGCTCGCTACAGTAAAAAGAAACCACATTCAGTACCAGCTCCCTCTAGAAATTGTCTCATACAAAGAGCTGTATGACTGGACTATGGATGAAATCGTGGCATGCTCCGGCATCAAATCGTCTTGCACATACTGTGGCGTCTTGCGCCGCCAGGCACTTGACAGAGGCGCTCTCAAACTCGGGATCAACCACGTGGTGACTGGCCACAATGCAGATGATATGGCAGAGACAGTACTCATGAACATCTTGAGGGGCGATACCGCAAGATTGGAGAGCTCGGTTAACATCACCACAAACTCTGCCGGATCACCAGTAAAGAGATCAAAGCCGTTCAAATATTGCTATCAAAAAGAGATCGTTCTTTACGCACACTATAAAAAACTTGATTATTTCAGCACAGAATGTACATATGCTCCTGAAGCGTTCAGGGGCACCGCAAGAGTCTTGATAAAAAATCTAGAATCCATCAAACCGTCATCCATCCTCGATATCATCCATTCTGGAGAGCACCTCAAACTAAAGGAAAAGCGCAAACGCCTGCCCAACAGAAGTCAAAGCGAAAATGAAATCTTGCCAGACGGAAGTGTATCACTCCTACGCACAGACGGTAACCGTTGCATAAAGTGCGGATATCTTTCTATGAATAAGGTCTGCAAAGCTTGCATCCTCCTCGAAGATCTCAAAGCAAATAGACCAAAGACACTCTTAGAAGGAGATGTCTCCAAAGAAGGCCCCGCGAGGCTAAGAAGGCAGCTGGAACAGCTATCTTTCTAGGCCATCATAGGAAATAGGATTTCCATAGTACACCTTCCAGGTCCTCCAATTGCTCCTCACTAAAGAACTTGCTGTCAATGTGCCAAGTGTCTTGACGCGTCTTTTTAAACTTACTGAGTATGTCCTTCGCTGTACGGCCAATCAACCCATCAAAGTTGGAGCACTTAATGGCAAGGAGTGACAAGACCCGGGGAAGCCACGAAGGTGGTGGCGTCACATAGGGAAATGCCTCCACAAGGGCTCCCAACCCGAGTGTCGCTCCATGAACTTTCATTATCTGGTCCGCAGTGAGCTTGTAGCCTTTCCGCTTCTTATTGGCATTGACAATCTTCGAAAACTCGTTAATATACCTCAAAATTAATTTCTCCTTCTCGCTTGTAACGTAGCAATGGATCACGGTAGAAAAGCTAGCCGCTGCCTGCTCTCTAACTGATAAGTGAGAACTGTAAAGGAATGAGGAACATTTATCAACCAGTTGCAAGCGTTTCTCGGACCCTATAGTCAAATACCGCACGACGTAAAAGGTATTGACAAATGTGAGGAGATGTGACATTTGATTCAAAGAAGGATTGGCCAACCCGTGATCTTTCAGCATGCTGTCTATTATCTCCTCAATCTGATTTCCTGTGTACCTTATTGAGGCCACTAAATAAACAATGATCATTGGATTAAGTCCCATCAACTGGCAGGCATCTTTCATCTGGTCCATTTCAAACGCAAAAGGTATAATGTATTTTTGCACGTAGGGATACAAAAGGGAGCCATGGGCTGTTTTCAATATCTGGACAAGCAATGACTGCAATCCCCTCAGATGATACATGTATTTGGTTTGACACAACTCTTGTGGTGATAATTCCTTAACTGAACTGCCCATCGTCTTGATGGCTCCAAGATAGGACGTCATGCAGCCATCGAAACGTTCCGTCAAAAAATATGGGTATCTTCCCATTCCTCCTCCTGCTAGCTTGTTTGCTTGCATCAATTCCTCAAAACTATTCGATGGGATATTCGATGTGTATAATAAGCATTCAAGCAAACTAGCAGCAGCAGCATCCGAAACAACTTGGTATGGGTGGCCTAAAAGGCTGAATAACTGCTCAGTGGCATCGTCAAAATTATGAAATCTATTCAAGGTGGCCGACATATACGCTTTCAAAAAACCAACTCGTGAAGATAACATAAATGGAGATACCATTTCGGAATCAAACTCGCAGATAACGCTTACCATCTTTGGACAACGTCTGCAGTCAAAATGCGAAGGAAGCCACCAGCAGAAAATCTTCCAAATGTTTTGGGTAGCTTGTGTGATTTCTGAATTGAACACAACCCGCAATTTCGTGGATATCCGAGAGTCTGTTAAAGCAAGATTTGATGGGTTTTTTTTGCATGTTAACAGCAAAGCACAATAGATTTCACTTATCGCCACATGAGTTTGCTTTTCGTCCTCCTTATAAATTTCATCGGCAATTTCAAAAAACTCCTCATAACGAAAGTTTGGAGTGAAGCCATATACACACAGGTTGGCAATGCTAGAAAGAAAGAACACCAAGCCCGGGAGAAACGCTGTATTCGACTCCGATTCATCAATATGAAGCTTCAGGAACTCCATAATCCACTCCCTCGATACAAGATTGCCGAATGATACGATAGACTTTGTATCTTCATCAGTAAATCCCAAATTGTCAGGGTTACGATCATTAACCACTGTTAAGTTCTTATTCCAACACAGCGTTGGAACCCAAGTCTTATTATCTATGAAGAACTTGGGGTCGTCAAAATTTCTCATCTCCTTGAAGAATGCATCTGCATTGGACACATCAGAAATTGAATCAAGATTTGAGATGTGTTCCACAGTAGGAAAAACAGATAGGATTTCATGTTTATCGTACTTCATCATGCCTTTCATTTCAACAAGGTCCAGGATCGCAGCAATCCATATCACACACTTCTTTGAAATTTCAGGATGAACTCCATTTATAGACTTACCCAGCAGCATGAGTATTTCTTTGCTTAAGTTGCTCTCCACATGCGACTGTAATGAAGCAAGAAATTCCAAAACCTTTAGCAGATGCTTCCAATGAAGGCTTGTTTCCGCCCTTTTCAAAACCAAAAGTTCCAGATCACGAAGAAAATCAAATAAAAGTTTTCTCTTCCTATCTTTGGCCAGAATTACAGCCTTTATCTGAATATCAACGGTTTCATCTGGTGGTCTAATGGACTCAATTGAATTAACGTCCATAATACAAACAGTATTCGGAATTTTCACGTACTTTTTCATGGATCCATATAGCTTCAATGCAAGAGTGCTTACCTCGAAGTCATCAAGACGAACCGATCTAGATAATAAATCTTCATACTTTGAAAGTTGATGCGAATGTCTCTCAGCAAGCCCTCTAAATCTCCGCAGACAAAATATTCTCAAAATGTTCTTCAGTCTTTCGGTATCTTCCACAGCTAGTGCTGCGTCCCAAATTTTGAAAATTCTCAAAACGTAACTAGTGCAGTTCAAAATCTTGTTTAGAGTGGACGTTAGAACAGAAGCGGCATGATATGATGTCACTTTATAGCTACTGGAGGAGAGAGACACTAAATCTTTGATTAGCATTTTGTCTTCATCCCCCGGCAACTTTGTGGATCTCGACACAGACATTCTATTACAATGGTAAATTGCCAAGCGTGCGCCAACAACAGTTCTGGAATAAGGCGAATTAATATTTGGAATATCCAAAAGATCAACCATATGAATATTATCGATGAAAATAGGATTATTCGCACTGTGGTACCCACAATTTTTCAGCCAACAATTAATACATTGGATAACGTGTGTGGTAACTTCTATTGCCCCATCCTGTTGCATAAGAGTATTAGCAAGATCATGCAGTGTAATACCAATTTCACGTCGAACTTGATGAAGCCGCACATAGACTGGATCTGCATAATTAACAAATGACGGCCGGTCGTAATAGTAACCAAAAGAGTAGAGTTCAGAGTTTCTTTCAACAAGAGACGAATTAACGGCCTCCAAACCAGTTCCTAAAGAAGGGGTGACCAAGCCACTTGGGCTTTCAGACGGAGCTAATGAGTCAAGCTCAGGCATATTTAATTGCAAGCCTTTATGTGATGCAGGCACCAATTCTTCAAACTCAGTGTCAATTTCGTCATCAGAAACCAAAACGTTAGGCACCTCATTATCGTTTTGAATTGAAAAAATCTCCTCATGGCGGTCAGATTCAATAAGATTAATTGACTGCTGAAGCTCATTACTGTCAGCATGAGTTAATTCGGCAGATGGTGAATTGCTAACAAGCGAGGTGGAGGACGAATGGTCAATCAACGACGAATAAAAGCGACCTTTTAAAAGATGGCTTCCAACTGCGTCAGAATTGAACCCAGGGTCAAATAGCGTACAAATTCCAGATAAACATCCATCCAAAAGGTTCACGTGAAACATCAAATTGTCCATCGTATTCAAGCTTATTTTTTCTCCAACCTTGAATTCCTTCACAAAAGTATTGATACACTCCATTGATTTCGAGGAAACGGAAATAAAAAAATTAACCGCATGCTCGATATCGACAGCAGATGGAGTATACCATTTGAAATCTAGATTCTTCATATCAAATCTAGAACTGTCAAATTGAAAGGCACCCCAACACTCTTCAGTAATATGGCCTTCATGGGAGTCTAACCAGCTCTGAGAAATCAATCTTCTTTCCATCAGCCGAGTGCAGGACATCGTTGATAAAACAGAATTAGCAAGAATACTTGCAGTGAATGATGCCTCGCCCTTCAATCTAGGGGATGTACTAACAACCAATTCGGTAAGGTCAGGTAAATACTCTGTTATTAAAGTTCCGCCACCCAGGGCCACTCCGCAAAGTAGCTTAAAATACCAAATTAATCTTGCATCTTTCGCTAAAATCTCTTGTGTTCGAGATGAGCCTGCACCTTCTTTGACTTCCACACGAATCTCTTGTATGATATGGTTGTAAAACTTTGGAAATTGCCTTTGTGGATCCCTTCTAACAATCAACTCGGCAATGTTAGAAAAAACTATCGCCACAGGATGCTTCACATTGTGGCAAATGTATTCGAAAAACGCATCCGCCAAAAGCTCGAAAAGAGGGTCAGAAAGAGATTCGATCAATGAATCAAATGCTTGCGCAATTGAGACCGAAGCTTTTGCTTCGATGACATCTTCACCCTCGACATTTGGGGAGAATTCCAAATATTTGAAACATCGTTCAGCAAAACTCTTGACAAAATCCCCAAATGAGGATGATGATGACCGTAATGCTTCCAACTCGGCATCTTGATCATACTCAAAAGCATCTGGAATCTCGTCGCAATAAATAGACATGGATCGGTTTGGCGAAGATCTATAGAACTTTGCCTCTAAGTAGGCCAAGTGCTGATTAGTGAAGTCCATAGCGACCATGCCGCCATCGCCCTCCTCCAATGTTAAATCTGCAATTGGAACCACAGCAGCAACAGATTTGACAAATTGTACGGTGAGAATGGTCTTTTCAGCATCATTGGAGTCCACCCCTGGGACGAGCATACACAACAGTCTAGGAACATGAACACGGTAAACAGGACTACCCGTCATATATCTAACAAGAGCCGATAACTCACGCAAGACGACATTAATCCTGTGAGTAGAGTTGACTGACTCAAAAGATGAATAAATATCTAACAGAACGTTGTCAAGAACTTTCTTTGGATCAATGAAACATAAAAGCTCTAACGCTGAAATATATCTTCGCTGATGAAAAGATGATTTTGATTGTATGCCCAAATGAATCAAAGGGTGTATCATCTGAATGAATGAGTTTGTCACTTCATCGCTGAGCTTTGCGTTAGTAGGAAGAGAAGACAAATTATCTAAATATTTATAGACTAGAGACCTGTCCTCCCTTTCTTCCAAAAGTCTAGTATGATATGCAACGACTATTCTCTTTATCACTTGTGACAATAGATTTGACCAGCCACCCTGGTTTGATGGGTGTACCAGAGTCGTCATCGCTTCGCAATAGGTTTTGAGCATATCCATGATTCCACCTTCTTCATGAGCGAACTCTGAACTCAAAGAGTTGACAATGATTTCAACCAACAATTTGACATATTGCGAATTTCGGTCATCCTTCTTTGGTAATCTAGACGTAATTAAAAGCTGATTAATAAGTAAGCTGAACTGTTCATACGTAAAGACACCATATTTTCCGAGAGTTGCTACCGTTTCTTGTTCTGAGATCTTTTTCAGTATTTTGTAAGAAAGCTTTGCTATAATTGTGAGAACGCAAGTAATCTCTTTGTTTGAGCGTTGTGACGTCCAGCAAGAAAATAATAAGGGGAGGTAATATCTGATATCTGTCTTATCGTAACAAATTTCTCCATTTTCTGAAACTTGAGGCTCCTGGAGAACGACCGGGACCATGACAGCCATATGAATAAAAGAGTTTGAGACTGTTTGATTAGTATATTTGCTCATAATTTCTTCCATTATAAGTGGCACGCACTCAGTTTCAAAAAAACAGTTCACTATTGAGCCCAGTTTCGCTAGCTTTTTCAGCCTGGTCTGATTCACCATATGTATGGAAGCATCAGGGGAAAGAAGAGACGAGGACAGTTCATGGTACAGAGGGCGCCAATCAAGGGTCAAGCCGTTTTCCATCAAAATGTCTTTTTCCCTTAACAGCGACGCAATAGTTTCGGTGTAGAACAAAATATCAACACCTTGTCCTCTAGAGAGGATAACTGCGTAGTACACTTTAACTAATGCGGTGACTAAGGTCACAGGAATGTTCAACCCCATTTTGATCAGATTATTCAACTCCTTCGTCCAATGCTTCAAACCTATGATTGCGGCAGATCTCATCGCGACGTTTTGTACTGGCGTGGATGCAAATTGCTCGTACTCTTCGTCGGAGCTCAAATCATCTTCATAATCGTCGTCGTCATCGTCTTCGTCGTCTTCGCTCTCCGTGTGTTCCAGCGCCTCATAGCAGTTGTCATCAACTGAATTCGGCTTTTCCACTTCTCCGTCGTGGGAGGCAGTGACTAAACTTTTCTTGGCCCGTTCGAGATCAGCCACGCTGATTGACAAATTCCCTTTTAGATCTTGAGTTTTCACGGCTACATACAGGTGGGCCACTATATGGCTCAGGTACTTGTACTGATCTCTTACTGTTTCCGTCTTGTAAGGCAGTAAGCGTTTCGGATTTAGATCTCTTTTCACGTTTGTAGCGTAGAAGCTGGAGCTACGGTCGCTTTGCAACTTGAGCGCCTGCTCATCATTATCAGTGATATCTAGGTTGTAGTGGTTTAGCCGTTCGGCCTCAATTGAAAGCTCTCTGCCAGCTAGTCCCGTAGCGTCGAAATTTGGCCTCCTCAGGCAATGATTAGCCTGGTTTACAAAAGAGCTGGTTCTGGACATGTCGATGGCCGAGACTGATCTTGACAAAGGGGACGGCTCTTTTGGCGAGTTCATGAGGTAGCCCTTCCTCTTTGAGAAATCGCCATTGCCGTTCGACATGTTAAAAAATGACGGCGCAGAATACAGTCCTGTGGGATGGCCATAGAACTCGCCAGTAGCCGGAAGGGTTGTATCACAGCCAAACGAAGTCTTTCGCTCGTTATCAACAGGAAGCTCCCTGGTGGCTCGACAAGAGTGGACTTTGTTTTCGGGCAAAAAGTGGCAAAAAATTATTTCTTGTGGGGAGCACTTACTAAAAGAAAAGAAAGGGAAAGCTTTGTGCGGTGAGTCCAGTAGGGCGAGATGCAGGTCTTGATAATGCTTATTGTCGGGTCTTTGGGAGGGGCCCAAGATTATGTACATATAATAGGTGCTGGGCCGATTTGTGCTTGCTTGTGCCCGCTTGCGGCTATGTGGGCGGGCCTGTTGATCTTCAATAGGCGTTCAGGGACAGCCGCCCACGCCGGCACAGAACGCAAGGCTCCAGGTCTGCGACATGCCGTTGTCAAGCCACTTGCGCTGCATGGAGTCTGCGGAGAAAAAGCGCCAGGCTGCAAGCGGGTCCGCCAATGCGAGGTTCAGCATTAAGATTCCCTTCCAGCCGTCGTCAATGGAGCCAGCGACATTGGTCAGACCTATCTGCTCCCATTCCTCAGATACGAACTGCGAGCCACGAATAAAGGACGACATTGGCGTCGTGGGAAGCATGTGAATCCCGTGAATGTACTCTTTGTTCATGCCAAAGTATGTTGCATGGTCGATTTTGTTCTCAAAGAGGATCCCAGAGACCTTGTTGCTTTTGAAGTTCGGTGGCACGACGCCGTTATCTGACCGATAGAGCATGTACAGGTTCATTGCCCTTCTCTCAATACTGAGGATTAGCGACGACAGTTCTGCAAGCTTTCTGTTGCCACTGACAGCAGCCCACTGTCGGACACCATAGTAGCAGTGATAGTCCTCGCTAGAACTCTCTTCGTCCTTGCCGTCACCATGCGCAAAGAGCCCATTGGCAAAGCTGTGCCCATTGAAAAAGTCAAAGGAACGGAAAACGGGGAAGTAGGCGTCACTCTTGCTGGGGTTGCACACATCGCGGATCAAAGACTCTACCCAACCTGCGCAACGGTAGTAAAACGAGCCATCTCCGTACTTGTTGTCCACCAAGCAAACGAGAGAAGCTGCGTGTATGTGGTATCCGTAGTGGAAATGATGGTCATTGTAAAAACAGTTTCCGAAATCAGAGTAGAAATTTCCATCAGATAGACCTGCCGAAGAAACTATACCTTTCCAGGTAGTATCATATACCAGTGGGCATTGCTGCCGGTTGAGAATAAACCTCTCGAATGCCTGCTTCATTTTCTGCAAGAATATGGAGGTCAGCTCCGGGTCCTGCAGAACGAACGCAACAACATACAGCATGAAAGCTCCCTTATCGAGAATTTTCCCAGAAATATACATTGAATCAGTGTTGGATTCATTAACGACGTCAAAGGATGCTATTTCTTGTGGAGCGATAGCGGCAATTGTGGAAAGAGCAGTCTGCGAATACCCTGTAAAGCCCCGGAGCTCGGTCCACGGTTCAAATTGAATCTCAGTAGCAGGCAAAGATTCTCTCATGACCAACTTGGACACCAGAAATGCCTTCATCACTCCTTTGCATGTTGATTCCAAGCACATGTTCGACATATGAGCACGTTGCGTTGACTCGTCAAAGGACTGGTACTGATGAGGCAATGCCCACTGGATCGTCTTTCCGCTTAACGAGCCACCATTGAGCTTGTAATTAAATGTGTACGTAGCAACATCATTGGATATTGTACCACTCAGATCCATTCCAATCACATAGCAGCCGGCAGCATTGTCGTATCTAGATATGTCAGAGTCCGGCAGTTTAGCCACTTGGACAAACGTCTTCCCCTGCGGGAAGAATGGCAAGCAGACTCGGTTCTGATCTTGCAACTCAAACCCATCAGCATTGGTGTACATCACCCAGCTGGTTTGATCGAATAGGCGTAGCACGTACTTTGTCAGTCCGAGTCCGATATGACCCAGCTTCTCTAAGCGTTGAAATCCAACCTTACTGGCTATCAAGGGGCTAGTAGCCGCGCTATACTCGCAGGTTACAAATCCCATTCCTTGCACGACTGTGCTATCCATTCTCAGTGTACCCGATTGGTATCTGACGCCACAGCTGAATCTGTCGCAGTCTCCAACGGTGAACTCCACTCCGTTCTGGAACTGTGAAGCGGAGAGAAGAATAGAACATATGCCTACTGGATTGAAAAAGTACTTAACAGGGTTTGCTGCTGGGTCACCCCCAAATACCTTCTGGTTACCTGAAGTGTGTGATACTGCTAGCCCGCGAAACCCATCGTCGGTGCACTGCCAGACGCTGTAGGGGTGAGTCCAAACGGGTAAGTTCTGGTCTCCAACGAGAAAGTTGCAGTAGAAATTGTTGGTTTGCACTGGTCCTTGTGCACTGTGAAACTTCGGCAGTGCAACTGGATGGCTCAGTGCGTGTTTGATCTGAGCCGGAGGAGCTGCTGAAGGAAGGCAGGAAGCGAAAATGTCGTCGGGCTGCTGCGGCGAGAAGGGTCCTTGAGAGAGCGCGTAGTCTCTGGCCGGAACTGGAGGAGGAGGACCTCGCTTTCCGCAGCTGTCATCGTCATCAATGTGGGACTGTTCGAACTTGTCTCTCAAGTGAGACACAACTCCCATGGTACTGGTGGCTACACTAGCTTCCGCCTTGCCAATGATTGAGGCCTCAACCACTTCTTTTCTGATCTTTACATATAACACCTTTTAAGTTTGACACCTTGCTTGGATTACGTAATGCATAATAATAGAGAGAGAGCGCGAGCGCGGAAAAAGGAAAGGGTAATGGTTATGAGTCTTTAATGTGTCTTCTTGGGAGAAGCCCGATCAAGCTAGGAAGGATCTATGAGGAGAGGCTGTTTGAGCTGGGCAGCAGACGAACAACGAGGGAAGACCAGCCTTTCACGGAAGCCGAGATGCCAGCACAGATTGCAAAGATCTGCGGACTCAAGACTGTGGAGGCAGCTGGTGCTGCTGTCGCCGGAGGTGCTGATCTTCTAGGAGTGATATTGGTGCCGAACCGAGCACGGACGGTTGACCATGGGGAGGCTGCTGCGATAAGCACGCTTTGCCGGGAGAGGAGGGAGGAACTGGGCAGGGAGTTCGTGAGTTCGCGAGACTTGCTTGCTCGTGTGCGGCAGTCTGACCTGAGCGGCGGAGAGTGGTTTGAATACTGTGCGAGTCAGGTCAAGAAGAACGGGCCGTACTTGGTTGGGGTTTTCCGGAACCAGCCGTTGGAAGAGGTGCTTGCGACCGCAGAGAAGTTGTCGCTTGATTTCATACAGCTTCACGGGTCTGAGAACGTGGACGAGTACGTGCGACACTGCGACCGGCCTGTTATTGCACGAGTTGTCGTTGGCAAGGGAGAAGTCGGGGCGGCTCTCGCAAGCCACCAGTACATGTTCATTTTGCTTGACTCTGAGCTTGGCGGGGAAGGCGAGAAGATAAACTGGTCTGATGCCAACGACTTTGGATCAACCGCTGATGGCAGGTACATTCTAGCGGGGGGACTGACCCCAGAAAACGTGGCGGAAGCCTTGGGCATAGATGGCTGTATCGGGGTTGATGTCAGCAGCGGGGTGGAGACGAAAGGCTCAAAAGACCTTGCAAAAGTTGAACGGTTTCTGGCCAATGCCCAGAATAGAAGAGACCATAATTAGACAATTACCTGTATATATATACGACATTAAATACACACACAGGAGTGGGCCCAAAAACATGCATGGAGCTCTCAACTACTGACAAGAAAACCACAGAAGTTGTCTTACTTAAACAGCTCCGGAGATGAAGAACCACTTGTCAATGGACTTGTCAATTGGGGCAGCAGGTTCTGGGCTGGCTGCAGGGACCTCTGCAGCAGCAGTGAAGGTAGGAGTGGAGGAGAGGGTTGAGTTGGTGAGGGAGATTCCCTTGTCGTCACTGGCCTCACCAGCAATGAGCTTCTTCCAAGCGGCACTGCACTCCTCGATGACTTCTTCGGCGTACTTTTTGTTCTTGCATTCTCCAGAGAAGGCGAACTGGTTTTCTGGCTTTCCGTCAGGGATCTTGTAGATTCTGAACCACTCGTTGGTTGCTCTCAAGAGGCCTGGGAGGTGCCTCTCGACGTCCTCGATGTCGTTGAGCTTAGCGGCGAGAGGGTCGTTGATGTCGACGGCAATCACCTTCCAGTCGGTCTCACCCTCGTCCAGAAGCGCCATGACGCCGAGCACTTTAACCTGCTTCACCTGGCCGGTGTAGCCGACGGTCTCGCCGATCTCGCACACGTCGAGCGGGTCGTTGTCGCCGTTGGCTCTCGTCTCCGGGTGTACGACGTTGGGGTCTTCCCAGGTCTGGGGGAAGGCTCCGTAGTTGTGGATGTAGCCATGGTGGGGGAAGCAGTTTCTGACGAATCTGAGCTTGCCCTTCTTGGTGTCCTGGATGATTGGGTTCATGTTCTGCTCCTTGGAGATCTCCAGCTTGGCGTTGGTCCATCTAGGGACCTCGACCACCATGTTGAGGATCTGCTTCGACTCGTCCGCGTAGAGCGGGATGTCGTGGAAGGAGGAGACGGGCTTGCCGTCCTTCTCGATGTACGCCTTGTACTCCAGGGTGTTGGCGGCGCCGACTTGTCTCACTGAGTAGGTCATGGTTCGGTAGCGTGGCACTTGCGGTGGTGGCGCGGGGTGTGTCTGTGTTGAGGACGCGGTGTGCTCAAACGGTGGAGCCAAAGGAGGGGCCTTTCTGGTGGTGCTGGGGCCGTCCGGCTTGTTGGTGTTGTCTTTTTCTTTTTTTTTCGCCAGCCCTGTCGCTGAGCTTTCTCTGTCCGTGTGTGGTGGCTCCAGCGCGGGGAGGGGGAGGGCCGCCAGAAGCCCCCGCCGAGGAAAAACACGGCACCCTCGCGCCTTGCGCCGTGGCACGTGACCTGCCACGGACCACGGGAAAATGAAGTTGGGAAATGTCGCTTGGCACAGAGCGCCGGGCTGTGCTGTGCGGTGCTGGGCTTCAAAGAGTGTCTCCGAAAGAGCAAGGAAATTAGAGCGTGCGAATTGAAGAGCAACTAAAAATCAGATGCGGCCGCAAGCCGTCTAGCCGCTGAGCAGGACCCCTTCCTCGGGGCAGGGGAGCGGCGGTGCTCGAGAGAGATAACACAAGATATCACAAATTGTAAATGTACATACATAGCAGATAAAACTCGGTGACGGACCAAAACAGAAAAAAAACACAGCCACACACAGCTTAGCTGGCTGGGCTGGCTGCACAATCATTCAGCAACCCTGCGGCCCTCGTGGCCAGCCTCACGCCTTGGTTGCTCCCTTGTAGTCCGGCGGGTTCCCTGTGTACACAGCCTTGCACTTGCCGTCCACAACAGCATTCTCGTCGGAAATGAGAACCTTACCCTCGCACCGCTCGACAAACGAGGCGCTCAGGCCCTCAGAGTCGCGAGCAATCCACAAGTATGGCTCCGCAACCGTAATTGCCGGGTCGTCAAAGGAATCTGGACCCTCACTTCCCTCAAGAGCAGGCTCATTCCACGAAGCAGGCAGTATCGATCGCGCATAGTTGAAAGTCAGGTTGCTCTTGGGCTTGAAAAACGTCACCACGGTGGACTTGATGTAGCCCACACTCAGCATGTCCTTCAAGCCTGTCTGTATCGATCCGGCATTATACTCGTGCGCAGACTGATACAGCGGACGGTCCTCGTTGTCCAGCGTAGCAACTTTCTCAATGTCCATGTTGCCAGTGGTCTGGTTCTCGCTTACAATAGACTGCTGCGCCTTGGCTGTATTATTGTCACCAAAGCTGTCAGAGGCACGGTGCGTCTTCTTGGTTTCGTCAACACCAGTAGTGGTGAACTCGTCTGAAGACCCTTTCAAGGTGTCGTCAGAAACAAAGTAGGTCTTCCCCTCTTGGAAAATCTGGCGGTAGCCCTGGTCCTTCATTGGGTAGGCACCTGGAACACCCCCAATGGCCTCCTTTATAGCTCCAACAGGGACTGTGTCCAACAGAGGCTCAAATTTCCATCTCAAATACAGGTGTGCTGCCACTGTAGCTGCGAGGCAAACGCACTCTAAAACAACACAGGCCCAGTTCTTTGGCATAACAAACAAAGCAATCAGACAAAGCTCAGCCATGTACAAGCCAACAAACACCTCAAACAGAGCCAAGGGGTAATTACGGCCTCTCGCGTCAACATTGTGGTCCGCGACATAAGTCAACTTGTAGAGGAAAGCAATGTAAATCAAGACGTAGGCAATGGCACTGAATGCAATGATGATTGGCGAAATCACAGCGTAACATAGAAGAATGACGGTATACAATCCATAGAGACCATATGTTGTACCCCATGATATCTTACCCAAGGTGTTGTAGCGGTTCCACTTCTTTCTAGGAGTTTTGTCGAGAATTCGTCCAAGAACAAATGACAAGCACAGCGGCACGATCTGCGCCAAGGCACCCGAACTAATAGACAAACCTTGCAAAATCATATAGCAGATATAGAAGTTGGAAGCAGGTGGCAGTTTCTGACCTAGGAGAGACATAGCCTCTTCTGGGTTTTCAATAATTCTCGAAACAGTAGATGAGGCCGAAGAAGCAAGAGTTGCCACTAAGAACACCTGTATAACCTCAAAGGCAAAATACCACTGCTGAGTCCATCTTTCAACAGCCTGAACAGACATTAAACCTGAAAACTTTCCCATTTTTCTGATAAAAGGCGGCAAAAGCATCATAAGAACAGCCAGGGCAATAGTTGGGAGCATACCAGTGATAATACCCATTAAAACCGATGGCATGTTGTTAATGAAGCTCAAAAAGGGAACTTTTTCAGTAAGATAGTTGATATTGGAAATACAACCAACAACAGCGACAGGGATAGACCAAAAAATGATTGTAAGCGTCAGAATGGTAATTGCAATAGCCCTCTTAGCGGTTCTGGTCTTGAAGTCAAGTCCAGAATTTTCCCAAATGACATCTGAAGGTTTGAACCCGGTAAATCTTCTGGACAATCTCAATTCCTTGGAATATGGTATGGCTTGGTAAGCTCTCTGCAACTCGAGCTGGTTTGGGAATTCTAAAAAGACGCAGCCTGTTCTATCGTAGCCTTCTGGGTACTTGGTTTGCTCGGCAGAGATGTCTTCATTGAACTGTCCAAGTTCGTCAACTCCCTCAGTGAGCAATTGTTTCTTCTTGCCGTAGAAAGGAATTGGCTTGTCTTTGTAAGTTGGCAATTTCTTTTCCTTCATGTAAGATGTGACTTCGTTAGCTGGTTCGGGAACGGGCTTGTTCTTTTTGATAGCCTTTGATCTGGTCTTCATGGCATTGGTCAAAACTTTGTTCATGCCGCCCTCCAATTTGTTGGAAAGCTTTGTTCTCTTCTTCACCAACTTCTGGAGCTTTTTTGTGTTTGTTGTGAACCAGACATTCACTACCGAAGGGAAAAGTCTCGAGAGGGTCTCCTCGTTTAAAATCGATTTAGGGACATTGTCAATGAGAAGTGTTCTTGAGGAAAGCTTGGAGGAGTACAGAGGTGTGACCTGTGCTGCGTGGCGAAAGCTGGTATAGTAGACCAGCTCCTTGTAGATGGTGAATACGACAAGGCCGAAGTAGATCCAGGAGCAGAAGACGTGGGCAAATGTTCTCCACTTGTTGGTGATGTTGGAGTACGAGATGATGTCAAAGCCTTTCTGGTTCCCGCCACCGGTTGCATTCACTGAGAACAGGATTGGCCACAGGAAGAGTCCGCCGATGACGCCGATGGTGGCGAAGATCATGAGGTACCGCAGGAAGAAGTAGCCGTCTATGCCGGCCTTCTCAATGACATACGACTCTGGCTTGGAGAGGATGAAAAAAAGCCAATTGAACGGGCCCTTCGGCTGCGGGTCGGCCTTGAGGCTTGGCGGGACCGTGGGGACTGTGGCTCTAGGCTGGTACACACGCTTGAAGCGGCCCTTCAAGGCGATGAACACTGTGAGGAAGATGGCAAACACTATACCATTGGTGATGAGCACGGTCACAAACGCGGACACGGAGGAGGAGGTGGACGTCACGTCTGCCATTCTGGGAGTCTAGTGCGCGCAAAGAAGTGGGCGAAGGAGTCCTGTGGGCTCAGTCCAGAGGCAGCTGAGAACAAGCGAGAGGGGGGGGGGGGTGTCAGGTGCTCTTTCTCTGCTTTCTGCAAGGCCAAGGAGTAAACACTACGGGGTGAAGAGCAGTGGAGTGTTGGTGCGCAGCTGGGTAGTGGCTGTCGAGGTGGGGTACCGCAGGATCGCCTTCGTGCTGCCTATGTTGGTGCCTCTTGCTAGCCTATGCTGCGTGTATTTATAAACACACCCTGTTTAGATCTTTTACTGTTCTTTAAGGCCCGTGCCAAAATTTTTTCTATTATATACAACGCTGCGCACCTGCATCCCTCCTGCATGTCGCTCCCTCACACAGTGTTCCATTTCGTTTCTTCTCCCCAATACGGGTCCGTCCAATAGTTTTCTGCTTGCTATTGTTTCCCGCAGGAGAGCGAAGGAAGAGAACAGGCCGGGTAATTTTACCCGGCCTGCAGGGGCGAAGGACAGGCAGCTGCGCGCGCGGCATTTGAGCAGTTACCCGACTATAGAAGATCGCCGTTTTGTTACGCACAGGAGGATGATGGAGCAGCAGCACCGCAGGGTAAGGTTGCGCGCGCGCAACATGAAACTGGCATTGCCAAGGGGCCCAGCGTGTGTGTGTGCGCAAGCACCACCACCACCACAGCAAGAGAGAGCAAAAAGGCTCGAGCGGCGCGGCTTGCTGCTGACGTCATTTTATTCCATTTCACTTCACCTCTGGAACGGGCCTCTTGGCTCTGTTTTCTGGCTTTGCGGTTTTCTGCTCCTTCTCCGTGGTAGGCGATGCACAAGAGAGTAAATCTAGGACGCACACGGCTATTTTTGACAGTTGCTTGTTGTGTGGAATCCATTCCCCCCCCCCGGCTGTTCTTCTCCTGCCTGCCGCACCCTGCTTGCCAGACGCTGCCTCCCCATGGCGACGCGTCGATCGACGCATGAGTGCTGTACGGTACAAATCAGAAAAATTAAATGACTCTAGTAAAAGTATTGATAGTCACGTGACAGTTTACATAATAAATAGCACGTGACACCCAATCTTTTCGGGTGTGAGGCTCAACTTTTCTGATTTGGACCGTATCTTTTCTGTGGTGTAAGGAGGAATGGAGAAGAGAGGGAGAGGAAGAAGAAGGAGGGGGCAGGAAAAAAACATACACATACACACACTGTAGCAGCTATTTGCGCTGCACGCAATTAAAAGCAGGAAACGTGCCTCACCAGCTGTTCTTGCTCCCGCCAAGCAAGCGCGCCCCTCTTCCGCACAACTGCTCACCGACGGCTGGGCACGCAGTCTTTTTGCCCTCACCCTGCTCTCCTGAACACCCGGCGCGCACTCGGCGTGGCTCTCGAACTCCGCTCTCTGCCCGCGCGTTTCTATGCAACACCACCCATGAAGGTACGTACACAACGCCCTCACGCGCGACACAAACACACAGAAATGCTAACCCCCCTGCTCAGTATATAGACGAATTCGATATAGAGCTGGTCAACCAGTCTCTGACCTTTGATACAACAGACATGCACATACAAGGAACCTGCGACCTCTTCACCACAAAGCCAATAGGAGCCGACCGCAAGCTGTACAAGACAATCGACAGGCTGTACTGCCCCGGCGGCGCGCCACAGGTGGCCCCGCCGGCTCTAGCCGAAGTGGCCCCCACCCCGGCCAGCTCGCGCTACCTCAGCCCCGAGTTCATCAGACTAAAGAAACGATCCTCCAGTTATTCGAACCCCAGTGTGAAGCCAATCGTCCAGCTTCTCCAGCAAAGACACCAACGCGACCCTTTCAAGCACAGAAGCAAGTCCTTCCATTTCCACAAAGGGCGATCAAATTCCCTTCCAAAGCCTGCAGACCTCATAGGCAATGGCCATGTGCTCGGAGAAGCGGACATGGAGCCTAAAGATACGGACTCCAAAGTCGAGTCTCCGTTTGGTCCGCTATCGCAGCAGTCGTCGCGTCGCGTCTTTGCCTACCTCATAGCAATTCTCAATGCCGCTTATCCCGATCATGACTTTTCGACAGTCCAGCCAACCAACTTCACTCTGATACCGTCATCAGGAGATCTCATACAGCGAATAAACTCTCTGTTGATATCTCTTGGGAAATGTTCTGGACTTGACTGGATATGGCAGACAATAAACAGTCACATGGACCTAGATGAGTGTTCTTGCTATCAATACGAGCCGGAGCAGGCGTTTTTGAACGATCTCCCTGGCACACTATGGTGCAACATGTATTTTATCCACAATAAAAAGAAAAAACGGGTGGCTTTTTTATATCTGGCAGCCACAGTCCTGAAAGATGAGGCAGGAATGGCCGAGAGAAGTTTGAGAAGAAATAGCAAAGTAGGAACGTTGGACGAGGGCAATGATGGCTTTGACGAAACCCAAGAGGAGTATGATCTTCGATATGGGCCTGATGTTTCCTCCATAGACTACGAGGATGTATTTGAGGACAACGACGAGGCCATCGAGGACTCGGAGGATAGTTATGATCAAAAGGATGAGGATATGCTTGAAGATGACCAGCTTGATCCAGAGGAAGTTGAGAACCAGAATCAAGATGACGAAGACGACTTCCAGATGTCCACCACCCCTGTTGCGCAGTGATGACGTAATTGTGAAGTAACCCTCAACTTTGTTATCTATTGTGGTCCACGAAATAATTTAATAAGTGCGAGAGAGTTTTTACGCGTTTCTTGAAAGACTGGCTAAGGGCAGTGTATGCCTTAAGCTCACGTTGCGAGTTGGTCACGTGGGTAGTAAGATGGACATAGTCTCGGAGTCACCTCCAGATTTGCCTATCCTTGTAAACGACAAGTACTCTTCTCTCCTTGAATCGTTTTCTCGGTATGGAGTCACCACCCACGAGCTCTTGGTTTCCAGTGGCCGGGATATAGCCCGCAAGGTCGGGCAGGAAGCTCAGAGGATAGATCAGTTTGTCACTGAGTACGAGAAGGAGCTGGGCGACATGATTGGAAAGCCAGTGCGGCTGTCTGACGAGGGGCCCAATTTGCCGAACCAAACTACGTTCACCACAGGAGATGAGAAAATGGACAATATCCTGGGTGGGGGCATTCCGTACGGGTCTCTGGTAGAGGTAACCGGCGGCTCAGCCACTGGCAAGTCCAACTTTTTGATGAATCTCTCTCTTTCTGCTCAACTGCCCGCTGAGTTCGGCGGACTGGGGCCCTTGGTCTATGGCGGGCCCAGATCTCCGGGCAGGCCAAATGCACCAATTCAAACCATGTACATATCCACCGAGTCGGCATTAAGCACGAACCGACTCCAGCAAATTGCCGAGCAATACAAAAAAACACTGATCCTGAACGGCATTGAGGACCCAAAGTTTCATCCTCATCTCGACAATGTTCTCACTCCGTCCATAGTGGTGTCTGATCTTGAAGCACAGGACCACTGCATTTTCATACAGCTTCCAATCTTACTCTCTCGCAACGAAAACATCAAAGTGGTGATCATAGATTCTGTTGCGCATCACATCCGTGCAGAGCTTGCCTACGGAGAGCGGACGGCATTCATACTCAAGATGGGGCGGTTTCTAAAGCAGCTCTGTTCGAAGTTCGAACTCACGATCGTGGTGGCGAATCAGGTCACCGATAAGCCGCTCGACATTATGGTGAACGATGACATATTCTTCAAAATGAATGAAGATTATCAAATGGGCTGGTGCTACGGGTGGGACGATGTGGGCATCGTGTACAGGCAACTTCGCTCCACGGACAAAAAGGATCTCGACAACTTTGATGAGATCGACGACTTACTAGAACCGGACGTGCTCTCTTTTTCAGCAAGTCAGGATATCAGCTTCTCGAGCACTCCCATTAGTGACAGTATCAAGCAGGAACGGAAAAAGCTTTTTGAATCAATATACAGAACTAAGGTTTCCAAGATCAAGACTGTTCCAGCTCTGGGCATCAACTGGGCCAATTATCTGGATCTCAGGATCTGTCTCAGCAAAGAGTATAAACCAATTTTAGACGAAAGACTTATTGAAGAGTTCAGTCAGGAGCTGGGAATAGACATATCTGTTCTGAAGCAGAGCCTCGAGAATGAAGCTTCCAACAAGAAACAGCCAACGGCAGCAGAAATTCTATCTTCGGTTGAGTACCTCGCTAATCACAACTTTGAGACCCAGCGCAGGTTCAAGGTCGCCTTTGGCCCCTTCACTGGCATGGAGGGGAAAGAGTGTAAGTTTGAGGTCTGGAGTGGAGGAGTCCGTTCTGTTGAATAACACGGGTGGCATCAAGAGTCCATTTCTTTCATCCAGCAGGCTGTGACATACCTCTTTGGGTGTTCCTCGCCCAGTTTGTCCAGTGCTTCCAAATCTTCTGCGGTAAGCTTCACGATTGGGAATCCCTTCTTGATTCTCTCTGCGTTTGTTGACCGTGGCAACACGACACGGCCACTTTGGACGTGGTAGTTGATCAAGATATCCACGGGAGCCACGCCGTATTTTTCAGCAAATTTAATTATGCCCGGCACCTTCAGATTTGCTGCGCCGTTGCTTCCCAAGGGTGAGTAGGCCTCTATAACGATGCCCTTCGACTTGCAAAAGTTGACTAGCTTCTTCTGGGGAAGAAGGGGATGTAGCTCGACCTGGTTGACCGCTGGGACGACATCTGTTTCTTTCAGAAGACGCTCCAAAAGAGGGACGGTGTAGTTGGAGACTCCGATGGCCCTCACCTTATCGGTATTTTTGTACAGGTCAATCAGTCCTTTCCATGTGTCGAGGTAGTCTCCTGGGTTAAGCAGTTCAGCGACCTCTGGGTCGTCGGCGTCGGCGTCATCGCGGACGTTTCCCTTGAGAGTGACGGGCCAGTGCTGCAGAAGGAGGTCGACGTAGTCGAGCTTCATGTCGCTGAGAGACTGCTCGAGGGATTTGGCGGGCTCGTTCCATTTGGTTGGCCACACCTTGGTCGTGATGAAGAGGTCTTCCCTCTTCAGGACGCCCTCGCTAAACAGCTCCTGCAGCACCTCGCCGATCTTGGTCTCGTTTCCGTACTTCCATGCCGAGTCCAAGTGGAGGTACTTCGCGTCTGCCAGCGCAGCCCGCAGCGCCTGTTTGAAGGTGGCGTCTCCCTCGCCCGTGTAGGTCCCAAGGCCCACGCAGGGGATGGAGGCACCCGTGTTGAGTGTGACTTTGACGTCAAAGATCGACATTTGCAGAACAGAGCGCAGAGATGGTCGTTGCAGCAGCAATTGAGGCAGCAAGTGAGGCTTCTGCAGACAGACTCGGTGTCGTCCAGAGCAGTCCGGGCAGGCGCAAACGTGGGAAATCCCTGCTTATAAATGGTGCTTATAAATGGTCCCCCGCCCCGCTGCCCAATGAAAAAGCAAACAACACCGCAGACCCCTTATCCAACCTGCCGCAAACAGATAGTTCCCCGGAGAGCCACCCACAGCACCGGAAGAATGATTTGAGTTGCGGGCATCTCGTATCACGTGGGACGGATCAGGTGATTACGTAGAGGGAGAGAGAGAGTAGGCCGGGTAGGAGGGTAATAACAGTATCTGTGTGCTGCATCTTTGCTCTACATGGAGGTCTAGTGTCAGAGGAACCTACGCTCAGAGCTAAGCCAACGATGCGGTGGGGATTCTACTGTCAAGGCCAAATCTTAGTATGGGCAAAATCGGGTAAGCCAGATTTTTATAAAAGTAATATTATTTATTATCAACATGTAGGACTCATGTTCAGAACTGCCCCATCGTTAGTACCGCTGAAGCTCATCCTCAACTTGCGCGTCTTGCTCCTGATCAGTTCGCTTGCGGAGGAGATGCTTGTGTCCGACAGGCCATCCTGCGGGCCAGAGTACAGCTGGGCGTCGTCGTAGAAGGAGCACGCATCGGCCGAGGAATGTCGCGCACAAGAGCCTGCGTCCCGCAAAGGAGGGAGCAAGTCTATGGATTTCTCGTTCGACACAGGGCTCGCGAAGGACAGCGGCAGCTCAGAGCCAAGCTCGCTGTCCGAGCACTGCTCCTCTAACTTCTCATCGATGTCCTGTGTAGCATAGTATGACTCCAGCTGCGGTAGTCTCGGGTGCACTGGCTGAGCTGTAGGCGAGTCGACGCCAGACTGCGGCGAGGCCACGCTGAGCGACGGCGTCCTCAGGGAACGCTCATAGCTGACGAGGTCGGAGTATGAGTAGTAGCTGATTGACTTTCTTCCCCGTCTGGGGGAGGAAGCGAAATCTCCTGCCGAGTACGGCTGCTCGTATGCAATCGCAACAGGACTGCTGCTTGAGCGGGAAAGGGGCGCCATCGAGTCGCGTCTCAGTGCCGGCGGAGACCTGCTGGTGATGGCCGACGGCTGCGCTCTTGAGGGGCAGGGGATCTGTACGGGCCTTGAGTGCGGGTACTGGACCACTTCAACGGCGTCGAGGTTCTGGTTAGGGGCGGCAAGCATCTCGACCGTGGAATCTAGAATTGGGGATGTGAAGTTTTCTGAGAGCAGATGGCTTGCCAGCATAGAGGTCGATTTTCTGGCTGGGGCCTGATGGATGATGGTGCTAGCTGTGGAGCTCCTGCGCGAGTTCAGTCTCGTGGCGGGCGCCGCCGCCGCCGCAGCAGCAGCAGCCATGCTGCCGGCGCTGCCCGCGGGCGGGCTCTCTTGCAGGCTCAGCGACTGGACGCAGCGCTCGAAGATCTCGCCTGCTGCCGGGGGCTCACAGCTCTCGGGGCTCAGTGGGTCGACCTCGCCGTCGTCGCGGTGCTCAACTGCGGCTTCCGGGCGCGCGGCCTGGAGTCCAGGGTCGTGTCGTGCTCGCGGGGAGTGGTGCATGCTGGACTGCGGCTGCGACGCGGGACCGTGGGCTCCTGCCAGCAGCGGCCTGCTGCGGGCACGCCGCCACTTGAAGAAGCTGGGCATTGCAGAGCTGGGGAAGTGAGAGGGGGACAATGTCGACTGTGCGCTGTTCCGCGACAGAGAGGGGCCGCGAGTTACTTGTCACAGCGGAGCCACTGGGGGAGGGAAGGGGAGACAGGCCCAGGGCAGTGAACCCTTCCGGTACGCCCAGCAGCCAGGGTGTGTCGCCGTTCACTTATATACTCCACTGGACCAGACACTCCTTCTATGTGTCACGGTACTCTCTGCGGTGTGCGCCAAGGTCACACTATTTTATCTGTTTGTTTTTGTCCGTGGTGCAGCCTGGGAGGAGGGGAGATTGGCAGGGGCAGATTGGCAGGGCCCTTTACTCTTCCTGCGGGATTCCATGCGTTTTGGCCGCGGCCGTAGCGGGCGGGCTGGCGCGCCTGCGCAGGAGCGTGTGCAGCGATGCTTGGCCGCCGCAGGGTTGCCCCCCGGTGGCGGTGCCAGGCGTGCGCGTGATCTGCGCCCCTGCGCGCATTGTGTGGCAGCGAGCGAGCCGCCAGGCCTGCACTGCACTTCTCTGCATGCAGCCGGGCGTCTTCTGGAAAAACAGCGCGAGGGGTCGAGCTTCGGCGCAGCAGAGACAGCAAGAGGGGGAAATGGGTGGGAAAGGGGCGGAGCGACGCAGAGCGACGCGTCGGTCCACGCTACAGTACAGGGGCACGGATGTTTCCACCCTCGACTGACTCTGCTCAAGGTTTTCTGTTGTTGTGGGGTGCTGGGGATTGGGCTAGGCGCGGGAGGTGGGGGGGGGGGGGGGGTGTGTAGAGCCCGCGCGCTACCACACACACTTTTGAGGCACAGACGAGTCGTAAACAGGTGTAGCACAAATTCTGCAGGAGCCGTCCGGTACTTATACCGCAGCACGCGAGCCGCACGGCCAAGCAACGAGAACACACAGCATCTCTGTGGGGTGTCCACACAGCCAGCACCGGTCCCGCGCGAGAACTGCCTGTGCTGCCCGGCCCGCCCGCCTCTCGCAATGTCCCGCAAGACCCCAACCTCGTTCATGATCGACCAGCTCCAGTCGGATATCGACCTTCTCGAGGCCTCCGTCCAAGAGAAAGAGACCGACCTCGCCCACAGCCGCCACAAGCACTCGGAGCTACAGCGCAAACACCTCTTTCTCACAGACCAGCTTGCGAATGCCAAGCATCAGGCCAACATCTCCGACGCTCTCCTTAAGCGCAAAGAGCGCCGCGTCATCGACCTCGAAATGCAGCTCACAGAGGCCCACTCCTCCGTCGACGCCGTCAAGGCCGAGAAGGACTCGCTCAAGCGCAAGCTCTCGAAACTCAGGGAACAGGAGATGCACAGCGTCTCCGAGTGCCAGCGACTGCAGGCCGCCTACGATACCGTTCTCCAGAGCCAGAGAGATCACAGGCGAGACACCAGCCGCGCCCTGAGCGAGATCCGCTCCATGCTCAGCGACTTCATCGCCCAGAAAGAACACACAATCTGCACCGCTTTGGCCTCCCTCAGCAGCGACACCATGCTTACACAAGCATATGAAACGACGATTCGCTCATCCTCTCAGATGGAGAAAAAACAGCTCGAGCGGCAGCAGCTCCTTCAGACAGCTTTAGAGGATCTTGCGCGACAAACTAAGACCCACACGGACAATGCCGCTTTGGCTCTAGCAGACTGCGAGTGCCTTTTGAAAGAAGCTCATGCCACTTCTCGTGCTCCAGTTTCTAGCCTCCTCACCTCAGATAGTGTCAGAGAGAATAAAGAAAACACACAGCCTTGCGACCCCCATACCGCACCCCAGCAGTCTAGTTCCAACTCCAACGTGTTGCGTGCCTCAACTGAGCAAGCACTCAATCATCCTGAATCACCCACGCGGAACTCTCTCTATGAGAAGGTCGCATTATCGCCCACAAAGTCCAAGCTACAAGATACCGCCAGCGCTATTTCCATAGAGCTTTGATTTAATATTACAGCTAAAATTGATAATTTCACCCTGTTTCAAGACGGGTTGCGCAAACTAACTGTTAAACATTATCGCGGAAGACTACATATTGGTGTTGAACCATTCATTGAAAGAGTACTCTTAGAAAAGACCTTCAATCTCGCCCTTCTCATTGACCTCGACATTCATAAATCCACACTTGGTAGCCAAGCCAGGAATCGTTTGGATCTGGTCAGCAAGTGCGTAGAGGTAACCCGCACCAATGGATGCTTTAATGTCCTTGATAGGGAACTTGAAGCCTGTTGGAGCTCCTTTCAGCTTGGCATCATGCGAGAAGGAGTACTGAGTCTTGGCAATACAAATTGGCAGGTTTGAGAAGCCCTGAGATGTGTATTCCTTAATTTTTTCTTGAGCTTGTGGGAAGAACTCAACCTCACCAGCACCGTACATTTTCTTGGCAATGGCCTCAATCTTCTCTTCAATTGAGGTTCCTTCAACAGGATAAAGATAGTGGAATTGCTCCGTGGAAGACTGCTGGCTGGCATACTCTTTGTTGGCGCATTTAATTACACCCTCAGCGAGCTCCTTGGCTCCTTCTCCTCCCTCTTCCCAGTGGTTTGAGACGATTGCATCGGTTGCTCCCGCGGCAAGAGAAGCCTCCTTGATGATCTCATGTTCTCTAAAAGTGTCACTGCTCATTCTGTTGATAGCGACGATAACATCTACGCCATACTGTTTGGCATTCTCGATATGTTTGGCAAGGTTAATACATCCTTTGGCAAGCAACTCTGTATTTTCAGTAGTGTATTCCAATGGCAATGGTAGTCCTGCTTTGACTTCAGCGCCTCCACCGTGCACTTTCAGTGCCCTGACAGTTGCCACAATAATGATCACATCTGGCGAGAGTCCCGAAGATCTGCACTTGATGTTCAAAAACCGCTCGCCTCCCATTGTGAAATCGAAACCGGCTTCCGTTACGACATATCCAGCATCAGCTTTTTCTTGCTCGGCGGAGATACCAGAGTCAGTACCAGCCAACTTCAACGCCATCGCATCTGCAAGAACCGAAGAGGCACCGATAGAAATGTTAGCAAAAGGACCGGCGTGAACAAACACAGGTGTACCTTCAAGGGTCTGCATCAAATTAGGCTTGATCGCATCTTTCATGATGGCAGTCAGCGCGCCAGCACATCCCAGGTCCTCACAAGTGATTGGCTCTCCGAACTTGGAAGAAGCAACAACCATTTTTCCAAGCCTCTCTCTCATGTCTTTGAGAGATGTCGACAAGGCCAAAATAGCCATCACTTCAGATGCAACAGTGATATCAAAGCCAGTTTCTCTGGTAAGACCTTTCTCGGTTGGAGCTTGGTTGATGGTGACACCTCTGAGCGATCTGTCATTGAGATCCAAAACTCTCTTCCAAGTGATGGTCTTAGGATCAACATCAAGTCGAACGAATTTGGAGATCTCCTCATCAGTCCACTCTTTTGGATCCTTAGTGTCGAGGCCTAGCTTCTTGATTCTAGGGAGCAGTCCTGTCGGGAAATCTCTTGATCCGTCTCTCTTCTCAGGACACATACGTTTCCAAAGAGCTTTGTCGGACTGAGTGGCCTCGTGGAACATTCTTGTATCGAGGGCGGCAGCCAACAAGTTGTTGGCCATGCCTACAGCATGGATATCTCCAGTGATGTGCATATTGAACTCATCCATAGGGATAACCTGTGAGAAACCACCTCCAGCAGCACCTCCTTTTACACCGAATGTTGGTCCCATGGAAGGCTGTCTGACGTTCGCAAAAGCCTTCTTACCGAAAGTGGCTCCCAAAGCCTGGGCGAGACCAACAGTGGTTGTGGATTTCCCCTCTCCCAGTGGAGTTGGGGTGATACCTGTCACTAGAATGTACTTTCCGTTCTTCTTGTGGCTCAATCTCTCGATCACATCGAGCTTGACCTTGCCCTTGTAAGCTCCGTAAGGCTCGATCTCATCGTCCAAGATTCCAGATTCTTTAGCCACCACAGTGATGTGCTTTGGCTGCTGATTTCTCGAAATCTCGTAGTCTGAAGGGACAGGTTTCACCAAATTGAGCTTCAGACGTTTAAAGTCAGACATGATTGGATTGATTTGCATACGCGATGATGGCAGGGCTGTGTCGGGCTTGTATCGCTTGATCTCGACGCTATCAAACAATGTTAACACCGATGACGGAAATTTTCCTCCATATATAGGGTGAAAAATTGACCTTGCAGGTTAGCATTGGCGAAGAGTCAAAAATAATGTGACTGGGCGAGAGACGCGTCTATCGACGCGCACGTGATTTTTCTTTTGAGTATTTTCTTTTCTGAAATATTTTTCACCCTGTGTCCCTTTTTGCTTGGCTTCTACAGTGCTTGAGATAACGGGTGATGAGAGAGAGAGACAGAGAGCAATAGTCTGTGTGCAAGGGTCTGATAAGAACACAGTTAGATGAGGATGTTCACTGATGCGAGACTCAGATACCAGCGCTGATAAGTCGCTGTCTTTGGTGGATGATGTTGAGGGCAGCGGGTCCGCCGATTCTGCGTCTGCATTCAGAATGAGGTGGGTAGAGTCTGTCTCGGGCCTTACTGCGGGTCTTATGACCACGTTAGTGTCCCATCCGCTGGACTTCTTCAAACTAAAATCACAGCTCGACACAACATCGCGAACGCAGCTGGAGAGTTATCAAAGAATCAAGGCGGCGCTTGTCGCGAGTTCCCGAAAGGGGCACGGCAATGAGCTCAGCTATTCCAAACTGTTAAATAACGTCTACCGAGGCATTGGTCCAAACCTGATTGGGGGTACTACTGCATGGGGTCTGTACTTCATGTTTTATAGAGAGTACAAGAACGTGGCCCACTCATGGGTGGACGAGAAGCAAGGGAGACAAAACCGGGCGGACGACAAAAATCTTTCTTCGGGCCAGTATCTGCTGTGTGCGTTTGCGGCAGGGTGGTCCACATCCTTAATCACCAACCCGGTCTGGGTGATTAAAACGAGGATGATAGCCTCACCACGGGGTGCACCGGGAGCGTATCACTCTGTGTTGGATGGGGTGCGGCAGATATATGCCAAAGAGGGAATTACAGGGTACTATCGTGGCCTGTCGCCGGCGCTGCTGAGTGTCGCGCAGGGTGCACTGCAGTTTTCCATCTACGATACTGTGAAAAACCACATCATTGCTGCGAGCCCAGAGGGCCGGCTCACTACTTTGCAGTACCTTTACGCGAGTGCGGGCTCGAAGATGGTGTCCACTATAGTGTTTTATCCGCTGCAGGTGCTGCGTTCGAGACAGCACGTGAGTGCCAGCAAAAGCGAACTGCAGCCATTGTGGCGTCTGTGCTGGGGCATTTTCCGCGCAGAGGGTCCTGGTGCGTTCTACAAGGGGTTGACTGCGAATCTCGTCAGAGTCGTGCCCGCGACGTGCATCACTTTTATAGTGTACGAGAACATGCGGTGGCTTCTCTTGTAGGAAGGAGGGCGGCGCGGCGCGCCGCGCCCCGCCGCTTGTCCCGTGTATATATATAAGCAGCCTCGCGGCCATATCTGATTCTTGAAGCAGCAGCCTCTTGCTTGGGGAAAGTGCAAACGGCCTGCCATGTTGTAGCACAATGCCACCCGCACCTATTTACAGCCTTTATTACTGGGTGTTCCTGCTGGTCTCACTTTTTTTTTAATCTATTACCAGAAAAAGCAACATCAACTTTTTGAACAAAACGCTCCCTTTATGATATTCAACACCTCTTATGTTTCTAACGCTTACAGCTGGCTTGTACGACACCACCACCACCAGCCCTGCACAGCATACTCACCATGCGCGTCCTGCTGAACACGAGACGTCAGAGGACGCTTGCACTGGTCTCAGACACCCACGTGCTCCTGTTCCGCTTCATCGTGAAAACCGGTAAATGCGCAATAGAGCTGCTGTCCAGGGAGCAGTTCCACCACAGACACTACCGGCCGCTGTCGCGCCACAAGCCGCTTGGGTTCCTTGGGCTCATTGAGATGGACGGCGATGTGTTTCTGTCGGTGATCACGGGCAAGACTGATGTGGCCTCCCCTGTCGACGGCGAGGTGATTAACAAGATCCTTGACGTTGAGTTTCACTGTCTCACCTCCGACACCTGGGACTTTCTTGACCTGAGCGTCCCAGGCAATCCAGAGAGCGATCCAGCAGACGGACAACAGCCGGGGTCATACCCATTGAGGTATGAGCAGCACCCGTGCGTGGAGTTGCGCAAGCTGCTCACCGACGGTTCGTTTTTTTACAGCTCGGACTTTGACCTCACAAGCACTCTGCAGACCAGAGGCATCAATTCGCAAGACTCGCTTTCGATGGACCGCTATCATCTGGATTATATGTGGAACGCGTTTATGATGCAGGAGATTATCAACTTCCGCAACAACCTTGATGACGGTCCGAAGCGTGTCCTCGACCAAAACAAATACCTGACTACCGTCATCCGTGGCTTCGCAGAGTCTCTGCGAACAAGTATTGGTGGCAGGCGCGCCAGGCTCACAGTTATTTCGAAACAATCCTGGAAGCGCGCAGGTACCAGGTTTAACGTACGAGGCGTTGATGATGATGGGAATGTAGCCAACTTCGTCGAGACGGAGACCATCTATTGCGATGAATCGCATGTTTTTGCTTACACACAGATTAGAGGATCTATACCCATCTTTTGGGAGCAGGATACAGCACTGATATCCCCAAAGGTGCAGGTAACAAGAAGTTTTGAAGCAACTCAGCCGGTGTTCGAAAAACACTTTGAAAAACTCAACGGAAAATATGGTCCTGTGAGCATTGTTGATCTTCTCTCTGCGTCAAAGGCATCAGAGGCAGAACTCAGCAAAAACTATAAACACTACTTTACGGAATTACGGAACAAGAAGCCAGATTCTGTTTATTACACTCATTTCGACTTTCATCTTGTCACATCGAGAACATATGCGGATGCATTTCACATTCTGAAAAAGTTGAGACCCCTGCTAGATGAGTTTGGTTTTTTCCTGTATGAGAGAGCATCTGGTGAAGTTCTTTTAGAGCAACAAGGAGTGTTCAGAACAAACTGCTTGGATTGTCTTGACCGAACCAACGTTGTGCAACAGGTGATCTCCATGGAGGCTGTCGAGCAGTTTTTGAACAACTTTCAGAAAGGAGATCTTTTTGATATCCACAATAAACATAGCTCACTTTGGGCTGATCATGGTGACCAGATCTCACAAATATACACTGGTACCAATGCTTTGAAATCAAGCTTTTCAAGAAGTGGGAAAATGGGGCTTGCCGGCGCTCTTTCTGATGCAACAAAGTCCATAAGTCGAATCTATATTAACAATTTTGTTGACAAAGGGAAACAGGTGGTTACCGACACTCTGCTAGGTAAAAACTCAAACCAGAGACCAGTCTTGATTTTTGATGCCATTACAGACTATGTCAATGAGGAATCGAAGAAGTTTGAGCGAGAGTTTATAAGTTACGAGGACATTGTGATATTTGTTGGCACATATAACCTTGCAGGGTGCACCATTGCTGGGGATTTAACGGAGTGGCTTTTTCCTAGCGAGAATGGAGGGTCCAGATTTGAACCAGATGTTGTGGTGATCGGTTTCCAGGAGGTAGTGGAGTTGAATGCCTCCAACTTGTTAAAGAATGACAATTCGATTGCAGAGTACTGGCATAGGGCCATTGAACAACAGCTCAATAGAACCAATAACAGAAGCAAGTATGTACTGCTACGATCTGAGTACATGTCATCTGTTTTGCTACTACTGTATGTCAAGTCGAATGTCGTGCCAAAAGTGAAACAGGTGGAGGGAAAATCAAAAAAGACAGGTATGGGCGGAATGACTGCAAATAAAGGTTCTGCCGCCATTCGGTTCACGTTTGGATCTACCTCATTTTGTTTTTTCAATTCTCATCTCGCAGCAGGTACTACTAATATTGATGAGAGATATAATGATTTTGTGACCTCTTGGAATGCGATACGATTCTCAAGAAATCGTCAAATACGACATCATACAAATGTTATTTGGTTAGGGGATTTGAATTATCGGATATCCAAAGAGAATGAGGAAGTGCGTGCTCTCATAGAAAACAATGAAATCTCCTTGTTATGTGAATATGATCAACTGAACTTTGAACTTAAGCGACGGGATGAACTGAAAGGTTTCAAGGAAATGCCTATAACATTCCCTCCAACCTATAAGTTTGACAAAGGAACGAATCATTACGACTCGAGTGAGAAGCAAAGAGTGCCCTCATGGACGGACAGAATATTATACAAGGGCTCACAAATCAAGCAACTTAACTATACTTCTGTTGGAAGCATTATGCTCTCTGACCACAAGCCTGTATTTGGAACTTTCACAGCCAAGGTCAAGCTTGTCAATGATCAGGTCAAAGAAGAGATTCGCAGGAAACTATATCTGCAATATAAGTCATCTGTAACTCAGTCAGAGGGTGCTTTAACCGAGCTCAATGATCCTGATTCTGAAGGAGACTCAGATGAGCTTTCACGGGATTCATCGTCATACTGGTCTGGAACTTCCACTCCAACATTAATAGATTTATCTTCGGGAGCTAGCGAAAAGAACAGATTGGGAGACGGCGCTCCCCGTGTTCCACAAAGACCTTCGCCAGATGACACTTTGGGCCAGGGGCGGCCCCAGAGAAAGTTGCCGCCGCCATATAGCTCCACTGAACCGACGTCCATGCTTGTCCCAGCTTTGTCATCGAATTTCCGAACTTCTTTGCAAAAAGATTATGTTGATCAAATTAACTTACAGGATATGCCAACTACAGCACGTCCGCTTCAAAAGGGCGTGCAGGATCCAGTCTCTTATTCTGTTATGCGCCCGAACAGGTCAGTAACAAGCTCACCCTCTCCTCCTGCACTGAGTCCAAGGCCAGAAGTCAGATCTCCTATCAAATCGGGATCGTCCACCAATTCCTTGACTGTTCCGCCACCACCTCCCCCAAGAAAGACTGCGTCTGCCTCCAACAGTGACACAGCCATACATTCTTCCTCGGAAAAGAGCTCCCCCAGCTTGTCCAAGCTCGCTCCTATTGTACCATCGAAGCCCGAGGTACTGCGGGCAATGACCGCTAACCAGATAGACTCTTCTCTTTCCACCAATGGTACTGAGAAGAATGTTTGGGCACCAATGATGCCTAATAAAAAGATGTGATTGATGGCTAGTTTTCTATCAATTAATCTAGAAGCAAGTTTAAACATTATATAAGGGGCACCTTTGCTAAAGTGTACTTAGTCAAACTGTTGATCACTATCATCATCGGCAGCATCTTCTTCATCGTCAGAGAGATCGATTGCATATGACTTCGTTGGAACGGCTCTTCTAGAATACGTCTTCTTGGCACCCTCGGGTATCTCGTCGATATCAGAGAAAGCCACATCAACGTCGTCGTCGTCAGACTCGATGCTGATAGGTTTGGCTTTTTTGCGTTTTGAAGAAGATTCAGTCCTCCCAGCACTGGGAGTCGAAGACGTTGTCTTTTGTTTCTTCCGAAAAATGGATGAAGCCGTGGGAGTAGTGTCACTCTGAGAAGACTCAGATGGCACGATGTTGGAGAAGGCAGAAAAAGCCGCGCTGAATTTCGAATTATTGGGACCAGCAGTAGATGAAATCCCTCCGAAAACGCTCTTGAACCTAGGCTCGTCTTCCTGCTTGACTGGGAGAGTCGACGCTGAACTTGCCTTCGCTGGTAACTTTTGAGTTGAGGCAGCTTGGCTTGACTTTTTGTCGCCATTGGGCTTTTTTGGACCCTCAGGATCGTCAGATTTCGGCTTCCGTTTTCTGGTAGCTCTCTTTTTCTTTGTCGGGCCATTGACCACCATATTATTGCGAGCTTCCTCATCAGCTTTCAAGAACTCTTGCCAAGCAATCATGAATGCATCTAGATCCTCATTCCATAGATCTTTAGGACTCTTCTTAAGTAACGTCGTAAGCTCAGCCTCTTTTTCATCACGCTGCTTCAGTAACCGCTCGTATCTTTCTTTCGTTAGCGACCAGAGCTGCATTCCTAGTAGATAGTCATATGCCGATGCAGATGTGAGGGTAGGATGCACAACAGTCACATCAGTGGTGGTGTCAGCTGCAATTTGTTCAACCTCTTCTTCCTCATTCTCTTCAACAAATACTCCTTCCCTCTCTTCCTGCTTAATCAGATTATTATCCTTGTCAAACCCAGGGAAGCCTAATTTCTTGAGTTCAGTTAGTAACTCAGCACGTTTTTTATTCCCCACACGAAGTTGCCCGTCAATTATCAGCTTAACAAATCTTGCCTGACAAGATAACTTCTCTAACTGATTGGAAAACTGACTAGAGAGATAATCCTTTCGGCGTTGATAGAAATCCAATCTAACATGATAGTAATCTGTAATAATATCATTAACATGGTCGTACTTTTTGATTCTACCCATTGGATCAAAAGCTACCATATTTGAAGTATTGATAGAAGTGACAAGCTTAAACCTTTCTTTTAGCCCAACTTTCTTTGCCTTTCTCATTTCTTCATCTGAGAGAGTAATGACAAACCTAATTCCCACACCATGCTGCTCTTCCATATCTTTGATCCACGGTTTTATTTTCTCAGAACCGGCCAATCCCTGTAACAAAAACTCTTTCATATTTATTGTCCAGGTTCGGGCAGGAAGTTCGGTAATTTCTATCGTATTCTCTCCAACTTCTTCAATGTTTCCTTCCATTCTAAATCTGTCGTTGGCAACTCGTTCAATGGACCCTTCCCATCCTCTGAACCAAGGTTTCATGTCTTTCATTGGCTCGCCACGCATAATTGCTTTAATATTGTCGACAATATCCACCGGATTGAATGGGGGTATACTTGTGCTCCATCCACTACCAATTCCTTCAGTGCCATTCACCAAAATCATTGGAATCACTGGAATATACCATTGGGGCTCCACAGTCTGCTCATCATCCTGCAAGTAAGTTAACAGTGGATTATCAAGAGGGTTGAATACTTTTCGCGTAATCGCAGACAGTTCTGTAAAGATATATCTTGGGGCAGAAGCATCTTTACCACCAGCTGCTCTGGAACCAAATCCACCATTTGGTTTGAGGACATTTAGATTATTTGCTCCGACAAAGTCCTGAGCCAAGGAAACAATCGATTGGATCAATGATGCATCACCGTGGTGATATCCTGTGTGCTCACCAATATAACCTGCCAATTGTGATACCTTTATCTCACTATTCAAATTACGCTTGTAACAGCCGTATAAAATCTTTCTTTGTGAGGGCTTGAAACCATCAACAACAGATGGAATCGATCGAATATTATCTGCCATAGAGAATAAAATCAGCTCCTTGTTGATAAATTCCGATATAGGAATGTCTGTCAGAGTAGGATCCAAAAATGTGCCAGGTTGAAACGCTCTCAGCCACTCCTTTCTGTCGTCAGCTTTCTTTTTCGAGAAAGCTAGATCTATCAGTGGCTTGTCTTCCTCTTGTAGAGAATGGAATGTCTTTAAATGCTTGTCAAGCTGACCAAAGTATTCTCTCGCCTCTTGAGGGGAAGAGGTACCCAAACCCTTGTAGTACTTCTGTTTATAGGACTGATTTCTACCTTCCGTATCCCTCCATTCTTCATATTCTGGCATATTGTAGAATGATATAACCTTTCCTTTCTCCCTTCCAGTAAGTAAGGTCACCTTGATGATCGGGGTTATGAACTCAATTAAAAAAGTGGGGACTTCCAAAAGTCCAGGAAAAGAAGTTTCGAGGAAATTGATAATCAAACCTTTAATATGGGACCCATCATGATCTTGATCGGTCATGATCATTATATGACCATATCTCAAACTGCTAATGTTCGATGCATCATACCGCTTCTTATGTTGCAAGCCCATAATTTGCTTAATCGCCTGAATTTCAGCGTTTTTCATTATCTGATCAGTGCTTGCTTCACGCACATTTAACATCTTACCTCTTAAAGGATAACATCCATAATAATCTCGACCAACAACTGCTAATCCAGCCACTGCCAATGTCATGGCCGAATCTCCCTCAGTCAGAATCAATGTACACTTAGAGCCATCTTTAGTCCCCGCTCTGTTGGCGTCTTCCAACTTTGGATACCCAGTGAGTCGACTTTTTTTGCTGCCATCGTTTCTCTTCAAGGCTTTGTCCGCATTGGCAGCAGCAATGTCCATGACATTCTCAAGAACACCTGATGCAAGCACCTTTTTCACAAAGTTGTCTGGAAGCTCTAGCTTTTTGCCTCCAAATTGAGAAGGCCTGGTTGTTAAGTACTCTTTCGTTTGCGATGTAAAAGCCGGGTTCTCGATTAAGCAGTTCACAAACAAAAACATATTATTCTTGATTTGGAACGACTTTATCATAGCTGATTTACTCTTTTTCTTGATCTGATCCATGATTTTTGTGACTAGTAGATTGGATACCAAGTCAACATGAGAACCGCCTGAAGTAGTGGCTATGGAGTTGACAAAAGAAACCTGGTTAAACGTTCCGTCAGACACAGAGAATGCGATTTCCCACCTGTCGTCAATTACTTGATGAACAATTGTAGGAAGTTTTTCTGGAGGAGGAGCAGGGATGAGAGCAGGGGAGTCGTCTGAGGAACCCTCCTCCTTCAATGGTTGGCTTGCTGTCTCGAACTGGTCAGGGTTTTTTGCTTTTTCTATTGCCTTCACATACATCTCGACGTACTGTTTGAAGTTATGAATCTTCAAAGCTTTGCCATTAAGAGATACTCTTATGCCCCGTACGGAACCACATAGATCATAAACTCTTCGTTTCAGCACTCCTAATATATCATCATCTAGTGCTTCCATTCCAAATTTGCTAAGATCAGGTTTGAATGTTATCTCCGTGTATTCGTCTTGTTTCTTCATGGGGACTATTTTGGGTTTCCCTGTAACGGACATATTATTTTTCCATGTCTGGGTATATACCAGCTGCGTGTTCTTGTCTGCGGTCTTTACGATAAACTCCGTGGAGAATATATTGCACAGTTTTGCACCATAGCCATTTCTTCCTCCTGTGACCTTTTTCTCGTCATCATCATAATTGCTGGACGTTAGCAGATTACCAAAAATCAATTCGGGGACATATATTTGTTCCTTCTGGTGGATCTCAATGGGGATACCTTTACCATCGTTTCTCACAGAAATTATGTTATTTTCTCTATCTATCTTCACATCAATCCTTCTCATGTTGGGATCCCTTATTTTGTTGTCGGCAGCATTGACCAGAATTTCGTCAAAAATCTTGAAGAGGCCTGGTACGATGTTGACAGTTTTCTTTTCCATGGACTCGATTTCCTCGTTGAGGACCCATTGTTCTGAAGAGTATCTCTCTACAGATCCAATATAGGTATCCGGACGTTTTAGAATGTGCTCCAGTTGAGAGAGTTTCTGATACTGTTCAGTGACAGACAGCTTTTTCTTCGTGTTCCCATTTCCTGCAGAAGACGAAGCACTGGTGTTGGTGGAATTTGACAAGGGTTGTTTCTTGCTGCCTGATGACCCCTCCAAAGACTCCGAAATCTCAAAATCAGCATCATGGTCCTCCATCATCAACGACGAGTTTGCAATGTACTTATGCGATGTGACTTAAAAGAAGGCGTAGTGCTGGCAGCGTACTCCCACTATAGTGGGAGTTTCCCTTCTGTTCCTTCTTGTGAAACAACGCGGTTCCAGTCGCGGCTTGTTGATCTTTTAGACCCTTGTGGCCGGGTAACAAAAGTAAGGGCAACACAATAAACACCACGAACACATATTGTACATATAAAAAGCAAAAAAAGCAAAAAAAGAAAACAAAAGCCGACTGACACGTACGTTAAAGTGACAGAGCGGATTTTATTCTGTAGGCCAGCGTATACACAGGCCAAACGCAAAGCAGTATCAGAGAAAAACAACTAGCTACAGGAAGTATCTGTGAGTGTGATTGCTCTTCATTTTGCGCTTATAGCTAGCACAACAAGATCATCAAAACATTCCCTGGTAACAGTAGAGAGCCAAACCAAGCTGTTGTACTTTTGGGTGTGTGATTGAGGATAGCTGCCAAGGAATTACAGTTTACATAAATTTTTATTAGCCAGGCTTAGACCAGAAGGCTTAAGGTGAGGCTACGATGAGTGATGAGCCTGTTTATGGGACAGTCGAGTCAGTTGAAATAGACATCATGGTTACTGAGGAACAAGTTAGGGAAACAATTCCAAAGGAGGTGGCGCAGCCACCACTGAATCAGACAGGCTATCCTGGCCATTTGACGGATTCAGAGAAATCGACTCTTGACCAGCTGAGAGTGCTTTTAGAAGCGGAGGGATACACTAAGCGTTTAGATGAGTCAACACTTTTGCGGTTTTTGAGAGCGCGTAGATTTGACTTGATGAAAGCTAAAGAGATGTTTGAAAACTGTGAAAAGTGGCGCGAAGAGTACGGCACGGACACCATTCTGGAGGATTTCCACTACGATGAAAAGCCAATTGTTGCCAAATTCTACCCACAATACTATCACAAGACGGACAAGGATGGAAGACCTGTGTACTTTGAAGAGCTCGGATCGGTCAACATTCCTGAGATGTACAAAATCACAACACCGGAGAGAATGCTAAAGAACCTGGTTTGGGAGTATGAGTCGTTTGTTAAATATAGATTGCCTGCATGTTCGAGGAAGGCAGGGTCGCTCATAGAGACCTCATGTACTATTTTGGATCTGAAAGGCATTTCCATTTCTGCAGCCTCTCAGGTGCTGGGATATGTTAGAGAGGCATCCAAGATTGGACAAGACTACTATCCTGAGAGAATGGGCAAGTTTTATTTGATAAATGCTCCTTTTGGCTTTTCTACTGCATTCAGACTTTTCAAACCATTCCTTGACCCTGTCACTGTGTCGAAAATATTCATCCTTGGTTCAAGCTATCAAAAAGATTTGTTGAAACAGATCCCTACAGAGAACCTACCAACGAAGTTTGGAGGACAAAGCGAAGTTAGTGAAGAGGAAGGCGGCCTGCTGTTGTCAGATGTCGGTCCATGGCGAGACCCTCAGTATATTGGCCCGGAAGGAGAAGCTCCAAGATCTTTTGCCCTTAAATAGTGAAAACAGTCTCTGCGATCGCATTATATCCCACTGGTCGTTTGTTCGACCAATAACTGTCTCTAATAAACATCATCTAGTACCCTCTGCCCCTCACACTTCACGCCCTGCTCACTTGAGTTAGGCGTAAGCAACACAACCATGTTTAATCTGTACAATCCCTACACCACTGCTATTTATCCGCGACCGGACCTTAAGTTGAGAAGGTTTACAAAAAAAAAACGTTTATAGTCATGTATGCGCTAGCCATGAGGATAAGGCCATAGGCACGAATTGAATGAAGAGCCCGTCGGAGGTTGTATGAAACCTGTTGCCAATCACTTCCAATGAGTGAAAGTAAAGTTCAGGAACGAATAAAGGAGCGAATGCTACAGGGCAATGGCCTTTATGCCGCTGAGAAAATTGGCTGGCTGTATGACGTCGACCACAAGCAGCTTCATGACTCCGTTTTTCCCTGGAATTTCGCGCCCATGAACATAACTGCCAACGGTGAAATGGTGATTTCCAGCAAGTCAGTACTACTACCAACTCTACAAGAGTGCGAAGTGCAGCTTGTTGATTTGGGGTTTGTGGTCAGAATTATCACGACAGACAGAAAAGTCGTCCTTATTAAGCTTTTCTCATATCGCGACTACGAAGGACTTCTGGGGTGCCTTTCAGTGTGGCAGAACCTTCGCCCAGCTGGAGTCATGAATAAGTGGAGTTATAACAAGTCGATAGTGTATAACTCCAAGCTTCACAGCAATGACCTTCTGGTTTGTCGCTTCAAAGTGTTTGGCCCTTTGCCAAGCAATAGAAAAGTCAAGGTTTCCCAAGCAACTTCAAACCCATTGTACCCAGGTCGTTCATCTAATACGAATGAGGGTTGGTTTACAGCAATGGGCTACCTAAAGCCAAATGGCGCTCTTGACTTGCTATCTGAAAGTGATGGCGCTCTTTTATACTCAGCTGATGTTACTAAACTTTTCAGCTTTGAGGTGCGTGAGATCCACCATTCTGTTGTGCCTTATTCCAATGTTCTCTTTCTAGGATACATTGATGAGCTGAGGAAGCAGCATAGACGCGTGAATGAGGTTGAATCGGAAAGCGTAGACTCTCTCATTAACTGCCCGGAGAAAAAAGGTATCCGCTCCAGACGCCTCTTACTCTCGTTCGATCTGAGCATAGATCTCGAAGATTGGCTTGTGGCTTTAAGTTCGTTCACCAAAATTGAGTTTATTGGTAACGGGTACATAGAGCAAAAGCTGAGAATTGTGCGGCATCTTACTTTCGAGGTGGTGGAAGCCAAGCTGAGCGATGGTGAGTTAGAAAAGTCTGCCCCATATGTTTACTGTGAGGTAGTGATGTGGAATGCTCCATGGTTCAGAACAGCAATTGTCAGCAACAGTAGTAGCAATCCATTTTGGAAAGAGGAGTTTGATATCAAGCTGCCCCCTTCAACTGAATTTATGAAGCTTTTGATTCGTGGAACGAAAAATGCTGACGCATACAGTGAAAATGGCGAAGAGAGCGTGTTAGGCGTTGTTTACGTGACACCTGATCTTATGCGCGATTCTCAATTAATGAAAAGAATCTCAATATACAACACGGCAAACAAAGAAATTGGTCATTTGGCTGTCAATACAAATTTGGAGGAATCTCGTATTTTGCCTTACAAAAACTACAAGATCTTTGAGAAAATGCTCGCAAATGTTGAAATTGAGGGACTTATACGCCATCTTCTTCCCCTCATAGAGCCTGGTAACTTAGAGCAGTGCTCATTCATGCTATTAGACATCTTCCAAACTTTAGATAGAGCGCATGACTTTTTCAAAACGTTGATGAAGATTGAGCTGGAACCTATCAATTCTCTAACTACTAACAATAGAATACAAAAGACTTCTAACTCAAGCAGCCTCCATACAATTTTTAGAGGCACGTCTATGCTGTCTAAAACCCTCGAGAAATATCAGCGTAGGGTTGGACAAGAATACCTCGAGAAACTTTTAGGCCCATTTGTGTCCAAAATTGCCACAGAGGATCTCGAGTGTGATTGCGATCCAACATCGGGACCTCATCACGAGGAAAATTACAATAACCTGCTCACATATCTTAATACTTTGTGGGAAACACTGTACACAACTTCCAACGATATACCTTTTGAGCTGAAAGACGAATGGAAAAACCTAAGGCAGGGTGTGGAGCTGTCTGTTGAACCGTCAGATCTAGAAACTCCGCTAAATGCCTTATCCTCATTTATATTTCTTCGATACATTTGTCCAGCGATTTTGAATCCAAAAATGTTCAATTTGAGCAAAAATCATCATTCCGGACGCATTTCGAAAACTTTGACGCTGATCGCCAAGGTAATGATGGTATTGGCCAACAGATCAAAGTTTCAACCTCATAAGGACCGTTTCTTAATGAGTTTGAATGAAGATTTTCTTGATAAGCACAAGGACGAGATGTTGGTATATTTTGATAGAATTACAGGGCGCAAAATGGACTTTAACGAGAAGGTGCTGGATATGAGTAATTTTATGGAGCGTCCTTTGTTGAGTGCCTCTGACGAAGTTCTGAGCGAGCTTCCAATGATGCCTTTTCTTATTGACAAATACTTGAGAATGTCTTCATTGGCCGAGATGTTGGATGCTACGAATAACTCCAACTCAAAAAATGACCTTACTATCAACAATCGCAATGCCACGCTCAATGATTTAAAATTTGAAATACTTGGTTTTGATGAGACAGACCTAGGAACTGAAGACTTCATCAAAACTCTGATTAATGGAGAGGAGGAAGAGCTGAGTCAGATACTTCTCACCAGAAACCATGTCTCAGTGGATGATCTGACCCATCAGTCTTCTATCCTTGTCAAGAAGGTAGATGCCATGGAAAAGTTTTTGACCAAAGCAGAAATTCCGTCTATATTCTCTTACGAGAGCTGGAGCAGTTTTGTGGAGAGCGCGATACGCTCAATGAAGCTGGACAAAGACAATTACCTTGTTTATGTTCAGCACAATAGCTCTGAATGCAAAAACTCCACCGTATCCAGCCCCGAGCTAGCGAAATTCATCGCTAATCTCACCGAATCGGGCCGGGTAGAGCCATCGCCAAGTTTACAATCAATTGTGAGCGTCAAAAACGGAAAATCTACAGTGGTCAACGGCAGCTCTGCCAAGAAAGTACTGAAGAAGATGTTTGGAAAGAAGAGGACTCCAGTATCTTGAGTATGCATAGCCAGCCGGCTATTACCCAAGCCCTCACTCCTATTCTGTCGCCTTGACTTTTGTAACTATATACCCCTCCCCCCCATTGTATCACTCTTATCAAATAGTAGCTTAACGGACGGCCGCAACCTGTTCCTGGTGCACAGGTGTTTTTTTTTTCGCTGCAAGCTCGTGTTTTTGCCCATCCCCGCCTCTTCCCCCCCTGCCTTCTCAAACCCGCGTAAAAAATTTTGAAGTGTGATAATGAAGTCCACTATTAATAATAGTACGCTATAGATAGGCTAGGTGAGGCTTGCCCTGAGGACGCGGACACATCTGCTGCTCTTCTTATCAACGTGCAATGTCAAAATACTATCCTTGGTACACAAGAGCGACTGATATCGTTCACAGATTGACTGTCCTTGGCCTGGTTGGTTTTACGGGATACATGACGGTGAATGTTGGTTATACGTTGTATGTCACAGGGAAGGAGAATGAGAGACGCCTTGCACAGCAAAAGGCACTGCAGGCTCAGAAGCTAGAGGATGAGAGTCAGCAGCAGCAGCAGCAGTAGCAGCAGCAGCAACAGTGGCTTCTAGCCTTTTGTTGCCTTTCCCATTTTACATCTGTATATAGTGTTTTCGAATATTACATTTCTTTGAGTTCGGGGATTGCGTAGATCATATCATTATGTATGGCTTCAACCTTTCGATTGCATTGGCTTGTGGCGTTTTGCGGATTCTTTATGGTTGTCCAAAGACTGAGTGTGCTTGCGCTTGGCTTTCTTCAGGGGCTTCAGCGAATGAGACAGACCTAGCTCTCTGAGTTCTTTCATGCGGGCTTCGAGACGAGTAGCGGCTTCTCTAGTGGAGTTAATTTCAATCACGTCCCGCGTTGAGAAGGGGGTGTCACACAGTGGACACCGACTCATCGAATACTGAAGCTTGCTCCCAGGCCGCGCTTCTGAAGCGATAATTTCTTCCAGCACCTTCCTGCTCATGCAGCATCCACAGGGCACAAGATAGCAGAGATACAACTTTGACAATCCGCTTTCTGTTTCTTTGTTTAGGTCCAGCTTCAAATCTGCTTTACCGCATGATAATACCTTTAGTCTACTGTCGTAGTCCAGTTTGATGTCAACTAAATCTTTCAAAGAAGTGATATAGCTAAAGCGGTCCGCATTCAAGAGGTCTCGAGGCTTGAGAAGGTGTTCTAGAATGGCCTCTTTGTTGAACAAGTGGCCTTTGTAGTCTGAGACTATTGGGCTGCATAGTGGCAAGCCAGTCATGTGACAGTGGCTGAATGCGCTCAACAGCCTTAATGTGCTGATTTCTCGCTGGGTTGCACCTATCGAAGGCTTGAGGCCCCCAACGTTCAGATTTAGGATCTCTCTTCTAGAAGGGATCGTCCCACCGTCATTCTATTACATCTGTTAGTATTACATCAAATATATGCTGATGATGATTTGCTCTTTCGTACTTACCCCCATCGTTCACTTGGTCGTCTTAAGGCGTGCTTGTGAAGCTCCTCCCTCATTTCTTTCTACTGCATGCTGCAATTATATAATACAAAAAAAAAAAATCCTCTGTTAAAATGTATGACCCCTCTAAAGTACGCGATATCGAGACAAAAAAAAGTGCTTTGTTTATTTTATCTGGAAAACTAGGGAGCGTGTTCTTCCCTGTTATTAGATCCGAACAGTAGGGCAACCACGTCTTCTTGGCTGTATTCTGATCATCTATTGCATCACGTAGTTTGGCATGTTCAATGCTGCGTCGGGGCCGTCCCCATTTTCCTCGCTTGACAGAAAGACAGAAACAAAACAGTCAACTTTAGCATCTTTTATCAGCTCATCAAAGCCCAAACCAAACAACGCAAAGAGCCAACCCTTTTCGTCCCTGTCCACTCGAAGCAGCATTTTATTTACTAAAACTAAAAGCCTAGATTCACCTGTCGAAGTCATTGACCTCGACTCTGAGAAGGAAAACCCACACAGACACTTGAAAAAGCCTAGACTAGAGGCAAACCTGAAATTTGACAAAGGCAGCTTCTCAGGTAACGTCCAAGACACCACCACCCGTTCATTACCCGATGCTTCTAACTTTAAGCACCAGCCACCAATTAAACAACGATCATTTGGGCATGAGCCCGCACCAACCAGCTCCATTTCCATCAGGCTCTCGGAGCAAAATGCATCTGCCCCTCCAAGGAAACTGGTGGTACCTCCAAAGAAGAAAATGCAACCTTCAAAACAAAGGCAGCTTCCATGGGGGAACCTTAGTGGCAAAAGAATATCAAATCCACGAATCCAAACGAAACAGTCCATATCAAGATCTTCTTCATATGTAGCATCCAGCGGGTTGGAGCTCTCCAAAGAACAGCATAGGGTCATAGAAATGGTGCTGAATCAAAGAAAGAACATTTTCTACACTGGATCCGCAGGTACAGGTAAATCTTTTCTTTTGAAAGAGATCATCAGGAAATTGGTATCAAGATATGGTAGTACCGCTATTGCCGTCACTGCCTCGACTGGTCTAGCAGCCACTAATATTGAAGGAACTACAATTAATCGGTTTTCTGGTATTGGTCTAGGCAAGGACACTGTTGATAAACTTGTTGGCAGAATAAGAAAAAACAAGGCTACATTAGAACGATGGAGGGCGACTAGAACTCTGATCATTGATGAGATTTCTATGATTGACTCTGTTGTTTTTGATAAGCTTAACGAGATTGCCAAGATTGTCAGAAACAACAGGAAGCCTTTTGGTGGAATCCAGCTGATTCTTACTGGAGACTTTTTCCAACTTCCTCCTGTTTCAAGCAGCAAAGGTTCTGAGGGCGGATTTTGTTTTTCTGCCAAAGGGTGGGATGAATGCATTGACGAAACCATCATGCTCACCAAAGTTTTCAGACAAAAGAACGACTCCGAGCTCATTGAGATGTTGAATGCTTTACGTATCGGACGTCTTTCAGACGAAATTAAGGCCAAGTTTAAGAGCTTGGAGAGAAGTCTTAAATATGAGGATGGCATCTTTCCTACAGAGCTTTACCCAACAAGGGAAGAGGTTGATAGAGCTAACTTATCGAGATTGAACTCGTTGCCAGGGGAGACATTTACATTCCAGTGTCATGATCAGTTACCGAACAATGGGGCCAGTCCTGAGTTTCTACTGAAGCAGTTAGATGGATTGATGTGTGCGAAGACCTTGCTTTTGAAAAAGGGCGCACAGGTCATGTATTTAAAGAACGACCAAGATGATCCGCTGATTGTGAATGGGTCTATAGGAAAGATAATTTCCTTTTGCACTTACGAGCTATGGTCTGCTTTTTGTGCTTCTTTCAAAGAATACGAACGTCTTATCCACGAGGAGCTTCTCTGCATTGCCGCTAGATTTATAGGCAATCAGGCGTCTAAAGAAGATGAAGATCTAATGAATGAGTTTGTGGCAAAGAATTATGGAAATTCCTATGTTACTGAAAGCCTCCACGAGCTGATTAGGGTTGCGAAAAACAGCTCATCCGCCAAACAGTTGCCTTTGGTGAAGTTCTCCGTCAACTCATACGACAAGTACAGGCTCCGACTCATTGAGCCCGTGGTCTTTTCGTCTGAATCTAACAGTGAACTTGGCCGGGAGCAGCTTCCAATATTGCTCTCATGGGCCCTGTCGATACATAAATCTCAAGGCCAGACTCTGAGTCGTGTGAGAGTGGATTTGACCCGGATCTTTGAGCGGGGGCAGGTGTACGTTGCTCTGAGTAGATGTGTTGACACAAACAACTTGGAGATTGTGAACTTTGACGACCGCCGGATTCGGGTCAGTGACGAAGTGGTGAGGTTCTACGACAACCTGAGGATTTTAGATGTCTAGCCACGCCTGCCAGCCTAATTCTGTATTGTTTATTGTTATATATATTCCCCTGAGATATATGGATCACATTTTTTTTATTAACAAACATGCGTAGGCCTCTTGCCAAAGAGCAAATGTGCCATACACTGATCTGCTCCTAGGTCTGTTGCGAAGACTGGAACGGTGCGATTAGATCTGTACACATTGCCACAGTGCCTCTGGACGCTGGATCTGGAATGGCTTGCTCTTTTGAGCCGGAGCGACGCGTTTTCTGGGAATTTTCATGTGGGTAGTCGACTTCTCTCCTGAGGGCGCAGTAGCGAATTCCCCTGCTACGGCGAGCCACCTGCTGCTCTGCGACAAGCAGTACATTGTTGGCAGGAAGAAGGATGCTTTCTTTCACTTAGATTCGAAGTCTGCGTCTCGCTTGGAGCTGGGCCTGATTGTTGATCGTCTCACAGGCGGCCTGCATACTGAGAATATTTGTCATAGACAAAAATCAAGCGAGCTGACTTTGAACGGTATCTCTCTGTCAGCGGGAGAGGCAATAGTGTTCCACCATCAATCTGTGACGTATATTGAAATAAAGGGCAAAGGATTCCAACTGACTGCGAAATGGACAAAGTTCATCGTAAATAAGATGTCTTCTGTCTGCCCTCCTCTCCAGAACCTTATTGATAAAGGGCTTTCTGTAGAGTTTTCGACTGATATTTCCCAAATCACACACTTCTACATTAATACAGCAGATGCCACAATTGGGACGCTGCTGTCTACTTTAAAGTGCAACAGTGCTGTTCGCTTACTAACAGACGCTTTTCTCGAGAAACTGTGGAACAAGTATGAGGCCCTTGAGACTGATTTCTCAATCAATTGGCCATCAGAGCCAGCAATCATTTTCAAAACTATACCAGGGCCGTCCAGGGATAAAATTCAAGAGATCCTTGCTGGTAATAAGTCAGTGAAGGAGGAGGAGGTTGAGATTTCTCATTTAGCACCGGGTGATATTGTCACAGTCTTGAGCGCATGTTCACGAGAGGAAGCGCTCATACTGTCAAACAAAAACGTGACAGTCTTGAATGAAAACAGTCAGTTAAGATCCGCTATGGGCACAACTGAAAAAGTGAATACCATCAAACCAGACCCAACATCAAGGCGTTCTCGTAGGAGAATTCATGATTCATCTCAGTTTCTTCCGGATCTGGACAATTTTCAAATAATCACTAGCGATCGAGTTGCGCTCCCGCAACAGCCATCTAAAGAGAGCAATACTGGCCTTTCAATGAGTAGACTACGAAGCCACAGAGAGAACATACCTTCTTCTCAGGCGTTTTTACCCGATCTTGAAAACTTTGAAGTAATACACTCTCAACCGCCTCAGCACATACCCGCGAATGAATTGGCACCAAAAGAGATTGCGGACGAGTATTTTGAGAATGAGAGTGAAAGCCAGTTACCTACATTACCTGATCAAAATACTGACGATTCACCAAAGGATTCCACAACATTATTAAATGCTTTCAGGAAAGCAAAACAGGTAAAGCTTGAGAATGATCTTGTTGACAATGTGGTGCCAATAGGAGGACCCAAGGTTACCAAAATGCAGTTTGATCTACAGAGTGACGCACACCAGGTATACGGCGGTGAAAATAGTCAGTGGCGTGGTCGGGTGAATTATTCGGTTTTCAAGAAAGTGATTACTCCTGGGGACGCAGATATAGTGTTTGACGCTACAGCTTCATACATCCCGTTGAAACTATCAGATTACAATTCAGCAAAAGTAAAAGAAGGAATTGTGCTCGAAGATGATAGTTTGATGGATAATAGCATTCCAGAATTGGATGTCGACTTTGACTTTCCTCTCTCGAAGCGCAAAAGAATCGGGGTTTCACGAACGCTTCGCCAAGGGAGGCTGCCTGAGCATCCATATAACGAAGGTATCAATTTCTCAGACAACACGAGAGACACATTCAGTGCAGTGCGCGCAACTAGTAGCTCTGGGGTCAATATTCTTGGAGAGGCTTTCCATGATGAAGACGATGGTATGCCAGTTTTCAAATCTAGCAGGAAAAGATGATCTATGGTGAAAAAAAATATATATATCCTGTATATATAATCGCAATAATAGCAAACCAGAATGGACCAACCTTTCGTTGTAACCTATGTGCAAGGCGAAAGCATATACATTGAAGATGATCACAATAATTGGGTCATTAAACTATGATTTAGTCACATATACTCCACGGGTGCCAGATGGCGGAGAGACTATCCAGGGAAACACATATGAAGAGCATTTGGGCGGGAAGGGCCTCAACGAGGCTATAGCCACATCAAGACTTAGTGAGATAAAGGGTCATGTGCGCATGTGGGGGAAAGTGGGAAGAGATGTACACGGTGACCTTATGCTCAAGGAACTGGAGAACTCGAAAGTTTCAGTGAATCTTGTGGAGAGGCTGGACGGTATCCACAGTGGTTCTGCGACAATATTGGTTGAGACCGAGCGGGGTGGAGAAAACCGGATTGTGATTGTACCTGGGGCCAATGGCAAACTTCTTCCCACAGAGGGCGAACTCTCATCTAACTTTGCTACAGCACATCAGGGGGACTTCGTTATCTTGCAGAACGAGTTTCCGGCACCGGATTCTACCATCGAGTGGCTTTATGACCACGTTCCACAGGTGCAAAAGGTGTACAACCCATCTCCGATGAAGCAAGAGCACATCAGTACATCATTATTGAACAAAGTTGAATACCTTGTTGTTAATTCTGGCGAGGCGGCCGAGCTAGTTTTGCGCTTGACTTCACAGACAATAAGCTCCGAGGGTATGAGTGCTGCTGCGTACGGACGTGCACTCATGGATAAGATCCGCACTGTCCTCAAAAGGCCTTGTATAATTATCACTTTGGGCTCCTCGGGATGTCTATATCAGGAAACAGGGCGAGAAAGTGTTTTCCAGGAGAGTTTCAAGGTATCATCCGTTGTCGACACCACTGGAGCAGGGGACACTTTTCTCGGAGCAGTCACGTCTCAGCTGTATTGTGGCGTTTCACTTGGAGAAGCTGTTCGCTTTGCTACTGCTGCGTCCTCATTGGCTATACAAAAGCGCGGTGCTGTGGAGAGCATACCTCAATATGCAGAGGTAGCTGCTATTGTTACATAACACATACATAATAATGCTTTTAGAGAAGATGAATGAAATACATTACACTATAAGCAGATTTCAACCAGGAGAATATCGCTCACTTGTGTAAGCTTTTGTGCCAAAGCCTTGATTGATCTTGAGCTCTTCTGGAAGATTCAGCTTGAGTGAGCGCAAAGATGGCAGTTTATTATGGGTCGGCGTGGATGGAAAAGGCAGAGAGGCACATGGTAAAGAGTCAGCTGTGGAGGCTGTGGATGCTGATGAACCAAAATTAGAGAACCCCGCGATAGAGCTCGAAGAAGGCAGCGATGGTTGCAGCTTTGGAGAGTCAGATGGCGTTTGCAAAGGTGTCAAATCTGGTGACTGCGGAGGCCTGTGTTGCCTGAAGTATGAAGGAGCAGAGGATGACAACACTTGATTGGAAAGCCCTAATAGGTGCAATGCGGCAGAGGAATCTCTGCTTGAAAGCATGGAAAAAGTTGGCGATTGCGAAAGTGATCCCTGGCCGGAGCCAATCCCAGGAGAGTTCGGTCTTGATCTTTTCAGGTGAGGTTGTAAGAGATCAACATGATAGGTGTTTAGTTCCGTATTGGAAAAGGATCTGGCAAGCGAAGAACTGCTGGGAATATTGACTAGATGTGACTTGAAATTGGAGGAGGATGGTGACCTAGAGAGCTGAGGAATGGAAGTCGAGGAAGGCGTCTTTAGCGGAGTGAGCCTTTGCAACGAGGGCAAAGGGTTCAATAGTTTCGCAGGGGGCTCCGGAGGGGATAGGTTGGCATGTTCCGGTACTGCCTGGTGATTTTGAAAATATTGATAAAGGGAGGGCAGCGACTTGACGTACTGAATACTGTTTTGCGTATCTGTGGAGAGCTGTGGCGCATTCTGGGAGTTCTGTGGTTCCAGTTTCTTCTGGTTCTGTATGTTTAGAAGCTCCTGGGAAGCAGCCGAGGCCAAAATGTTGATATCTATAAATGATTTCGTTTGAGTGAGCCGAGGAGTCGATTCGATGGTGGAGGGAGCGCTGTCGATGGTCTGTGTTTGTTCTTGTTTGATCTGCTCCGGGAGTTTATTAACTGGTCGCGGTTCCTCCTCCGGTGTAGTTGCTTGTGCGGTATTGCCTGGTGGTCGTTTTATTAGTTTGGAGGTGGAGCTTGCTTTTTTCAAGGCGGGCCTCTCTGAGATAAAGCCAGAGCCGTCTGCGGTGACGGGGTGCTTGCGCCTAGCATTTGGGTTCGTGTGGATACGTAGGTGGCGTCTGAGCTCGTCGGAGCGCGAGAAGCGCTTGAAACAGCCGGGGAAGTTGCACTGGTGTGGCTTCTCGCCCGTGTGAGTGCGAATGTGTCTGGTTTGGTGCTCGAGCCTGTGGAACGCCTTGTCGCAGAGCGGACATTTGTAGGGTCTCGAGGGGTCCGCGGGCGGAGACTTACTCTTGGCGGCGGTCTTGTCGGAGCTGTGATGGACATGTGCGTGGGGCGCCTTTGGTGCGGTTGTTGGTGCGGTTGCTGGTGCGGTCGCCGATTTGCCGGAGGGCTTGGGTGGGGCGAGGTGGGGGTCTCGTGCGAGCGGGTTGTTTGGCACTGCGTCGGCGGGGGATCTTGACGCGATGTTTGTGGACATTCTGAACGTGCTCTGTGTCTCTGGGGGAAGCCGCGTTGTCATTATGGGCCCCAGTGGCCGGCCGGAAGATGAGCGTGAAGGCTTCTTTTTTATAGAGGCGGGGTTGGCGGGGCGGGGGGGGGGGGGGGGGGGTGG
>JAKTPG010000040.1:0-37488 GCA_030557505.1 Ogataea maris
CCTTCACTTAACAATGGAACAGGCTGATCAGGATATACCTCCGGAAAAAGGCTGACAGCTTTCTCTATCAAAAGATTATTGCTAGTGCCAATGCCTGCGGTAGACTCGACTGTAAACTTCTGCCAGTGATACAGGTATTTTTCCAGTTCTGGCCACTTTGCCTCTCGTGTTCTCGCTTGATTGCTGTACGCAACGTCTTGCGGTCCCCGCTTCAAAATAGCAGAATAAGGGGATCTTTTAAGCTCCTTGTGATAGGTATTCTGGAACCATTCTGCTGCTTCTTTATGAGTAGGTTTAACTTTACGCGACTTCACATAACTTATCAGAGCATTTTTTTCATCAAGAGAGTAACTTATGTTTTTTTTCTTTCGGTCAGTGTGATGAGGTAGATTGGATAAGTACGGTTTCAAAGCAACAGGTGTTACAAACAGCTAGATTGCAAGACTCTGGCGCTGGTCTGCGTTTCCTGCGAGTGCTCTAGCACCTACAAATGGCCAGGTTTTTTTAATTTCGCGTTATCCATACTATCATTTTCCAAAATTACTATGGAAAATCAATCCGTGAACGCTCCTGTGTCCATATTAAGCAGCATTCCCAATTATGCAATAGAAAATTATCCAGAGTCGACTTTCCTTAGAACCCAGTTGAGTTACAGTTCTTGTTAGGCTCTAAGGCCAAGTGTTTTGTTGTGAGATATAACTTGTTACTGTTTGTTAGATGTAGGCTCTCTCTTGTAAAAGTATGTGAGTGGTCTTGAGACGTAAAGAGACTAAAGAGTTATTATCTCTTTTTGATGAGATAATGTGTTGATTTGCTTCCTGTAATTTTAAGTAAGAAAGCATCACCATAGCTTTTTGGAATGTTCCATCTTTGTGTATATCACCAATAAAGTGAAGAAACCTTCCAATCTTTTCATAGCACGCTCTGTTGCATATCGAGATCCCTTTGGGATTTGTATCCCCTATATACAGATCAAATCGGGGATCGCATTAGTAGTGTCTTTGTCCCCTTCACATAGCTTGTCAAATCTTATACTCTTAACTGTTTTATTTTGCAAAAAAAATCTTTAATGAATACCGTGCCCTACATCAGCTACTTGTTCATGCATATCAGAGTTTGTTCATCTAGCATTAAATGAGGTTGTCCGAATATATCTATTGACTTCACAAAATAGTGGGTTATGTAATCACAGGTTTTAGTTTGCTTACATAATGAACATATAAACAAACAAATCGATTAGGTAATCAGTCAAAAGTAATAGCTACACAGCAGCACATTTACAAAAGTCACACTTACAAGGAAATGTCAGAAAAACAATAGTTCAACTCGAGTTATAGCTCTTATCTGGCAAGAATATTGTGTGTTGATGCCATTGGCAGCAAAGGAAACTTGTTTTTTGAGCACAGAATGTCTCTTTCAACATGGAGGCAGTTTCCTTTTTTTGGTTGCTTGCCTATACGTGATCCGAATTACAGCTCTGATCAGCCGCTATATTCTGACCCTGCTCTCAGTGCACTATGCTCAACTCCGGATTACTTGGTACTTGCCACCAGTCAATGCGTTATAAAACTCGTGAATAAAGATCATCAGCTTGTATTTCAGTTTGATGCTTATGAGGTGGGCTGGAGTGTAACAAAGTTGCACTACATTGATGTAGGTGATAACAACGGCTACCTCTGCTCCATAGCGGAAATGCAAGGCCAACCCTTGAGACTCAAATTGTGGGACTTGAAAAAGATTATGAATTCAAAGACAATAGATTTGAACTCTGACTATCGTGCACTATGTAAAGTGGTGAACGGGTCAAACAATTACCCCATGACGTGTTTTGCATTTTCTGTGGACTTTTCTGTACTGGCTTTTGGATTTGGTGATGGATCAGTAGTTCTAGTCAGAGGAGACTTGCTACATGATAGAGGATCTAGGCAAAGACTCGTTTATGAAAGTAAGGAACCTGTCACAGGTGTGTTTTTTAAAGACGATAATTTGCTATACGTGTCTACCGTTTCCAGAATTCTTACTATACCCACAACAGGTAGAAATCAGGGCAAACCAGATAGAGTACTAGATGAGAAATCCGGTTCAGACATTAACTGCACGGATATGCTTCAAGATAAAAGACATAGTCTAGTTGTTGCAAGAGAGGGCTCGCTCCAATTTTACAATTCACGGGGAAAATCCCACAATCTACTTCTGGATGTCTCGAAGAGAAAGCTCTTTGCCTATAAAGACAAATACTTGCTTGTCGTGTCACCAATAACCTCTCCATTAACTGCGTCATCAATGGTTTTGACTGATCGTCTGTTAATTGTGGACATATCCAATAAGCTTATTGTTTTCAACCAAACAATCTCTAGCTCTGTGAGCGAAATACTAAAATTGTGGGATGACATCTATGTTTTGGCGTCTGATGGTTTACTCTACAAATTACATGAAAAATCAATGAAAGAGAAGGTCGATATTGTGGTCGAATGTAAATTATTTCCAATAGCAATAAAGCTGGCCCAATATGCTGCTCCTGACGAAAAGGCAAGTCCTGATAATCGGTACGATGCAACTTTGGATGAGCTCGATGACTCAGAAATCATGTATATCAAAAAACAATATGGTGACTTTTTATTTGATAAAGGAGAGTATGCTGAGGCTATTGAGCAATACACCAGCTGTGTGGGTCTAGGAAACACTAGTGAGATAATTCGCAAGTATAAGGACAGCTCAAAAATCTCCTATCTAGCTCAATATTTGGAAAGCCTGGTTCAGTCCAATCAGTCGTCAGAAGACCATGTAACTCTTTTGCTTTCTGCATATTGCAAGTTAAAGCAGAAGGACAAAATCTTAGAATTTGTTAACAATGTCAAAATCAACGAAGACTACGAATTTGTTGATAAATTTACCAAGTTTGATTTTAATACTGTGATTACTCTCTGCAGGGAGAGTGCATTTTTTAATCTCGCCATCACAATAGCTCAGAAGTTCAACCAGTCACAAATAGTTGTTGATATACAACTGAATGACTTAAAAGCACCCAAATTGGCTTTGAAATATATGAGTTCATTTTCTACTGATGATCTGCTTCGTGTTCTAATTGATAATGTTAAAATATTACTGGAACAGTTACCCAATGAAACCACGCTGTTGTTGATAGAGGTATTTACCGGAAAATACAGTCCGGAAATAAATTTTGAGCTGAATAATCAGACCCTTGCAGACAGGGATTCGACGCATAAAGAGTTGCAAACAGAAAATCCCATTTTAACATCTTACGAGCAATTCTTCTCTTTCATGAACTTGGCAGATTCTCCCCAGGAAGAAGCTGCTCCCACTTATCTTCCTCCAAAACCTCGAATAATATTTCAATCTTTTGATAATTATCCCAATCAGTTCGTCATTTTTTTGGAGGCCTGCATTGAAGGATATGAGAAATTTGGCGGCGACGCAAAGGATAAACGGGATATAATGATAACGCTTTATGAAATGTATCTCTCACAAGCTGAAAGAACTTCTATTGAGGCTGAAAGGTACGAATGGCACGAAAAAGCGAAGGGTCTCTTGAAGGACATTAAGCAGATGAATTGGACCTCAAATGACCAGTCTCAACTTCTACTATTATCCAATGTTGGGGACCTGAATGAAGGAGAGATTTTGATCAGAGAATGGACTGATGATGCTTCGGAAGGCTATGAATTAGATATGTTCCGCTCCTCAATTTTGTCCAAAAACTACCAAAAGTCTATGAAAATCATCTCAACTTACGGCGATAAGGAGCCGGAGCTCTATAAATTAGGACTCTCGACATATACCGCTTCCGAGCCATTGTTCAATGAAATTGGAGAAAAAAATATATTGCGTATTATATCGAAAATAGAGAGTATGAAGCTGATGACCCCTCTGGAGCTAGTGAAACAATTGAGCATCTCTCCTTTCATTACATTGGGTCTGATCAAGAAATATATCATCAACTGCATTAGACAACAAATGCGAGAAATAAAAACTAATGAAGCTTTGATAGCTTCATATCGTGATGAAGCAGCTATTCTCTCAGAAAGTATGAGTCAGCTTTCTATGGGCCCACAAACTAACAAATCTCATCTGTCATCCCATGAGCAGTCCCTAGATCTGTCAGCTGTTCATTCGAGAGAGTCAAGTAGAGTTCTTATCTCCTCTGATCATAATACCTTGAATGACTCTAAGGATAATGATGAACTAGAAGTCCTTAGCATGCTGAAAAAGCAACATGAAGAAATTAGCCATAGAAATGATCTTTTCAAGGCGAGTCTCGTTGGTAGTGGTGATAGATTTCGAGTTATGATGGGTTTTCTTGGGCGTGGCGTAATGGAGCAAACGTGAAAATAGTTGTATATAACTCTACTTATTAATCCAATATATCCGGATGAAGGTTCAAGGCAATGCTGCATTTTGCCATAATATCCCTGGTTTTCAATACTGTGTGGCAATCATCAAAACCTGCCAGAGTGAACATTCGAACCAAATAAGGAGGAATAATGCTGAATTCGTCTTGTGACTCAATTAAAGTGTTTATGACTTCGATAGCCAAAAAGTTGCTTTCGCCCTGTGGGATGAGATCGAGTGTATTGGAACGAATTTCTTTAGTGTCTATTTCGGGTTTTGAGCACAATAAATTTGGAGTAAGAACTGTTGCCAGATTATGAACATCCATCTTTGAGCCAGTATCATCATCTATTTGGCAGAATGACGCTACCCAGTGAAAAAATGACATTAGAACTTCAGCCAAGTCTCTATTTTCTTTCGGTAGCATGCAATATGAAAGCTTCAAGATCCTATCCCTTTTCCTCTGGTCGGGAAGCTTTTGAGAAAGAAGAAACAGATCATATAGCTTAAATGTGAACAATGGGTCAGGCATCTCTCTAGCAAATTTCTTCAATAATGCTGCTAACTGAATAGGAGTTTGTGCGCTGAGATCTGGTACCGTAGCAGGGTGATTCTGAATCTCTTCACAAAGTTCTCTTAACAGTCTAATATTTCCATTAACTCGAAAAACCCCTTCAACAGTCAGATCTTTCTTATGCATGACTCTTATCAATTGATCCACTAACGCCGGAATACGTAACTTTTCTGGCCCAACTCCCAAATCACTATCTATTCCGTATTTCTGTACTAACTCCTCCAGTGGAAATCCAAAAATTGGGCCCGTGGTGCTGTTGTACTTCTTTCCGAAGAAACGATCCCATATTGTCAATGGCTTCTTAGGAAGAATGAAGGCCAGACAGTCGTCGAGACTTAGTCTTTCCTTCATCAGTTGATGAAGAGCAAACGCACCAATATGTCGCATCACATCGTGATCACTCTTGGATAATTCAGAATATCTGACACAACCTGCAGCCTTATTATTGTTAACAAAAGAACTATTCTTGGAATTCAAGTTTTCGTTGAGCTCTTGGGTGCCAGAATGTACCGAGAACTCTTCAACTATAGTCGTTGGGTCATATCCAGTGACCAATTCCTGCCGCTGATAGTTAGTGCTCTGAAGTGATTTGGGAACAGGAAGGCGGGAAATAGTCGTAGTGGCCGCCCTCTTCTGGAATCTGAATGCGTTTGGTCGTTGCTTGCGAGCCTGTTCAGATGCTAATATACGCGGAATATCATCCAGTGTCAAACCTTTCTCACTTTTCAAAAGGGCAGAAATGGTACCCAGATATGGGTTAATTGAGTCAGGGTCAACTGTGATTTCTTCGATTTTAGATTTCATCATATCCTTGGCGCGTAAGGATTTTTCCCTGGTCAAAAGCTTTGATGCTGCGGCTGCAGCTGAGATACCAGTCTTGAGCATATCGTAACTTGGTACTTCCACATTGGTCTTATGAGATTCAGGTGCCTCGATGATCATAATTTTACCTGATCCCTCCACTGATGTTCGCCATTTGTGGTCTTCAGTCTTTGGGTTCGTTCTCTGACTGACTCGTCCTTTTGAGTAAGTGCCTTGTTTGGAGTGAATAAATTCTGTTGAACGATTTTTTGTGTTGGGAATTCCTAAGTCTGTTATGCCGTTTCTTGTCCGAGCAAGCGTGATTTTCATTAAGTAAACCAGTTGCATATACTTAGAGAATTCAACAAATCCTTGGGTCGCATTAGCATCTTCGGAAGCGCAGCTTGGGCACAAGACTTCCTGGTTTTTACTATTAAATGATGTTTCATTTAAATTGCTCTGACCTGGTAAAGTACCACAACTGGAGCATGTCAAGCATTCCTTGTGCCACTTTATGGTATCAAATATCACACAGTCTGATTCGGTCGATTGGCCACATTGGAAACATAAATTATTCATATCCATAGAAAAGTCCATAGTTGAAAAAACATTTTTCGGGAGGCTATCATCAGTTGAGACCTCACGCAAAAATCTATCTGATGGAATCGTTGACTTTGAGACTTTATTGCAGGCTAAAGCATACCAAAGGGCGTGCCTTGATATATTCTTACACGTTTGAGCAATTGCAGATACTAGAGCAAGAAGACTCTCAGAGGCCTCTAAACTTATTGGCTGCGATCTCGCATTGTCTCGCAAAAAGGAAAGGTACTTTAGTATTTGAGAGGATAATTCTCTTGGATCCTTTTGTAGTGATAAAGTCCGGCTTTCTGTTTCAGAGTCCAACCGTATACGGTTTATTGAGGCATATCCGTCCAAGGAATCGACTCCTTTGAATATTCGTTCGATCTTCAAGATCAACTTACCTGTCGCCAATAGACCACTAGGATGGTTGCCTACAGAAACCGAATAGAGCATTTCAGAAATACATGAAGCGCACGTTTCCTCGAATGCGGACAGAGTTAACCAAATGGACATTCTCATTCTCTCAAGTTTCTCCTGGACAGCAAGCAATTGCTCAGGTGTCAGCTCTCTTTCACCAACACTTGGGGCAGAAGAGTCCTTTATTGTTTCGGCATGCACAATACTGAGCACCATTTCATCGAGACCAACGTGATCGACTGTAATTCTGATACCCCAGAACTTGTGTATCATGAAACACTCAGGATGCCACTGTTGGTTTCTTCCTCCTCGGTATAGTTCAACATACTGCTTGAGAATAGCAGACCCACAAGCCTCGCATTTCAACGCATAAAGCTTTGAGTAGTGATAGTGACAATATACTTTACCTTCGTGCTCATAGTAAGCCTCTGAGTCAAAAGGTTTGTGACAAACATCACAACAAAAATGTTCAGGATGGTACTTCTTTCCCGCTGCAGAAACATATGGTCCCCTAATGGCCTTGTTACATGTAGCACAAATCAAGTCCAGCCTCTTGAAATAATGATATTCACATAGCGGTACCTGGATGGTAGTTCCTTTCTCGGTTTGAATATCTGCAGAAAAAAACTTATCTGAACAAGGCTTTCGGCAATCATAGCACCTGAAGCAGTCGACATGATACGTGCGACCCATAGCTCGAACGAGAGTACCAGATATCGGCTGACCACATTCATAACATATCCTAATTTTCTTCTTCTTGTTGGATTGAGTGGTAAGATTCCGTGTATCGGGAGAGTTGTCTTCTTTCAAGGCTTTGGATGGGCTATTACTTCTCTCCTTTGCAGCTCCCACGGGAGGGGGCGTTTTTGGTATCTTATCAACAACTATCGAAGATGAGTTGCTGGTACAGTGTTTGCTGCGGGACTGTTGCTGGTGGTGTTGCAGAGACAGCATTTGCTGTTGGTGGACACCTAGAGGTCGTACCAGCTTTCTCCACTCCGTTTCATGTTGTTCTCCAGATGCACTGCGGTACGTCCTAGGGCTCTTTTCTGTGTCTGATTGCATGCTGAGGTTTTCGTGTCGGCTCACAAAGGAGTGGCCATAAACATCGTTGTGATAAGGAGAATTTGGACGCAGCGGGCTCCTTGTGACGGTGGAAGGCTTTAAAGAGCTACTTTCCAGCGGCATCTATTATTTTTTTTTTGTTGGTGGGGGCGGCAGAGGGGAAGAGAAGTCCAAAAGTACACGATGGCAGCTCAAGCCCAATCCAGTTTGTCGCCCAAGTGTGCTGTGTTACTCAGCAGATGGGCGGTCCCAGCAGTTTGGCCACAAAAAACAAAAAACAAAAAGCGAATGCAATGTGGTGAGAGCGATCTGTGGCACTAAAAAGTGACACACCAGAAGCGATTGCAGTGTCTCTTGGTGCGGAAGAAGAGCAGTATACTTCTCAGGAGCTGCTGCCAGAGTGGGCAGCATACAGCGCGCCCGTGTAGGCCAGGGATAACAGCGTCCTGTGCAACGTGCCGTACTTGCAGGTCTTCGTCACTCTGTAAATCAGCAACAGGAAGATGCTCGCGAGTATTTGACTACTACACTTTTTATTATTTTTTTTTGTTTTTTTTTGGTATGGTATAACCAAAACACTCTGTATCTGGCAAGAATGTTGATATTTTGGCACGGGCACGGGGGGGATTCAAAAAGCTCAAGGCGCTGAAAAAGTCTCCCGATAAGGAGCCAGCGAGGCACCCGCAGCGGGCTCACCTTGGAGCAGAGAAATCAACCTGGGGTGAGCCGACCAGCCGTCGCTAGGGGAGGGGAAACAGGCTGCTGGCTGCTGGCTGCTGGCTGGCGGCTGGCGGCGGCAGCTGACCCGTCTCTCTCTCTCTCTTTCTTATGCGCCTTATGACGTCAGCAGTAAATTCGCATGTGTGTGTGTATCAGGGGTAAATTTAGAAAAGTCTCAGCTAGCAGCGCCCAGAGTAACAAATATGTTTTGGAATCAAGTAATATAAAATTAAGGTTAGCCTATAGAGTGAGACTATATGTTGGCACTGCCCACGGCAGGCAAGCTCCCAGATAAGCTATTTCTTGAATTTCTTCGGGAGGGGCAGTGAAAAGGAAAACCGCTTCACACGTGCAATGTAGAACAGAGTCACCATCAGGAAGAGATTGAACCCAATGTACACGAAGAAAAACCCAACATTTCTCCACCGGTGATAGTAGCTCATTCCTAGAGTGTGCAGATACTCATCTCCGACAGAGTACGCACACACAGCACAGTCGGACGTCGCATTGGGGTTCTCAACGTAACCAGAGTGACTGTCAAAGTAATCCGCCAGATATGACTGACAGGTCTCTCCGTCAGGTGGGTCCAGGTAGTTGTATTCAGAGGATCCGCACCTAACCTTTCTGTTGTGCAAAACAGTAGTCAGTAGGTTTTCAACAAAGTAAGTAAACGGCGAAGCCCGCCACATGAACTTCCAAAACCCTGGCATATTAGAAGGAGATTGCACCACACCACAAAAAGCAATCACAAAATTGTAAAGCAGACCGTTCAAAACATTCGCGGAAGGCAGATCTGGCGCAAAGTAAACAATCATAAGTGCCAAAGATAGAGTGAACAACTGTAAAAACAGACAGTTCGTAAGCCACCAAAATCCCATTCGTGATGCTTCCGTGTCCAACTGAATAGGGAAGTACCAAGCAATGAAGTAAATCGTGCTGAAGGTCACTGTGTATGGAATCTCCACCAAATATTGACTCAACAATATGCAAGACCAGTGGAATGTGTTCGATCTGGACTCCCGAACTTCGTACAACTCCCGTGACTGAATCGCTCTACCTTGAATTTGATTAGCCATAGGCGAGGTAACCACAAGGGTAATAAAGTTTGCAAACATTACATTTTGCATGCCAATAACTGTGTGCTTGAGATCCCAAAAAGAAAATCCAACTAGAAGCCCGGCCAAGGTTAGCAGCATAAACTTCGAAAGCGCATAATCCACATCCCTATAAAACTGAATCCAGGTTCTGTGGAGCACATACTTGCATTGATACAAATAAGGCGTCGCGTACTTTTCTTGAAGTGCTGAGGTATCTGCAATTGGCAGTGCACTGGTCTTGGCAATCAGATCTGTAATTTCGCTCGTAGTCTCTTGACACTGTTTACTGTTGATCCATTTCCGATACCAGTCTTCTTTCACACTGGCTGTGGCACCAGCGCCAATCACTTCCAGAATGTACTCAGCTGGATTCTCTTCATCCGAACACTTGCGAGCGCCTTGTCCTTCGAAATAGTCCAGCATCTTTCTAGAATTTTCACCTATATCTCCAAAGTAGACTGTTTGACCACCCTTTCTTAATAGCAGTAATCTATCGAACTGTTCAAAAAGAACCGCAGAAGGTTGGTGAATTGTGCAAAGGATAGCCTGACCTGCCTCAGCAAGAGATCTTAGCACTTGAACAATAGCCCATGATGATTGAGAGTCCAAACCGGAAGTAGGCTCATCTAGGAACAATAACAAAGATGGTTTTGCAACAAGCTCTGTTGCAATTGAGAGTTTCTTCCTCTGTTCAACATTCAAACCGTAACCGGTTACTCCTGCAATTGAGTCAGCGTATTCATCCATATTAAGAATTTCCATGATTTTGTCAACATAAGCGATTTTCTCTTCCTCTGGAACACTCAGTGGTCTTCTCAGTCTAGCCGCAAATATTAGTGATTCTCTTACTGTAAGCTCAGCGATGTGCAAGTCCTGTTGTTGAACGTAACCCGTTCTACGCTCAAAAGATGAATCAACAGGACGTCCATTGATTAACATGTCACCAGTTACCACACCCACATCGGTTCTTCTGGACAAAACGTTAAGCAAGGTTGTTTTTCCTGCACCAGATTCACCCATCAAAGCTGTCAGCGTGCCAGGTAAGATATACCCTTGAACATCATCCAAAAGTTTTCTTTCCTCTCCCTCATAAGGGACAACATAATCGACATGTTGCCACATGAACACATCATTTGATCCTAATTTCTCTCTGGAAATATCACCCGCGCCTCTTGAAGACTCCTCCGTCGGTTTTTCATCGCCCTTGGACGAAAGAGATCCCGACTCTGGATCAGCGCTGCTCGTGTCCTTTCCTGCTATTTCCAGTAAAGAGGCAGGGAGCTTTGCATCTTTGATAAATAATAGTTTGTCAGCCGTTGGAATGATAGGATTGTGCAGTTCCACAACAATTGAGTTAATTGCAAGAAGACCGACAGTAAACCCAAACAGAATTCCGAGATTTCTCCAACAGTGATCAAATGTGTACTGAAACGCCAGGTCAAGATAAAGTTCTCCAGAAACATCAGTAGTCGCACCATACTTTTCTCTCGTTGCGCTGGCTCCGACAAAAGCGCAAACCTGGTTTAGAACTGAGACATTATTGTACCCACTTCCAGATGGTAGCAACTCTGATGAAGCACATGGCATCATTCGACCTCTAAACTCCAAAGTGATCATGGCTTCAAAGCCATAGAGGATAGGGTTGCAATATGAATACCATTTGAACCACCAGTGCATGGAAGGTCTCTGGATCATGAAAGAACTGTAAATGATGGAAGCCAACATCAGAACACCCGTGATTCCATTTGCAGCACTTAAGGTAGGACAAAAAGATGATATAAGCAAAAACAAAGAATTGATAGTTATCACGCTCAAGTTCACAAACAAGATGAACGCAAAGAATACGCCGGCTTCTCTTTTCAAATTCGATAAAAAGTATAGAATTATCGAGAAGACCAAGACCGAAATCATTCTTACAGGCATCTGAACCACAGTGCTTGCTATTAATTCTGCAGAAGGGTGAACAAACGAATAGCCCCTCTGCTTGTTCAAAATAGGTTTCTTTTCAAAAAGCGAAGAAATTTCGGCCAGTCCCATGACGGAGAAATATAGCAATGCAAAAAAGATAATACCACCTCTAGAAAATGCACCCAAAGTGTTCTCAGATGTGTTATAATAAAGCGATCCACATACAAAGGACTGTATCGTTGCAGACATCAAGAGCGTGATGGAATAGCCCTTGTTGTTGGCAATATTTTGAAGGCCTCTGACCAAGCACAGGTAGAATTGTTGAAAATAGTTAACAGTGTATCTGGACGTCGAGCTTGAAAACTTCTGTTTCTCTGTCTTATGCACGCTTCGGAAGGTCTGTAAAGTTTCATCAGCGTTATGTGAAGCCTTTTTCTCCTGTATCTTTTTCATGAGAGCTTCAAATTCAGGAGATTCTATCCATACTTTTTCAAATTCCTCGGCGGTTTTTGGCACTATATTTTCATATCCTTCTCTAGGAAATCTCGCTAAAGGATCCGTTATTGCTGTCAAAAATTCCGCACTTGTTTCCCGAGCCTGCTTCTTGAATCCCATTCTCACGAAAAAGTCAACAGCTTTGTCAGCTGGACCAAAGAATATCTGACGACCATAATATAAAACCGTTACCGCATCAAAAAGATCATAAATATTCTGGGACGCTTGATAAATGGTGACAATTGAAGTAGCATTCGTTATATTTGTTGATGTTCTCAAAGATTCCACAAACTCGAGAGCGGTGGATGCATCCAAACCCCTGGTAGCATTATCAAAGCAATAGACCGAAGCCCTCGTAACCATTGTTTCGGCTATCGAAACTCTTTTTCTTTGGCCACCAGAGATTCCCCGAACAAAATCATTACCTACCAAAGTCTTCTCCACGTGTTTCAGACCATACAGTGTCAAATATAAATCTTTAATTGTTTTCACGTATTCCTTTCTGGACAGGTTATCAATACGAATTGATGGGGTCTTGCACCCAATGGCAAAGTTCATAGTCTGCTCGACTGTAAGATAAGGAAAATGGACGTCAAGCTCCGGGTTGTATATCACCTGGTTTTTGAACATTTTCATCATTTCTGGCTGTTCAATACCATTGTAGCTAACACTTCCCTCAGTGCCAATGTAAGCTTGTGTCTCTCCGGCAATACCTTTCAAAAGAGTTGAGCATCCTGCACCAGGTCTACCAAGAACAAGAGTAAGAGATCCAGCTTCGAAATATCCATTAACATTTCTGACAATTTTTCTCGTTTTGTCCATCTTGCTCAAGTCAATCATGTTCTTTCTGAAGAATCTATCCTTGATCTTCATTACTGGAGCTAGGAATACATCAGCTGTCGTGGTGATGACAGAAGCTGAAGCGTTTCTTCCAATCACTGTGAGATCATCTAGGACAACATCGGTATATCTGTTTCCTAAGCCTTGTTCATTCGATCTGCGTGCCATAAACTCCAGAATTCTCTTCAAGTCGAAGTCGTTGGGGTCAATTTCGAACTTGTCCATGTCCTTCGCCACGACATGCGAGAGACGCTTTGAGAGGGTGGAAAGCCTGGTAAGCACATTGTCGTCTGGGCTGTTTGTCACGGAACGGGTGATGGTTTGCTGGATATCAAGCATCTCCTGTGCCTCCTGGTCCATGCCCTCAAAACGCTCCACATCAGCAGCAGAGGTGGCCGAAGACTCGTCTGAGGAAGTCATGGCCGGCAGGGATTGATGTCACAGAACTGAGCAAAAGACGATGAAATGTCCCAATCCGTTAGAAAAAGGGTTTTCGGAGACTTGAGAAGTGCAATTCGGCTGGTTACGGACGCTGCGGCTGTCAAGCAGGCCAGGATCAGTGCTTGCAGAAGCCGGAGAAGAAAGGGGCAAACCCGAGTGGGGGTATATAGGTGCAAAAGGGGCTGTCCTAGTTAGGCGGACTGAGGGGGGGACTTTTTCCAAGCTATGCACTTTTTGCACTGCTTTCTCAGCCTGCTTGTTTGCTCTCGCAAAGGTCGACACTGAGACCTTTCTGAAAGTATGCGCAGGGCGGGTGCTGTGATGAGAACAACTGCTTTATGTATTCGGGAGCGCAATGTTTATATGTACTCCATGTCCAGGGGCTGCGGACCGCTGGGGTGTGCTCTTGTTTTCTAAGCTTTAGTCAGCGCAGAACTCTGCTTTTCGATTACCTATAATAGTAAGTGCGGAATAATTGCTAAAAATTTGTCCGCCTTTTGATACTCGGATTTGGGGGTGCTGTACCCTTCCCGAGGTAAAAATTCACTATGTGCGAGACCCCGAGGGTGCGTCACACTGTTTGTGCACGCCTGTTCCACGCAGGGAGGCGGCGGTAGCGGTGGGCCAAGGCGTGCACATGCCACAGCGCAGGGCGCATGGGGGGGAGAACGAGCCGGGGCCGAAAAAAAGGAACCGCAGCCTACGTGCTTGGATACTGGCGCGTTCCAGATGGGGAGGCAGAAAAAGGGTGCCATCGGCGCATACTCGACGCGGCTAAGCTGCTGTCATTCCCAACTTGGCCCCGCTCCTCCCCTTGACCGTGCGTCTCGTCTACTCGCATGCTCTGGGGCTTTACAGCAAGATGCCCCCCCCCTTTACACATGTTGATGGCATTACAACACTCTCTGAAAGCACAATCTTCCCTACCAAAAAAGCTTATCAGCCCCCTCCCCCCGGCACCCTAAGCGGCCTGGCCCGCCTTAGAAACCTGCGCCTCATCAGGAGAATAACCGGCTTTTGCTTTCGGCCCCGGGGCCGCGTTATCGCGGAGGAGCCGGGCGCTGAAGAAGAAAAGAAAAAAAACAGTAAACCCGTCAGAGGCAGGGAGGCCGAGGCCCGGACGGGGGCCGCGATCTAAGGACTATTGCAGAGGTTGCTATTGCAGCATTTGTTCTTCTGCGAGAGCGGGTTTCGGTGTATCCATCATCAGGGGATTGCGGCACAGTATGGAGGCGCACTAGCGCCGGCCTTCATGCCAGCAGGCCTCAAACCTCCCTGAACCATCAGAGCATCCGCCGCTCTTCCCATTTTTTGGAGCAATGAGGGCGGGACCCATTTGGCCAGGATATTTGGGGCAACTGCGAGCCTGCAGTCCTGCGAGGTCAACCGACCTATACCCAGGGACACATGCAACCTCTAAAGACGGCGTATCCTGGGAGCTGAGTAGACTTGCAAAACTTTTGTAGAAGAGGCGCAGCCTGCCGCCCTGTAGAAGAACTCCGACTACTACTCAGTTTTCGTGCCATTGTTTGTAAAGGCCCTGTGAAAAAAGCAAGGAGCAAGATCGGCCCTAACGCAATGGCAGAGTGGTCAGTTCGGGAAATCCCAGAATATGCCGTAGAGGCAGGGAGGGGGGGCGTTTTCCAGTATGAGACAGTGCATGTGACACATCAGAAGACTCTGACCACCGTCAAAACATCTCCCCTATGCACTGGCTGAGCATATGTCCGCATTCAGAGATTACAGACACCCCTCCCCTGCGGCCTCTTGGGGCGCCTGGTAAGCCTTCGTTCTCAGTCCTCAACAACTTCTTCTGCTATATCTCACCTGAATCTACTCAAGAGCAAGTTATGTTATCAATGACGTAAGCGTGGTATCCATGCCAAGATCCCGTCTTCGCGCGGCGCCGCGGGGGAGCTGCACTGCACAGTTTACAACTATAATGATAAAATTTGATAACCCGAGCGTGTGACTGGCTGAGGTAAGCGGGGGAGGGCGGAGGACAAATCTTGGTGCGCGGGGATCTGGATTTCAGGCGCTCCAAACAGGAGAGGGTTTCAAACAAAAGCGATACTCTGTGCTTACAAGAAGGGGGAGAGGGCAAAGAGATACCAACTTGCTCCAGGCAGATCTTGAAAGGAGCACTGCACCTATAGCGCAGCGCTTCCGGTACTAAACCTATGGTGGGATCTTCGCCGGCCACAGCATCCAGTCCCGGCCTGGGTCTGCCTCTGTCATCTGATCCTGCATCGTCCCCGTCCTATTTCTCGTCTGAGTATTCTCCGACAACATTTATAGATGAGAAGAGGGTCTCGTATCGTGTACCATGGCATAGCAGAGTAGCCCGACGGTTGTTGCGACTGAGGCGTTCGATGTCGAGGCTTTGCAGAAGAGTGCTGTTGTTACTCTCGGTGCTAATTTTTCTTTGGTACAGCGGACTTAAGATCAAATTGACCAAGCCCGACTGGTCATATTTTCCTCCCAACACTGCTATGTCAATTGAAGACATGATACATGTTCGAAGCCTTGATGGGCGACAGCTCAAAGATTTAAGCCTGGATGAATCCTTCTTTCCTGGCAATCAGCAGCAGCCCTTTGATAGCAGACTAATCACCGCGCTCTGGCTTTCCAAAATCAGCCAACACACAGAAGCGAATGCTGGCCAACTCAACCCGGAATTCTCGCTCCCTTTTTCGTGGGAAGATTGGGTAAATCTACAAGACCGATTAAAGCCGAGTCAACAATGGTGGAGAAACAACAATAAACAGAACCTTGGCTGCCAAAAGCTCCAAGAGATCTCGGGCTCTGATTCATTCTTCAGCAGCGCGGCCATTTCTTGCAAAGACCTTTCTTTGACTGAAATTGGGACTTTGTCTAATCCAATGTATCCGCATCTAAAAATTACTGGTCCCTACTCACGAAAGTTACCAGTGGAAGCGAGGGCCGTACATGGTGCTAGTTACCTTCTACACTCAGCTCCAATCCCTCATAGAGTTATGCTATTAGGAGTGGGCTCAAACGGTGGCGCTCTTATTGTCCTGACAAAGAAGGCAGAGCTCAGTGCAGTACCCGAACTGCTTGACGAGCCAGCAGTGCGTTCCGCCACGGAGTTCGGCCACGAGGGCATTTCTTTACTCCAGCAAATAGAATCACTTAGACATTCGGTCTCATTCCCAGTCACGACGGAATTTCATGACGAAGTTGATGTTGACATTTCAAGAATTTTACTTCCTCGAATGAAGATCGAAAATGGTTTTACAACTTTAGAGTACAAAAGTATTGACCCCAAAGAATTCATCTGGGATGAGAACGAGGTATGTCAAGCTCTTGAAAATTCAATTCGCGCTAAATGGCAGAGACCTGCAATCACCGGTCCTGCTGCGAGCTTGCTAGATTTCAAGTTACTACAGACTATAAAGGACGGAAATGACTTTTCTCGTTTGGGAAACTTTCCAAAGTACTTTCATGAAGCTGAGGTCGACGATAAGGAGATACATGGGTCGCATTATGATTGGCGTTTCTTTAACAACAAATATGTTACTGAAAACGAAAGGAAGCCTATTATAGGGCAGCTTGCAAAGGCATGGCTGAGGTTTTCTCATGCGGCCGGCCTCAGTACTTGGATCTCTCACGGGACACTTCTGGGATACTATTTCAATGGTTTGGCCTTGGACTGGGACTTTGACATTGATGTACAGGTATCTCAGCAAAGTTTGATGCTCCTGGCCAGAAATTATAATCAGACGCTGGTTTCGGACTTGACGCAGACTTCTGAAGACGGATTCTCGCAACTTGAGGCCGGTCTAGGAAATTATTTATTAGATGTGAGTCCCTACTTTTATAAGAGAGAGCGGGGAAATGGGAATAATGCCATTGATGCGCGCTTCATTGATACAAACACCGGTCTTTACGTTGACATTACAGCCATTGCACATACATCTTCAAATCCACCGCCAAAGGATAAAACTCTTGAGAAAGAGTATAAAGCGCTTCTCAAACAAAATGAAGGTGAAGTTGACGTTGAGCACTTGTATCACTGTCGCAATGACCACTACTATCTCTACAATGAGATTTCACCGCTTGTTCCGACTCTTTTTGAAGGGGCCATTGCTTATATTCCCCATGGATTTTTTGACATCATGGCCAGGGAGTATCCGCTTTTCTACAAGAAGCCGACTTTTCGAAAGTACACATTTCGCAAAAAGCTCAATTCATGGGTTTCGAACGCTGTGTGCGACCCTACCGACTTCTATGGACATCTCTGCAATGACACTGCTTCCGGTTTAACTTTCACTCTGACGCAAAAATACACGGCGGACCACGCGAGGCAGATACGCGACATCTTGACCCAGCGCTCAAAAGTAGTTGAACTGAAAACAAATTTCCCGATGTTGAGGGTGAATCCTCTGCTTGTACAGCTGGCCAAGGACCGCTCTGGAAGATCCCGGGATAGTGGAGCAGAAGGCGTGCCTGGATTGAGCGGCAAGTGGTCAGGCGCAGAGCAAACGGAAGAAATTCCCCTTCAATTTAGACAACCCCTCGCTACATAGATGACTACATGGAGATCTTCGCTAATCTTTACACTATCAACAAAACGGTGTAGGAACAGCAAGATGGAAGAAAAATTAAGTTTAGCAGATAAATAAAATAGTGCGTTGGTGCGGCTTGAAAGAAAAGGAAGGTCTCATAGCACGTAAGAATTAAAAGGAGACACAGCAGTTTGTTGCTATCTCTCCGCGACAGTCATAAGTGACTTATAAAGCAAGATCCAGATAGGAGCAGACAATAAGCGGCTGCTCTCTCTGTGGGTGCAAAGGAAAGCAATAAAACATCCCATCACTTCACAATTGGCTATGGACAGCATCAGCATAGGAAACGAGCTCAAAGATGGATTCAAAGTGACCGACAAGTGGGTCAAGTCCGGGATTGACTGGCTTGGAGATGTTGAGTCGTTTTACAGGCAACGTGCCACTATTGAGCGAGAATACGCGCAAAAACTGAAGAGCCTGTGCTCGGAGTCATTCAAGAAAAAAGCCAAGATGTCGACGACGTTGAGTGTCGGCCCATCTCCGACAGTCACCCCTGGCTCTCTCGAGAGCGCGAGCGTGGTAGCTTGGAATGAAATCCTGACGCAGACGGAGGCAATTGCCAAAGAGAGAAGTTCTGTAGCTGACCTCTTTGAGAAACGTATTGCTAGCGGAGTATTGGATACGTCTAATAGATATGAAGCCCTTCGACAGAAGTGGAGTAAGTGCGCCGACGATTTGCTGGAGACCAGAGACAAGGCATACGATGAAGTAACCAAAGCGAAAAAGGATTATGACGCTGCCTGCCAGGCTATGGAGAGCCAAAGATCAAAGTCAGAAAAGAGTTACGGAGACCGCTCTCAACACAAATATCAGAAAAGAGAGTTTGAGATGAACGTTGCCAAAAACGAGTACCTGATCAAGATCAACATCGCAAATAGACTCAAAGACAAATATTTTTACCAGGACCTCCCGGAAGTTTTAGATGGTCTTCAGGGACTGAACGAGTCCAAGGTGAGCAAGCTCAACAGTTTCTTGCTGACCGCGTCCTCTTTAGAGAAGAAGTGCTGCGAATCTGTGATCAGCGAACTCAATGCCATGGATGAGGTTGTCAAGCAGAACCTCCCCGCATTAGATACGGCTATGTTCATCAAGCATAATCTCGGTGCCTGGAAGGAACCTGCAGACTTCTACTATACACCCTCAAGTATATGGCATGATGATGAAGTAATGATAACGGACCAGAAAGAGTTAGAGGTATTGATACAGCGTCTCAATCTAGCCAGTTCCACATATGAAAAGTATGAACGTATATGTGCTGATGACAAGCAGCAGCTTGCAGAGGCTATGGAGGAGAGAGACCAACTAATTGGTGACACATTTAAAGAGGTGAAGCCAAAATCCCGGGACGAGTACTTTAAAGTGGAGAGTCTAATGGGTAAAGGTTTGACACATTTACAACAATTTGCTAAGCATGATTCTATCCGTGTGGCTGCTGAAGTTGAGATGGAGACAATCCAATCTGCCGCCGAAGGCAAGGATCTCACAATCATGCAGCCTGCTGAAAAGAAAAAAAAGAAGACATTAGGAGGTCTATTTTCCCGCTCTTCCAAATCATCAACTTTTGAAGGAGATGGGGACAATGATCACGGAAGTGATCTTCACTCTATTACTAGTGGCATGAGTAAAATGACTACCCATACCTACGGGTCCACTAAAAGTCGATTGTTTGGTGCTATTGGTCGCGCTGTGTCTGGCTCGTCGCCCCAGACTGACTCCTCTGTGCCATCTGCAAAGGCACTGTATGTTTACGCTGCTACGGGGGAAGATGAGGTTTCAATCAATCCTGGCGAATCGCTTCAGCTTGTAGATGCAGACGACGGCTCGGGTTGGACCAAAGTGGCCACACCATCTGGGGATATTGGTCTAGTGCCAACATCGTATATTCAAATTGAATCCAACGGGGTATTAAGTCCTTCCAAAAAACAGGGACCCAAAGTGGCGCCTCGAAAAGGAGCGAAACGAGTCAAGTATATGGAGATTCTATATGATTACGAGCCCCAGGGGGATGACGAGCTGGGCGTTGTGGTTGGGGATAAAGTGATGATTGTAAAGGAGGATGATGGCTCAGGCTGGACTGAAGGAGAAGTAGACGGCATAAGAGGATTATTCCCAAGCAGTTATGGAAAAGCGATCGATTAAAGAATGTTCTCCGATTTTGAATTCATGCCGGCGGCAGAAAGCTTCCATAGAGCCCAGTTTGCACCATATTCCACACTATCAACCATATTATCAGATAAGAACTCAGCCGCGAAGAGTATGTATTTTGATTCGGGTTGCATTGCAACCATCCAATGAACCATATTGATGTGGGCAGAAATGTAATAACTCTGTTTATGATTTGAACATGCATAACGGTCAATTGAATGAAAAGGTAGACAGAGGACACTGCTAAGGTCGGTATTATCTTGCGTCTGCGGCCAAAGAAGTACAGTGATAGGCTCAGTGTCGCTAAGCTGGGGAAAGCGAGTGCGAACAAGGGAACATTGCTGGCGGTGAAATAATTCAAGAAGCCGACATTCCAGTAATATGACTGGGCATGTGAAACCAACGAAGGTGGATAGTAGTCACACCAGTCCCCTCTGTCAGGGCAAAACTCGCAATAGGGTACGTATATGGAGAGTCCCAGAAGTAGAGCTATCTGTAATCCTGTCATTAAGCTCAAGAACGATCTTTGTATATTAGTTGTGACATTTTGGGCCGAATCAAATAAATATAGGATTCCGTAAAGTAAGCAGTTTGATCTGAAACTGAAAGCAGCAGCAAAACATGAACCACTTAGAAGGTAAATCGCTTTGTTTATTCTACCGCCAGACCTGCTGGCATTCATCGATGTCTGTCTAAGATAGAGCCCTGCATAACAAGCTAATTGAGCTATTGATTCAGAGTAATTGGCAGTAGAAAATATGCCAGAGGGCTGAATGACCACCAGCAGCGCGCACGTGTAAGCTAATCTCTTCAAGTCTATCTCCTGTGTCCCGAGAAACGTGGAAACCGTTAGTGGATACATGAGAATGGCAGCCAGATAGTGGCATATATTGCTGATGAGAAGGCTCACGAGCAGGTTACCGTAGAAGCTGTGGATGCCGAACGAGCGGATGAGTCGCCACCACATCGGGCCGAAAACGTGCTCATGTTCAAATGTAGCGCCTTCTGTCATCAGCTTTGTAAAGTACACCGAGTCCCAGACCACAATTCTTGGTGTGACATGGTCAACAATTGGCCATAGCCACGCTGGGAGCGCGTCCCTGTCATGGGTGAATCGCTCCAGCAGTAACGGTGTAGAAGTATCGAACTGTATAGGGACTAGACAAAGTATGCCAAATTGAAGGGCCTTTACCAGCAGAAAAAACGATGTGACCCTGCTCGTGACATTCATTTGAACAGCGCAGATGAGTGCACAGGGGACAACGCTTGGGACCAGCTATTGCTGATGTGTACTCCTAGAAATGTATAATCAATGCAAGTTGTTGGTTTCAGTTGAATATAAGCACAAAAATGCCTTGTTTATGTAATCCTGTAAAAAAAAAGCACCCAAATTAGTAGGGAAGAAGTCTAGTGGTTGTGTACCTATAGATAGACCTTCAAAGGTCCTACGTTGTAGATATGCGCCTCGCTATTCAAACGATACTTTCCATCTCCTTCGCATAGCCCAGAGTGTTCTTGATGATCTCCTTCTCGTCGTTGACTTCCGAATCGCTGTCGGCTGGCTTCTGATCAAACAGGACGACTCCATTCGAAACCGTCCATCCCATCTGCTCGATGTAGGCGTTCACGTCGGCCGGGTTCTTGAGGAAAAGCAGCAGCTTCAGATTTTCTAATGGCAGCTTGCTGTAGCTGCTGTCTATGTTTGTAGCAATGTTGAGGCGGATGGAGTCAAGAAGTTGCTGCTCAAACAGATTGAACTCTCTGCACGGAAAGTTGTGTTTTGACGATAATAGTTCGTACACCTTGTTGAAGTTCCCATCGATAATCCATTTCTCGAACTTGATAGGGATTGACAAAAACTCGTCTTGCTCCAACTCATCCACAGAAAGGCCAAAGTTACTGAATCTCTCCAGCTCTATGTGGAAGAGAGCAAGGTCGCCCTGGGTCAACAGCAAGAGCAGGTACAGACTCAGCAGTTTGTTCTGGTTTTGGGATGGCGGCAAGGCTGGCAGGTCGTAGAATGTTTTCAGTTGTGTTATGTAGTTGGAGAAGTCACTTGTGTTTACTAGGTTGATCGCAACCAAAGCCCCAATCTCCAGGATCGACCTCGTGATTATCAGGTCATTGGGGTTCGTCACTGCCGGAGGCACCAACAGGTTGTTCTTCATCAGCTCCACTCTGACAAGAGGCAGTATCTTTGCACACTCCTCATAGCTCTCACGATTGAAGCTCGCAGTCAGCTCGCTGGTCAGCTGCTCCAAAGACATGGCTATGAATCAGCGCCCTGCTCCTATGTTGCAGACAGACACGGGCCTCTGACGTGCCAGACTTTCTTTGTCTTCATTTTGTCTTAGATGTTTTTGCCATCAGCTAAGCTACGGTGGCTGAAGTGGATGGCCCTGCCACCCCCCCCCCCACCAATACCCTCACCAATTTTTATTACTGCTACTGCAGGTGCACGGATGTAGTGGATACATTTAAAAGGATAAATATATTTTTTATAAACTTGGTGTATGTGCAGAGAGAGTGATTGCAGCAGTCTATCATCACCTGTATGGAGAGAGAGCTCCAGCAAGCAAGAGGACAGCCTGCGTTTCGACTCAGCCCAGTTATCTCAATGTGTTTGCCGTCTAGTTTTTCACGCCAAATTGGGTTTCCACGTTGGCAATGATACCCTCCACAGACTGTGGGTTGGCCAGTGTGCTGAGGTCTCCCAGTCCCTTGGCCTCTCCAGAAGTGACCTTTCTCAGGATTCTTCTCATGATCTTACCCGATCTGGTCTTTGGAAGATCACTCACAATTACAATAGACTTTGGTGCCGCAAACGGACCAATGATGCCCCTAACATGCATAACGAGAGCCTTTCTGAGACTTGTGAGTTCAGTCTCGCGGCCGATTGCTCCTTCGTTTTTGAGCTGAACAAAGGCAACCACTGCCTGACCAGTCAGGTCGTCGTTGATTCCAACTACTGCAGCTTCGCTGACGTTGGAGTTCTCTAGCAGGACAGACTCAATTTCAGAGGTGGAAAGTCTGTGTCCTGAAACGTTGACAACATCATCCACTCTTCCTCTAATCCAGTAATATCCATCATGATCCCTTCCTGCTCCATCGCCTGTGAAGTAATATCCTGGGTATGGCTTGAGATACGTGTCAATGAACCGGTGGTGGTTCTTGTAAACAGTTCTCGCCATGGATGGCCATGATGACTTCACAGCCAACACTCCTTCCACGTCGTTTCCTTCAAGGACCTTACCCGTGACAGGGTCAATTATAACGGCATCAATACCAAAGAATGGGAGCGTGGCAGCACCCGGCTTCGTAGGAGTGGCTCCGGCTAGGGGAGCGATTAAGTGAGAGCCAGACTCGGTCTGCCAGTAGGTGTCAGATATGTGACAGAGACCCTTTCCAATTCTCTTGTCGTACCAGTCCCAGATTTCGGCTGCAATAGGTTCACCGACGGATCCAAGAGTTCTAAGAGACGAGAGATCGTACTTATCGATTTCATCTTCCCCAGCTTTCTTGAGCAATCTCAATGCTGTTGGAGCAACATAAAAATGGGTAGCTCTGTGCTTCTCAACGATCTTCCAGAATCTGCCATAGTCGGGATAAGCAGGCGTTCCTTCAAACACAATGGTGGCAGCACCTAAAGCAAGGGGTCCATAGAGGGCATAAGAGTGTCCTGTGATCCAACCCACATCACCGGCGGTGAACAAGATGTCTTCCGACTGCACATCAAATACATACCTGGTTGTCAGGGCCGCACCCAGAAGGAAGCCTGCTGTACAGTGGACCACTCCCTTAGGGGCGCCGGTTGAGCCTGATGTGTATAACATGAAGAGTGGGTCCTCCGAGTTGACAGGGACAGGCGGAGTGTAGCTAGGGAACTTGTCGCACTCAACGTCCCAGAAGAAGTCTCTTCCCTCTGTCATTGGCACGTCAGGGTTTCCAGTTCTTTTGTAGACCAGCACTTTTTCCACAGAGGGGCAGTCTTTCAGTCCCTCGTCGACAATCTTTTTGGTGCCGAGGGTTTTCCCACCTCTTTTGGCCTCATCGCAAGTGATGGTAACCTTGCACTCGGCATCGCTGATCCGATCTCTTATGGAGCCAGAGGAGAAACCCGCAAAGATGACCGAGTGGATCGCTCCGAGTCTGACGACAGCCAGCATGGCGATGATAGCTTCAGGGGTCATTGGAAGGTAGATGGCTACGGTATCCCCCTTTCTGACGCCCCAGGACTTGAGGACGCCGGCGACACGACAGACCTCACTGAGGAGCTCCCCGTAGGTGAGGACTCTGGAGTCGTTCTCGTCATCTGCTTCGAAGATGAGCGCCTTTTTGTCCGGGTTGGCAAAGGCGTGTCTGTCGACACAGTTATACGAGGCATTGAGCTCCCCCCCCAAGAACCAGGCGACGTCTCCCTTGAGGAGCGAGCCTGCCTTGACCTGGTCAAAGTCTCTGTGCCAGGAGAGGAACTCTCTTGCCACGGGAGCGAAGAAGCCCTCCGGGTCCTCGATCGACTGCTTGTACATGGCCTTGTACTCTTCGAGGGAGGAGAGGGACTTCTTTGGCTGTCTCTTAAAGAAGGTCGCGGGGGTCTCTCTGGCCTGCACATCGTTGGCCTCGTGCACCACAGCGTGCACCTTGTTCTGGGTCATTGTCACGTCGTCCACTCTTCTGCAAATGCTCGCGAGCGGCGGTTGCTGGTATCTATCTGTGCTTCGCGTCTGCCCGGTGCTGTCTTCCGTTCTATCACGGGTCTCTCTTTTCTCCCGCTCTCGCTGTATCTCTGTATCTCGGTGCGTGTATGTGTGTGTGTGTGGGTCAAAAAAAAAAAGGAAAAATGGCTGAGAAAAATTTCCACTGTCTGTGTGAACCTTCGCTTCGAGGGTCGGTCCTCGACACCCGGTGAAGTGCGTGTGTGTGTGTGTGCGTGTGTCGGCCGGTGTACGGTTGTGTGTGTTTTCTCTTTTTCTCCGCGTGTCGCTGCTCGGCTGCTGCTGCTGCTGCTGCTGCTGCTGCTGCACTGCCTGAGCTTTCCAGATCGGACGGCTGGGCTTCTCGATCTCTGTGCGCTCAAGGGTGACGCTTAAGAGGGCAGGGGAGGACAGGACGCACAGGCAAGGGCACACACCTTCTGTGTAGTGACGGGCCTGTGCTATTTATACCGCGAGCAGCCGCGGCCGTCCCGTCTCCCTTCTCTCCTGCCGCAGCACCCGTCCCGGTCGTGACCGGCTCGGAGTACTGGAAGCGCTAGGACCAAAGGATGTCCCCCCTTCTGCGCGCTCTCTCCCTGGGCTGCCGCTGTCCCTGCCACAATAGTAGACACCGCTTCCCAGTGGGGCAGTGCCAGCGGTCCGAGGGGTGGCTTCCCGTAGAGGCGTTTCTGGGCGCAGCGCGGCGCGGCGGGGCGGGACAGGCGAGGTTTCTGCCCCGGGGAAACGCACCCACACACCGCCCCCAGTAAGGGAGTTTGGGCCTTTTTTCTCTGCCCGCAGCCTCCCTCTGCGTTACCCGGCCGGGGGAGGGAGCCCCAGACTTTTTGGCCCAGTCGACGCGTCGATTCGCACCACAGCAGCGACGGTATTGCCCTGCTGCGTGTGTGCGTGTGGCCCCCAGGTACCACACACACTCTCCTTGTTCCTCCCGCTCTCTCTCCTTTCAGGTGACAGAAACCAAAAAATTAAAAAAAACCAGGTTACACTAATCTATTGCCATATGGACCTGCCGCTGTTGCTGAGGGCATTCCCCGTCACCGCAACAGAATTCGTGGACCCCGCCCTTCTCCCATAGCGGCCACACACCCACGCAACTGCCTGCCCGCGCCTCCCCCCTCCCCGTGACTGAGACCGCTCTGCGCTCCGCCTCCCGCCGCCAGTCTCACGACCAGGGCTCCCTACATCTCCCCCTTGCGTGCGCACCGGGCAACTCTGCATCTTTGAGGGCAACCTGTACGGTTCCGCGCCTACGCCTCTCGCCACCTCCGCTAGACGCCGCCCGCAATGCCCCAGGGTGCAGACAGTATCCACAACCAGGACCGCAATGGCCCTTCCAGCAGGACGCCAGGCCCACCCACAATCGTGCTTCCCAAGGTGAGACAGCAGAACCTGTCCAGGTCCGGGTCACTGAATAGAGATGCCCACTTTGCTCCTCCCAACGCGGTGCCTGCCACACCGCGCATGCTGCGAAGCACCAGCAATTCCGTCAACATCCCAGACGAGTACGCCATGAACCCAGAGTTCAAAGGCCAGCAACACAGCAGCATGCCAAGATCATCCTCTTCCTCGCACCATCACCGGCAGTCGGGTACCACCCCTGAAGAATCGGCGAACATGAAGCACTTGCTCCCAGGCGTCGACTTCTCTAGCGGCCATCTTCACGGCTCTGCGAGCGCCCCGCTTACGCCTTCAAGCATGCAGACTCCCTCGAAAAAATCGCTCTCACGCTCGTCATCAGTGCACCCTGCTGCTAACCCATATGTGCCGACACAGCCTGTCCACGAGCAGCATCACCATTCGTTGCATGCTCAAACACAGGACCAGCAGCAGCAGCCACAGCAACAATTCCATAGGAGAGCAATTGGTGATTGGGAGTTCGCAAAGACTGTGGGGGCCGGCTCGATGGGCAAAGTCAAACTTGCTAAGCATCGAATAACCAACGAAGTTTGCGCCATCAAGGTGGTGCCTCGAGCCGCAAAGATATGGCAAAGATTGCATATGAATGACCCACCCACTGACGACCCAGCCGAAATTTCCAAGAGACGTAAAGAGTATGAAAAGGAGGTCGCAAGAGACCGAAGAACCATCAGGGAGGGAGCGTTAGGCAGAATCCTTTACCATCCAAATATTTGTCGCCTTTATGAGGTGTTTCCAATGACCAACCATTATTACATGTTGTTTGAGTATGTTTCTGGTGGACAAATGCTAGATTATATCGTGTCCCATGGATCTCTTAAAGAGAGGCACGCAAGGAAGTTTTGCCGCGGAATCTCGTCAGCCCTGGATTATTGCCACTCAAACAATATTGTCCACAGGGACTTGAAGATTGAGAACATTATGATAAACAAGAATGGAGAAATCAAGATCATTGATTTTGGGCTCTCCAACCTATTCGACAATAAACATTTGCTAAAGACATACTGCGGTTCTCTTTACTTTGCGGCGCCCGAGTTGCTTTCTGCTCATCCTTATATTGGACCCGAGGTAGACGTATGGTCGTTTGGTGTTGTCCTCTATGTTTTAGTTTGCGGCAAAGTTCCATTTGACGATCAAAGCGTTAGTGCATTGCATGAAAAGATCAAGCGAGGGCACGTCGAGTATCCTGACTCTATTTCTCGCGAGTGTGTTTCGCTTATATCCCGGATGCTGGTCGTGGATCCAACCAAGCGGGCCTCTTTAAAAGAGGTAATGAGACATCCGTGGATGGTTAAAGGGTTTGAGAGTGCACCATCTAGTTACTTACCACACCGGATTCCTATTGAACTTCCTTTGGACCCAGAGGTTTTACGAATAATAGTGACTTATGAGCTGGCATCGGAAGAAGCAGCGGCCACAAAACTGACCGAGATACTGAGTTCTCATGAATATAACTTGGCCGTCAAGAACTGGTACATAAAGAACTCACATGGTGATCACAGAGATTATGATGGTTCCATCCCCGATCCTACCATCGGTTATCACCCTTTAATATCAATATATCACCTGGTGGACGAAATGTTGAAGAGAAGAAAAATCAAGGACGATAAAGCATACGGTCGCACTCAGCAATCCGAGACTTCACTAGCACAAGGAACTTCTCCATTTAGGGTTGTCAGTCAGCCGCTCCCTCAGGATCACCACTCCCAGACCCAAGTTCCACAAGCGTCGACGCTAGTTACTCCTGCCGCACCTGTACTCACGTTCCCTCAGGCTGCTTATACTTCGCCACATCAGCCATCAACAGCTGTGCCTGCAACTCAGCTGGAGAGACCAAGGGCTGTTTCGCAAGGGATGAACCAAATCAATCAGGCACTACACCCCACTCAACAGCATCCTATAATTATTCAAGCCGACAATCCGCAAGGATTTACGAATACCATCTTTCGCAGACTTAGCACAAAGAGGAATAAGGGAGATACAACCCCTGAAGAGGTGCTTCCTGTTGATAGCTCAAGAGAGAATCAAGCACGTAACTTTGACACTATTCCTTTAAGAAATGATGTTGTTCGCCGGGTTGGCAGTTTGAAAATCACATCACGAGAGAGACAGCAAATCAACCTTCCCTCTCTTCCTGCGACATCTAAGCAACAAATACAGCAGCATCAACGTGCTGTTTCAGCTGTGACTTCTTCTGACACTGCTAAATCGGCCCAAGGACAAGGGGACTCTTTGAAGCCTGTCTCAAAGGTTATGAGTTCTGTTCAGCCAAACAGATACCACCCTTCGGCTAGGGCCCGTTCGTTGGGCCATGCCGGAAAGTATTCTTTGCATATTCCAAAGGGTCACAGTTATTCGGTAGGTGCTGACGCTCCTCCTGTGCCCCAGCTACCTATGAATGTAGCTGATGATGGCTTCTTTGATCCTGTTGAAATGGACGAAGTGGATTTCGATGAGGGGCATTCCATTAGCAAAGAGAGACCGACAGATGCGGAGATCATCTCTCAGTTTGAGCATGCATTGCCTGGCACTATGCCTTCCATTGAGTATCCCAAGACGCTGTTTCTCAAGGGATTTTTCTCTGTGCAGACCACATCAACCAAGCCTCTGCCTATTATTCGGTACGATATTATCTCGGTTCTTCCACAACTTGGGGTCAAATTCACTGAAGTAAAGGGAGGTTTTGTGTGTGTACATTACCCGTCAATTTCGCTGTCTCAAGAAGCTGCTTTAGAGACCATTTCTGCTGTGCCCCCACTGAATGGAACGACGAGGGAGGCTGGCAGCCGGAACGATACTGTTGTGGAGATTGAGGAGGTCAAGACATCTGGCACGAGTGATGCTTCGTCGCAGCGAACGATGGCGAAGCGCGCCTCGGTGGCCTCGTCGAGTTCAGGAGAAAGACCGCGGAATCTCATGGATGAGATCTCGACTCCTGAGCAAGTGCACGAGCGCGCAGTGGCGACGTCGAATAGCTCGACTCCTTCGAAGAGCGTACATCGGAAGTTCTCTTTTGGAAACAGCTTGCTAGGGGGCTACCGAAAACAGAAAGAGAAGCTTGTTCTTTCTACGTCTGTTGGGAATGGGCAGGATGACAACATGCCTACGACGCCGGCGCCGTCGAATTTTGTTCGGAAGGTGTCGTACGACAGTTCCGACTCGCTTACTTTTGACGAGCCTACTGGAGGTTCCGACATGCTTGTTTCGAGTCGCGTGGAGCAGCAGAACGAGCCGATGTCGCCGAGCATGCTGAGTCCGTCTCAGACGGGAGGCGTGGCGGTGCGGCCGCCGCTGAAGACGTCTGCAAGCAAGGCGCCTCTCAAGTTTGAGATCCACATTGTGAAGGTGCCGTTAGTTGGGCTGTACGGCGTGCAGTTCAAGAAGGTTTCTGGAAATACGTGGCTGTACAAGTCGCTTGCCGGAGAGATTCTGAACCGTTTGAACCTCTAGGTGCGGCAGGCAGCGGACTTATAGTTTTATAGTGCTACTACGACAACGCCCACGTTTGATTGACGGGAGTGTTGTATGGTAAGAGCAAGGAGACTGAATATATAGCGCCAAGGTGGAGGAGCCAGAGTAATGATGATAACTGAAAATAATTGAAAACTTAACAAAAGAAAAAGAACACACAAAAAAAAAGTGCATAAAGCAGGGTTCGAACCTGCGTCCCCTCACGGAGAACAGAACTTGAGTCTGCCGCCTTGGACCACTCGGCCATTTATGCTAATGTCAGGCTTAGTGGCGTTGCCTCGCGCTATATGGCTATCACCGCCTGCGCCCGCTGAGGTGCCAGCAAAAAAGGTGACATCACACCCGTGCACCACTTGGGTTTTCGGTGCTGTGCACACTGCGGAGAGAGAAGGTGCAGTAGTAGGGAGTAGCAGTTACTCGGGCAAAGCCAGCAAGTGAGTGAGTGAGTGAGTGGGTGAGGCTTAGGCTGATGCAGCTGCAATTAAAAAAATTGCGAATTTATCAACGGATAAGGAGCTTTAGGCGTGGTAGCTGTTTCTACCGCGAACGGCGTGCTACCTGAGCAGCGAGCTGCGGTTCTGTGTGTGTGTGTGTGCGTGCGTGCGTTTGGCGAAGGTCTGTGCGGGCGGGGAGAGTTTGGGCAGTTTGGGCAGTTTGGGCACTTTGGCGAGATGGAGCCGGCGACGCTGACGGTGACGCTGCTGCTGGTGGACGGGTCGCGGATCCCGGTGACTGTGGACGAGCAGTTTGCGGGCGAGTGCGCGCCGGGGCTGGAGCTGCGGCGGCTGCGGATCGGCGACCTGCGCAACTACATCTACACGCACTGGAGCGCGCTGCTCAGCAGGTGCGAGAGTGTGACCGTGGAGAGCCTGCACGACGCACAGCCGGAGATCGAGGACCAGGTGCAGCTGCTGCACCTCGGGGCCCGGCTGAACCCGAACGACGGGCTGGGCACGCTGAACCTCGCGCTGTCGCCCATCATACACGTCGTGATACGGCCGCGGGAGCAGGTGCGCGTGGGCTCGGCTGCGGAGAAGAGGCTGTTTGGCGAAGGGCTGCTGCCCGTGGGGCGCAAGAAGGGCGGCCGCCAGCGACGCGGCTCCAGCTCGAACACGCCCGTTCCCGCGTACGAGCCGCGACGCAGCTCGCTGGACGACTGTGCCGTCGAGAGCGTGCTGTCGCACGCTCCGCCGGAGAGCCATCCGCCCGACGAGGACGAGGGCAAGGTGCTGGCAGACGCGGTGCGGTCGAGCAACGCTTCCGAGAGCGACGCCGTGGTGCGCAGCAGCCAGCCGCGTAGCGGCGGCGGCAGCGGTGGCGGCAGCGGTGCCGGTCTGAGCGCAGGCCCCGCTCAGGTGGGCGCAGGGCCCGTCCGGCCGGGCAAGTCCGGGGGCGGCTGCTGTGCGATTATGTAGCACGAGAAGGTGCCGTTTGCATGGGCCTCATTTCGAGTCACAAGTACGATATTCATATCCAGTGTCATTGCTAGGGCGTGCGTAGTGTCAAGTAGTGTAGTGTAGTGGAGGGAGAAGCGGCGCAGGGCAGGGCAGGGCAGGGCAGGGCAGAGCGCGATTCTCGATATTTTTTTTTGTTATCTACAAGTTGTTATAGATAGGCAGTATGGAATCAGGGGCGGGGAGAGAGACGTGGAGGAGCCAGAGCAGCAGAGGCGCTCCGCTGGGCAGGGATGGAGGACGACGCCGAGCGACGCGTCTTCAGCCGCGCTGTGACGCACATTGTGTCCAGCACGGGTGGCCGGTCCGTGTCCGGTCGGGGCCAAGGGCTGCCGGCGACGGCTCTTGGCGTAAGTATCTCTCCCGAGCGGCAGGAGGCGGCGGGGCGGACGGGTGTACCTGCGGGGGGCCTAGACTAACATTCTCAGGTTGCAATGGCACACTACCTGTGGCGGGCGAGCGAGGACCCGTCGTTCAAGGTGCGGCACATCAGCACGGCGCACCCGCTCGATGTCGCGACCCTGACACACGCGTGCCGCGGAGCGCGCGCGGGGGCGTCCCTCGACAACGTGCGGTACAGCCAGTGCTTTGAATTGGACGCCCTCGCGCGGGAGCTGGACGCGGTGCTTGGCGAGCGGCGCGCGGACCTGCTGGTGATTGAGGATCTGTGCGATGTATTCAACATGGCGTTTTTCAAAAACTATTCAACAGGTGAGTAGGGGACGGGGGCCGGGGGACGGGGGCCGGGGGCCGGGGGGTGTCTTTTTGCAGCTTTTTGCTGCGCTTGCATTGAGGTTGGCTTCTGTACTAACACGCTGGCTAGCGAGCGCGCGAGTGACGGAGCTGCTGCTGCGCCTGCGCCGCTTTGCGCACTGGGACGGCGGCGCTGTGATTGTAAGTAGAGCATGCGCGCTCCCCTTTTATCTTGCTCTCTTTGAGGCACACACACTAACAGCGATCCGGGGAAGCTGATCGAGCGGAGCAACGGGCAGTACAACTCGCGGCCCATCGGGCGGCTCGTCGAGAGCCTCTACGACTACGAGCTGCAGATCCCTGACAGCGCCCCACGCTCGGGGGAAGCTGTGCTCGTCGCCTCGAGCAACATCACGGGCGGGCGCGAGGCACTGACACTCAGGGTCCCTGGCACTGGGATCTGATCTAGCCGGCGAGGCAGACAGACGGCTAGGGGCTGCACCCCGTGTACGGGTGTGTAGTGTTACCGGTGTACGGATGCATTGGTTTTTTTTTTGTTCTGGGGATAGGGGGGAGAGCGAGCGAGCGAGCGAGCTTTCGCGACTACCTGTTTGGGCAAGCGCTGTGTGACTGCGAAACCGGGAGGGTGCTCCCCCCACCCCCCGTCCGCCTCTTTTTTTCTCCCACGGGGCGTGCCCGCAGGGGGGGGGAGGCGCCTGCCACAGAGCACCGGGGGCGGGGAGAAATTTTTTCTCCTTCTCCCTTTGCTAGGTGAAGAGGAGAGAGCTTGAGAATTTTCATCTTGTACAACAAAAGTGAGAAGAAATAAAAAGAAGGACGCAAAGTGTTTCTTGACGAGAGCAACGGTTTGCGAACACACGCAGAGTGGACATCTAAGACAGAGTTGAACAAGGATGAGCACGTTTGAGCCAGTTGTTGTCATCGACGGTAAGTATCCGAGAGAGAAAGCGAGAGACTGAGCGGCGCCGGCTCCAGCCGCACCCCCTTTGCTGGGCTGTTTCTGGTTCTGGTTCTGGTTCTGGTTCTGGTTCTTGATCATCGCTCGCTGTTGCTGCCCCTCCCCGCGGTCCGTGGAATACTAACGCGCTGCCACAGGTAAGGGACACTTGCTAGGTAGACTGGCGTCAATCATCGCCAAGGAGCTCCTGGACGGCCAGAAGGTGGTTGTCGTGAGATGCGAGGAGCTCAACATCTCCGGCGAGTTTTTCAGAAACAAGCTTAAGTACCACGACTACCTGAGAAAGGCCACCAGATTCAACACCAAGAGAGGTCCTTTCCACTTCAGAGCGCCATCCAGAATCCTGTACAAGGCGATCAGAGGTATGATTGCGCACAAGACTGCCAGAGGAAAGGCTGCGCTGGAAAGATTGAAGGTGTTTGAGGGCATCCCACCCCCATACGACAAGAAGAAGAGAGTTGTTGTGCCACAGGCCCTGAGAGTTTTGAGACTCAAGCCGGGAAGAAAGTACACCACCGTCGGCAAGCTTGCGTCGTCTGTTGGCTGGAAGTACGAGTCTGTTGTGGACACCCTTGAGGAGAAGCGCAAGGTGAGATCTGCCGAGTACTACGCCAAGAAGAAGGCCCAGGCCAAGAAGGTTGCCGCGGCGAAGGCCTCTGTGGCCGAGTCGGAGGTGTCGGCCAAGCTGTCTGCCCTCGGCTACTAGACCCACGTAGGGGGCATATATAATTAGGTAAACTCAGGGGCCCTGCTGGTCCCGCCATCTGTTTTGATCAGTGCGGGTAGTCGCTAGTCGCTAGTCGCTAGTCGCTTTTTTAGGTGTAGGTGTAGTAGAGAAAGAGAGAGGAAAAAGTTCCTTTTTTCTTTCTTTTTGTGTGGTTTTCGGGTATCACATGATATGTGTCACGTGCCACCACCCCCTCCGCTCTCTGTGCCCCAGCCGGGTAACCCGCTCCCGGAGCGAGAGAGAGAGCTGGGGGAGAAAAAAAGGGGGCCTCCTCCCGCGGTGCGGGGGGTAAGCGCCGAGCCGGGGCGTGCCAGCCAATCAGCGCGCGCCTGAAGCGGTGGCTTCACAAGAGGGAATTTTTGGGGACCAAATTTTTTTTTTCGTTCGTTTTTTTTCTTTTTCGGACGAAACATCGCTGGCTGGCGGAGGTATTTAAATTATTCATCAATCCCACACAGGAGGCCAACAGACACGCGGCAAGTGTGCTCTCCTGGCTGCTCTTTTCTTTAGTTGCTGTTTCCATTCCTCCATCACTCTTCACTCGCCACGGTACTGTCTCTACAAGTACTCAGCAGGGGTCTCTGGTTTGCACACACACACAAACAACCACACTAGCCGACAATGTCTGAACAGAAATCCTCCTTCTTCGTCGACTTCATGATGGGCGGTGTCTCCGCCGCGGTCTCCAAGACCGCCGCCGCCCCGATCGAGAGAGTCAAGCTCCTGATCCAGAACCAGGACGAGATGATCAAGCAGGGCAGACTCGACAAGAGATACTCCGGTATCCTCGAGTGCTTCAAGAGAACCGCCGCCGACGAGGGTGTCGTTTCCTTCTGGAGAGGAAACACCGCCAACGTCATCAGATACTTCCCAACCCAGGCCCTCAACTTCGCCTTCAAGGACAAGTTCAAGAAGATGTTCGGCTTCAAGAAGGACGACAGCTACTGGCTCTGGTTCGGTGGTAACCTCGCCTCCGGTGGTCTCGCCGGTGCCACCTCCCTGCTCTTTGTCTACTCCCTCGACTTTGCCAGAACCAGACTGGCCAACGACGCCAAGGCTGCCAAGGGTAACGGTGAGAGACAGTTCAACGGTCTCGTTGACGTCTACAGAAAGACCCTTGCCTCCGACGGTATCGCCGGTCTCTACAGAGGTTTCCTCCCTTCGGTCGTTGGTATCGTTGTGTACAGAGGTCTCTACTTTGGTCTCTACGACTCCCTTAAGCCAGTCGTGCTCGTTGGCCCTCTCGAGGGTAACTTCTTAGCCGCCTTCTTGCTCGGATGGACCGTCACCACCGGTGCCTCCACTGCCTCTTACCCATTGGATACCGTCAGAAGAAGAATGATGATGACCTCCGGCCAGGCCGTTAAGTACAAGGGTGCCTTTGACGCTTTCACCAAGATTGTTGCTGCCGAGGGTGTCAAGTCCCTCTTCAAGGGTTGCGGTGCTAACATCTTGAGAGGTGTTGCCGGTGCTGGTGTCATCTCCATGTACGACCAGCTGCAGATGATCCTCTTTGGCAAAAAGTTCAAATAAGCAACCCCGACGTGTCGGGACCTGCAACGGCCCTTCTGGTTTAGATCAAACTCTTAATTGAATCTTTGCCCTGCTTTTATAGTATTCATTTGTAGGTTACATAGTATTCAAATTCACCGTTAGATCATCCTCACCCTTCTCTTCCCGCGAGAGGAGGGGCACTGCAAACTAGCAACATCAACCCCGGCGAAGGGGCACATGGTTCACGTAGCCCCAACGCCAAATCAGCCTCCGCGACCCCCTGCCCCCTCCCTTCTTCCACCAGGGGGGCTCACACGCGTGCAGCCTTCCTGTCCCTGAAAAATTATACACCCGTGCACCAGACAATTCTACACCTGTGTTCTGTATGCAGAAGCGCTTTGCAGTGTTTATGTCTTGCCCAAAGCGGTTGGGTAATTGCGGCTGGATGCCTCTCTTGCGTGCATGTCCACCGCCCCAGCCCACCCCGCTGACAGCTGAGACTCCCCTGGATCTACTATCTGCTCTCGCTGGTATATATAGGGAGCAAACGGCAGGCTCCTGGGCACGGCACCACCGACAGGCGGTTCCACATGGAGCGTGCACTGTCGCGCAAATGGCGGAGAAAAACAGGCATGGGCTGCTGTCCAAGCTGAAGAAAGCTGCATCTAGACCACCGCACTCAAATGACGCCCCTTCAGCAGACACCGCCACATTCTTCTCGGCACACACGTTGCCGAGAATAGAAAACCCCAGTCTACCGCCAAGGCGGGTCAAGGCGCACGCTAACCCAAACAACCTGGTCGTCCACGAAACCTGGCCACAGCCTGGGGACGCCAGGCCGCAGAAGCTGAGAGAAATCAACGATATAGCATTTGAAGTCAACCACATGGCGTCCCCTTCGCGTAACGTTCACCCGCTAGATCGCCCTTTTGGGCGAAAGAGCGACGACAGTGGCCCCGGCGACGGCCCCGGCGACGGCACGCTGCCAAGAGCCAGATCCGAAGACATCGAGGTTAACGACTTTGCACAGTTGGTACTGGCGCTGCTCAATTTTCTCTTCACGACACTGTACAGGTTGTGGAAGATTGACCTCTTCATCAACGTGGTGATGTCTGAGGAAAGAACAGTGCACCTGCACGTTCCGTCCGTCGTTCTGGTCGCTCTCGCACTGTACGTTCTCTCTTCCGGGGTTTTTCCACACTATTATTACGAACCGCAACAGTCCTCGTCGGTGGTCTCTAAGACAGTCGGATTCGGTTTCCTCATGATCTTGGGGTGGCTCGTCGCGAGATCACTCACCAATGACAATGGGGACCAACAAGCCTCCGCAGGAAGCACACCGCACCGCGAGAAAGGGCACATTGCAAACTTGGCACTCTCACCTGACAGCGATACGGGCAGGGCGCGGCACAAAGCATTTGGGGAGTCAACATACAACCGATTTGTGACGAAGGCGTCCTCATGGCAGAAAAGAGCTTTCCCACCCGCATCATGACTTACGATTTCACATACTCTCACTACACTAAAACATTTCAACTAAAATATTTCATTTTTGAAAGGGGTGGATTGGCTAGTACCGCTTGGTAGCAATAGTAGTCGTAGTGAATTATTAAGTAAAAACTGATTTATAAGGTTTCACTTGGAATCTCAAAGATCACCTGTTTTCCAGTGAGCTTCTGGTAGATGGATTGGAAAGAGTCTAGCTTGTAGTCGATGTCAGAAGAATCCTTGGAGTCAAGCAGGACCTTGGCGATCTTGTTGCCGCCAACCAAGTATCTGACTCTCTTGCCAACAATCTCGGTTGGGAAGACAAGGTCCTCCAAGATCTTGTCGTGAACGGCGGTCAAGGTTCTGGATCTAGGTCTCTTCTGGGCCTGTCTGGAGGTTCTGCCTGGCTTTGGAAGGATTCTTCTCTCGGCCAAGAACACAACATGTCTATCTGGGAACTTCTTCTCTAGCTCTCTGGTCAATGTGATTTGCACCTTGTGGAAGTTGGAGAGCAGTGGCACTGGCACAAACACGACAATAGCCTTCTTGTTGCCGGTGACCTCAATCTCCTTGATCGACTTGAATTGTAGAGGTCTCAAGTCAGCCTTGAGGGCAGGAGAGTTGGCCTCCAGGTCAACCAGGGCCTGCGACACCTGGAGCTCAAGCTCAGTTGGTTCAGTGGACAAAACTTTCGATGCAGCAGACATCTTGCGGGAACGTATGGGTATGCTCTTTGGCCGCTGTGGTTACAGATAAGTCTCCGTTCAAAGACCAGATAGAGGCTTCTTATGTTGAGTGCTTTCCTTTGAAATTTTTTTTTGAAGTTTTCGCTTACCCAGAGGCCCAAGGAGGTTTCAGGAGGATCCGTCCTTTTTTTTTTTCTTTTTTGTTTTTTTGGCCAGAAGGGTTTGACCAGCCCTTGAGCAAGGCACGTGACTGTTTTTTTTTTTCAATACCCGTTTTTGTTTTTCCTGAATTGGGGGGGGGGGGGGGGGGGGGGGGGGGGGGGGGGGGGGGGGGGGGGGGG
>JAKTPG010000040.1:40219-112512 GCA_030557505.1 Ogataea maris
GGGGGAGTAATCGGGGGCGTGTACTTACTCGTTTTGCCTGAGTTGTCGAGCCCGAGCATGAGGACCCGCATCTCCTTCTTCTTGGAGCCCTGTTGCCGCGTGGGTGGTTAGTACCTTGCTAGTTGCTCGGGAAAGCACGCGAGCGTGCAAGCACGGGCACGCGCCCGTCGCTCGCGCTAGGAGACACTTACAAAGTCCGGGAAAAGCCCCGCAACCTTATCGGAGGCGAACAGTTTCGAGAACGACGCTCCCATCTTGCGCTGCTGCTGCCGTCGCTGTTAAGCGAGAGAGAGAGCCGGCGCCGCAATGCAATGCCTTGGCATTTGCCGTGCCACACATTAAACGGTGTGGTGCTTGGCTGGTGGTGCCGGCCTTGCCTGTGTGTGCTTTTTTCCTACACGGTGCATGTTTGTTGTGTGGTGCAAGTTTTCCCAAAAGGGAAGGCGCGCTTTCTCGCCGAAGAAAAAATTGGTGGCCGCTTCAGAGAGGTGTCTGGGGCTGGGAGACAGGTTCGGCGTGTCCGGCAACTGCGGGTGTCGGAAGAGAGCAAAAAAAAGGGAGAGCAAGACACCTCTCTAACCCGTACATAGCTTAAACTTGTGCAATGCGCGCACACTGGCTGGGCTTGTGTGTGTGTGTGTGTGTGTTTGCTTCTTTATTTCTTTGTTTATTTAGACCTGCTTCTAGTGAAAATCGCCCTCCCCCCCCGCCCCCACGCTCCAGCTGTTGCACACCACTTTGACACAGCTCCCGCGCGCCGCTGGAAATCGTGCCACCCACGGCCCCGCCAGCACCGCACCGCACCCACAGGTTTGCTTGACTACAAACAGAACGAAAATTTCCGGCCTTGTTTATGGCACAACACTTATCATTGGAAAAAAATGCCGTTTCGGGTAATTGGGAGCGCACTATCGAAGGGAGCTGGGAAATCGCTGGAATCTGCTCACCAGGCGCGAGGAGGTGAGGCGCCTGTATATATAGTGCACAGCCTGTCGAGCATCACCTCTGTCAGCCGCAGCCTCTCCCTGTTTGCATCGCCCCCCTCGTCTTCGTTGTTGTCGTCCCCCTCACCACAGGGAAACAGTCCTGCTTCCGCAAGAATATCTTCCCGGTGTGCACGATGTCGCTGATTGTGCAGGGAATCGAAGGCCTCGGCGCCCGTCTCAACGTGCCAGTGCCGATCGCATTTCTCCTGATCGTTCTCCTGCTCCTCGTGGCAGTGTTCCCCTTCACGCCAGCGTGCGCCACGCTCCTGAGCTCCAAAGAAAAAGCAGCTTTCAAGAAGCGCTACCTCCCTGTCGACCCTGCAAAGGCAAAGAACAAAGCAAGAAAGTACGGCACCTGGACCCCAGAAGTCTTTAAGTACCCTCCCGTCGAAGAGCACAAGGGCTGGTCTATCACAGAAACCAAGCCTATGCCGTACAGAGCATTCAAACACACTTACTACATCACCATGGGCATCAGATCCATGGACTGGAACAACTGGATTGAACTGGACAATGAGTGGATGAAGTACCACCAAAGAAAGCTCGAAAGAATAAACGAAAAGGGATCAGAGCTCTATGGCACCCTTCCAGAAGCGTGGGACGGTGCCATCGAGCTCCTGTTTGAGTTAAGAGAGTATTTGCCCAAGAGATACCCAACCCTGTTCCGGAAAACAAGCAAGGGCATCGACAATATAGTAACAGGAGAGGTGTTTGAGTTTGTCGGAGTCCCTCCCTCCGAATTCAAGCAGGACCCAATGCTCATGGCCGCGCTGATGACGCAGGACGATCTGGCGGTCATGATCGAGAACGAAAACGGGGAGTATTGCCTGAAAGGCGGGGCCATCATGCTTGCCGGCTTTTGGAGACTGCGGGATAAAATCAACCTCCCACTCTCAGACATTCACACAACAGGAGATGTGCCAAAGTTCAAGGAGAAACTAAAGTCTGGAATGGAGAAGTTCTTTTTGCGACAGACTTGCGATAAACCTGTCGTGCGCAATAACTACTTCTTGCAGACGGACGACGACCTTGCGTGGTCGTACTCAATTGGAGACGAGGATAACGAGGTGGTCGGCTGGTACACTGCTGACCCGGCTACGGACATCAACAGAATTTATTTCCGGTCGGAAAGACAGTCCGTCAGAAGACTGCCCCTTACAGGGGCCACCATCTTCACCATCCGCACCTACTTCCTTCCCGTCACACAGCTCTGCAAAGAGCCCTACGTCCCGCTCCGTCTGCTCGATGGAATTCTCAGTTGGGAGCCTGATGTTCAAGATTACAGAGGCTACACAAAGTTCAAAGACGTTCTCCTGCCTTACCTTCAACAGAAGGCAGAGGAGCAAGCCGCTTTGGGATACACTAAGGATAAGGAGACAGACGTCTATCCTTTCTAGAGATACATAAAACAAAGCATGTTTCCTAATAAACAACACAACTTTACTGTCCCCGCACTGGCTACGTCCATTTTTGGCTCATCAGTGTAACAGTACAATGCTATATGAAATATTTATTATTATTATGTTACTTCTGTGTATTGAAAAGACACTATCTAATACCCGGAAAGACAAACAACGGCACGTGCAACCGACTTACTATGTATATGTGGACAGCACCACAGAGTCCCCAGCTTGAAAAACGCGTGACTCGTGCACGCTCTCGCTAGGCTGTCTGTGACAACAAAAAATCCTTGCTGCGGTTGTAGCGAATATTCAGTTTTCGTAGTACTCGACATGCTTCTTTGCATATTCCATCGCCTCATTCACTTGTTGGTTGTTCAGCCCATGTCTGAATCTCAAGTGGCGAGTCAGAGCATCACATCTGCTGAATGTCTTGTTGCTCAAAAACTCCCCGTTAGAAGACGACTTCACCTTCTTCGAGTTGTGAGAATTGGCAACATTTGCATTCGAATTCTCGGCTGAAAACGAGGTCTCCCGGTAGTTCAAAGCGATAACAATCTCATTGTTGGGAGGTAATCCGTTTCTTCTTCTGAGATCATCCTCGCAAAACATGCATCTGTAATAGGATCTCATTGGGGCATGAATCGTATTTTGATGTCTTATCAAATCATATGGTCGTGAAAATCTCTTGTTGCATGGCTTTCCAGTCTTTGGATTAATGATCATGCACACATGTTCTTCCTGTGTAGTTCCATCAGCATTAATGTGCGTACGAACTTCAGAGTTTGGATGAGCATGCACATGAACGTGACCATGAGCGTGGCATTTACCATGATCATGCTCGTGGTCATGATCGTGATCGTGATCGTGGTCGTGGTTGTGGCAGCTGGCAGGCTCTTTCTTTAGAGCCTTCGGAGCAGCTTTAACTCCGGCATCAGACTTGTTTATACCCTTGAGCCTGCGCAACGTTGGCGAAGGTGGTTCCTGCTTCTCACTCTTCTTCAGTTGCACTGGTTGCTCTGATATCGTGCTTTCTCTTCTTTGCTCAAAGGCCGGAGTGTATAAGTCATCACTAACATCCGATAAATTTCCGTCATTAACATCATCATCATCAAACACAGCGCTTTCAGAAAGCCCACGAAGATCGCTTGCCATATCATCATGGTGCATCATTCTTGGGTTTATCGTCTGAGGCGTAGTGAGTGCGTATATGGAGCTGTCATCCACAGCTGCCATAGGCTGTGGGTCTCTCTGATACTGAAAGTGAGTGTCGTCCTCATCGGCGCTGCTTTCACTGCTCAAGTCGTCCAAATCCATCTCCATGTCATCAAGCTTGTGCGGATACTCAATGTCGTCGTCTTCGTCTTCGTCATCGCTGAACTCCTCGTCAAGAAAGACGTCATTAGTCTTGAAAATGTTGAGCTCATTGGACTGTGGGAACGACTTGTTGCTGAGCTCCCACTGCAAGATTTCTGGCAGGTAGTGCTGCTGCTCCGCCTGGGACCCAGGATTGTAAAGAAGATAGTTATCCTGGGGCACCAGCATCACGTCTGCATCTGCGAACTTGTTGTCATAGTTCTTTGCTTCCGGAACTGAGAGTGTCAGCTTAGGGTCCTCGATATGTGTTGGCACGGACCCTGTCTGATTATCGTATGTGTAGAACTCATCTGGGAATGCCTGATTGGCATACAAGTTTGGGTTGCCGTATGAGCTGTAAACGTTGTCCAACGGGCTGTTCAGGTTGAACGCCGAAGGGACGTTTGCAGCGGGGGCTGACTCGTGCTGTGGACTGGTTTGCGGACGAGCTGCCTCCTCTGTAGGCCGCGCGACGGAATCCTGGGACCCGTTCAGGAAAACGTATTCGGAGATATCATCACATGGTGGCTGGTGGTTGCTGTGCTGGTGCTGGGCGCCGAGGGTCTGCGGCGACTGAGGCAGCGAGTAGAGTTCATCTTCGAGGATGTCTGTGAGGGTGCGCTTCAACGTGGAGGTCATGGTGTCGGGTGCGAGAAACAGGAGTTCTTTTCTTTTGTGCAGTGTGTGTTTGTGTGTTTGTGTGTTTGTGTGTTTGTGTGTTTGTGTGTGCTTGTGTTGTGTGTTTGTGTTTGTTTCTTGTGACGTCTATAGAAGATAGAAAGAGTGGGGAGAAAAAAAGACTCGGCTGGCGCCTGTTGTGTGTTCGTGTGAGCAGCCGCTGTTGCCCGAGCTGTTGGTGAGCACTTCTGCGGTGAGAGTGTGCCCTTGGTTTTGCAATATTAAGCAGGTGATGACGGAGCAATTAAAGAACCTAACAAAAAGCTGTATTCTTTTGTATATATATATCTTGGCTGTCTTTTTTTTTTTTTCTATTATGTGTCATACGGGGTGCACTACTGAAACAAGAGGGAGAGCTAATTTTATATATGGGCAGCCCGAACATGCCGGGGCGCTAGGGGGCAGAAGAGACGGCCCTCAGTCGCCCAGTGCAGCCACACCCCGCCTGGCCCGCTGGCTGGCCCGCTGGCTGCTCCTGCCTTGCTCCGCCTTCCCCCGCTGTCCGCCAGAGGGGTCTACCAGGGCGGACAGCGAGCCGCCCGGTGTAGCGCAGAGGTCCCCCCTGCCCCCCTCCCCGGCCTGCACGTCAGCGGGTGCTTCCCCCCAGCCCAGCCGCGCGGGCTGCCGGGCACCGTGCGGCTATTACTAATACGCCCCGCGTGCCGGAGTTAGCAAATTTGCTGCCGCCGGGAGCAAACCTTCTGGCAGGTTCCACGGCCGGCGTCTGCTTCGCGGGGGGAGGGGGGAAGAGACAGGGAGCAAGGAACAAAAGAAAATTGTTCGCGGTGCACGGGTGCGTGCGGTTGAAGGAGGGAAGGGGAAGAAAGAAAGTCAAGGTGGTGTGTGTGTGAGGGAACGAGGAGGAGCTTGAACTTTTTAGTGTGTTTGTGATCCTGTTATTTACGTGCAATGGGTAGGGCGAGAGTTTGAGTGGAGGGAGCGGAACCAGGCAGACGTCAGGGAGGCGCTCGCTTAGTTGCTTCTCATTTGCTGCTTATTGGCTGCTCATAGGGAGCTGTCGCAAAACTCGGCTGATAGAGAGTGACCCATGATAGAATGCCAGCAGTGCACAGTCCGCAGACGGCACACCCGGCAGAAAACCTGTCCTGTCTGGTGAGCGCGGACGCCAAGGCGGTGTTTCTCAAGACGCCGCCGGCGCTGCTCATCGAGGACCCGGCGTACGCGGGTGTTCTAGCCGACCTGAGGAGCCGTGTCCGCTACAGCTACGTCGTACAGTGGCTGTACAAGATGAAGCACGCAATCAAGCTGGCGGACGCGTTCGACGTGGAGACGTTCGAGGAGGAGTTGCTCGGGATCGCCACGCCCGTGTTCCTCCACAGCCTCCTCATAAAGCTCGTGCAGTTCCTCGCCAACCACAAGATGGAAAACGTCGACGCTGAGATCAATGCTCAGGCCGGTCATATCTTCGGCGACGACACGGTCGACTACGTGGGCCAGGACCTCTTTGGTAAGGTGGATGTGATCTACGATCTGATGCACCTATGCAACTACAAGAACCCAGACAACTTTCGGCGCGCCGTCGACAAGCATGCGCGGCCGCAGGACGACACACGCGCTGTGCCGCTGTTTGAGGTTAACCACGGTCTCGTGCGGGAGGAGTATATGCTGCTGGATGACGCCCGGCTGTACCGGCGGAAGCTTGAGTTCAAGGCGATGGAGGTGCCAAAGTCGCGTAAGCAGTGTCTTTCCGAGATTGCTGACCCGCTTGAGCATTTCGCGGATATAGAGCCCACCGTGGTTGAGTGGAAGTGTCTGACTGCAGGAATATACGAGTTTGACCGGTTTCTGGCTGAGCTGAAACAAAAGGCCGGGAAGAAAGTCACAGGATTTGACTACAAGCTGTACAGCAGCCTGAAACCGTGTGTGGAGGCAGTGGTGCAGCATGACTTGAAGAAACGGAAGCAGGCGTTACAGCGGAAGAGAGAGGTGCAGATGCTAGCGCTGATGGCGAACCGGAAGCGTTCCTCGAGACTCGAGGCGAAGGAGAAACAGAAGAAGGACGACGAGGAGCGGCAGCGCAGAGAAGAGGAAGAGCTGCGCGAGAGGGCTGCGGAGATGCGCGCGGCGAAACGGATGAAGCTCAAGGACTCGTTTGATGCAGAGCGCGCTGCTGAGCAGAGCGGGTCCAGGGCAGAGCGGCTGCAGAAACGGCACACCGATGAGGGATCTGGGGCGGCGCCTGTAGATGTCGAGGACGGGCCAGGGCAAGCAGACGGGGTGGCTGATGCGCCTGTGGATGTTGCCAAGGAGGCTGAGCAAACTGCGGCAGCCGCGTCGCCTGTGCCTGTCGAGCCCAGCCAACCAACGGAGCTAACCCGGCTGGTGGGGTCAAGCGAGCCAAGCGAGCCAAGCGAGCCAGCGGATGTGAGCGAGCCAGCGCAACCAAGTCAGCCAAGTGAGCCATTGGAGACAAATGCACTGACTGAAACAACTGGATCCACTGAATCAACTGCACCAGCTGCACCAGCTGCCCCAATTGCGCCTCTGCAGTCGAGTAGCGAGGGCAAGCTGGAGGAGACGGTGCCGTCAATGGAGTCGCAGCCTGATGTGCCTGTGCGAGAGGCCGTGCCCTCGCCAGGCCCTCCGCAGCAGTGAGGATGGTGTGTGTCGTGATGCTCGCTGTGCACCAGATTAGAGTACTAGAAGACATCCACTGTGTAGAAGAAGAAAACAACAAGTAAGGGCATCCTCCCAAATAGGGAATAGCAGAAACATGAAACAGGGGCAGTTAGTTACTTCTACTGCTTTATCACGCACCGAGCAGAGGCTGGATTTTATAATCTACTGCGATCTCTATTTTTGGGTACAGCGCGGAGTTTTGGTTGCTGTAGGCGGCGAGGAGAGCGAGCGAAGTTTGCGGCGCTTGGTAGGCTTAGCTGCGCGGCTAAGCTGCGCAGAGTGGGCGCTGTGTTGGCTGCCAAGCGAGCCGAGCACCAAGCACAGCGTGCGAGGCTGGCGTGAGACTGTGCCAAAGGCTGCTCGAGCGGGTGAGGCGCAGGGCAGGGGAAAAAACAGAGTAGAGCCGGAGACAGGCCTCGGGCGTATGCTTCTCTAGCGGCCAACGGCTGTCCTCTCCCCAACGGCCAGCGCAGCCAGCGGGCAGGGTGGTCTGGACGCGTCGAAGCGCCGGCCTGTGCTTATCTTCGATACCCCGCGCTCCCGCGCTGGCTTGGCTCGGCCGGATGTGCGCGTCGCGGGGGTAGCAACAAGCTTGGCCGTGGCGCCGCTGGGCTTTAGTAAGCGCCGGACGTAAGCGTGCACGGGGGTATATGCCGGATTGGGGATAACGCCGAGGCGAACGTTTGGCTCGGGCGTAAAGCGCATGAGGCTTTTTCGCACGTTTGCGTGCGTAGTTTTCTTTTCTTCTCCCCGGGTGCAACACCGAGGCTGCGAGCGTTTTCGCCCGAACTCTGCAGCGCGCTGTCCCCAAACGGGCGTGCTGTGCTCGCTCGAGCAGCCACGGCTACGCCTGTTCCATGCAGCAGCAGCCACGCGCCCGCTCCGCCTGGGCGCCTGCCTGCCTGCCTGCTTTGCCTGGCGGGATGAGTCAATTTTGTTGAGGCACCTGCTGGTGCTGCCTGTGCAACTCCGCCACGTTGCTGCGCGTGCACGGAACACGGAAACAGACAGGCTCGGGGCCGGGGGAGAGCATGTGGACTGGGCCCAGCGCAGCACAGCATAACGTAGCTCAGCGTAGCTCCTGGCAGGTCCCGCCTGCCCTGCCCGCTTCACCCCCACCAAGAACCGCTCTCGCTCCTCCCCCCCCCCCCTGCCCCCGCCCCGCACCGCCGCCAGGAGTTTAGAGTTGAAATGGCTCTTATCTCCGGAGCCACACGCACCGAAACATCTCCCTCACCCGACTCGAATGAAGCCGTCTGCGCTGTGCAGACCTTATTGTCCCTGCGCGTAAGCGCATTGTCCGCAGATCAGTGATCCGCATTGTCCGGCCGCGGCTGGGGCATTGCTACGTCCCCTGCTCCTTCCTAACATAACACGCCAGCCTGGGGCGTCCCCCCCCTCCCCCCGTACTTTTTTTCTGTTCCCTCCTCCCCCCCCCCAGCTTTCTCTACATGTATATATATATATCTATCTACACGCACGCATGCCCGCGCCGCCCTGTCTGCCCGCTCTCCGCGCGCCGCCTGCCTCTGAGGCTCCCTCTGCGATTCCACCCACCGCACTCACAGCCACCAGCGCCACAGAGAAATAATAGACTCTTGTCGCCGCCTTGTCTTTGTTTGTCTTGGCAAAAGTTTTCGTCCCTGCCCTGCGTCGATCGACGCCCGCTCCCCTCTCCCCGCTCCCGTTCTATGACCAGCAGGCTCCCACTGTCTGTGCGCCCCCACTATGACCATTAAGCGACGCTCAGAGGTGTCGCAGGCCGTCGCCTACATCCACCTAGACAGCTCAAAGAAACACAAGCCGATCCCCGTCTCCTGCCTCGAGTGCCGCCGCAGAAAGATCAAGTGCGACAGAGGCGTCGTCTGCAAAGCCTGCAAGAAAAAGGGCCTCAAGTGCGAGTACCCCTCCACCTTCAGATCCAACAAGATCGAAAACATAATCGACGGCTATCTCAACGACCGAGAAATCGTCCCCAGCAATACCAAGTTCCCTGTCCCTCCAAAGCCAAAGCGCAAGGCGTCGCTCACTGCCCGCAAGTCGGCCGATGCGCTCTCCCTGTCAACCGAACCAGACTCCAAGCCAGAAGAACCCACAGAAGTGGAAAGACTCAAAGTCGAAAACCTCCGCCTCGGCAGAAGAGTCCGCATGCTCGAAAACTGCCGCAAGTACCTGCTCAGCTGCCCGGAAAGGGCATACATTACCAAGCCAGTCCTCACCAAGGATGGCCTCCTGGTCACTGCCAGTGGCGAAGTGGCTCTCCCAGCCCTTGTGTCCGACAAGGCCTTGAACTTCCGTCTCGTTCATTTCCTGCTGGAAAAGTACTTTGAGTCCACCGCCAAGACACCATACTACAAGCTGTCGCAGACGGACATTTTAAACGACATCAACTATATCGATAACTCATACAAGTCAATGGAGCTAGTGATGTTGATATGCACCCTTTGCCTAATCACCCTCGATATTCTAGCCGACGGGGAACCTCAACTTGCTGTCTTTGACAAAATGATAAGCAAAGATGACATGGTTGATCTCCTCGTCACGAAGTTCAAGGAGTGCAAAATGCTTTGCAAGTGGTCAAAGGGCATGTATAAGTTCCAGGCTTTGTGTTTATTCTCAGAAACCCGCTTTGTGGACCAAGAGTGCACTGTGTTTGCAGCACACGATATTTACTCAACGTATCGGGACCTTCCTGAATTTGGCGAGCTCTTTTCGATGTTTGAAGGTCTCTATCTGACAAGATGCTTTATTCTTGAAGTTCCACCAATGGCAAACATGTCTCCGGCTGATTCTCCAAAGATCAGTCCCCTGATTTTTGGAGAAACCTCACGGCCCGAGGGCGTCGCATGCAAAGATGTCTTCAAAATCATGCGAACTGTTCTCAATCTCAAGCTCAGCCTAAAGAAGGATAAGTTCGTTGCCATGGATATAGAATTCAAGACTAAACGCACAGAGCAGGACCTTGCAAATTTGTACGCGATCAGAAAAGAGAATCTGGACAACTATGAGTGCGTCAGTCAGCTGATTGTCGACAGAATCAAGTGTTCGGTCATACTTCACATCTGCAACATTAAGCTGTTATCGCTCGAAAGCCCATCTAACCTCTTGCTACAGAGTGTTTTGAAAGTTCAGAATTATCTCATTGAGTTGTTCACCTATAAAGATTTCGATGCCGGCTGCAGCGGCTTCCCTATCCGAAATACGCTTACCCTGGTTGTCGATGACTTGCTGCAGACTGTGAATTCGGCTCTCTATTCTCCTGTTCTTTCCACTAATTTTGTGAAGCTAATTGTGTCCAAGTTTGAAAAGCTTGCAAGCTTCCAGACTTTTAACCATGAGCTCCTACAGATTGTGATTGAGAAGTCGCAAGCACTGGAGTCGTTTAGATTGTATAATCCAAACGATGTCTTTTGCTATGGCGGGGAAGTCACTATTGAGCATCCTTTATCATCAGTCGATTCTGTTGTGGAAAAGAAGAGCTCGTCGCCCGCCTACGAGTTTAACAGTGGTAGTTTGCAAATAGGAGGGAACGCGGTCTCATCATCCTCTCTTGATTTGGCAACGAACTTGGATTTTTCGTATCAGCAGCATTCTGATAACCGTCTGAATTCTGTGGAGTCCTCCTGTTCTATTTTGCCGGTTGAAGAGGAAGAGGAGGATCTGGGCGAAGACCCAATTGGCTCGCCTAGTTCCATGAATGGACTGGTCACGCTGCAATCGATTGACCCGACTTCACTGTACAAGGCCACTGTGGCTGCGAAGCCCAATCTCGGCGAAGACTTTTGCTCGCTTTGCGACTACGAAGGTAGCAGCAAGAGTGACTTCACCACAGAGGCTTCGACATCTGGATTAACCAAGGTTGCCCCTGCCTCTTTAAACAATCAGGCCGACACTGCGATCGTCGGCGCAATAGCAGAGCCGGTGGCATTTTCGATTGCAGCGGCGTTTAGTGATAATTACCCTGAGTCCAAGCGTATCAGCAGTCTGGATATGAATCTGGGAATTACACCCTTTGATCAAGACAGTTTTTAGATTTACTGTTGTTGCACGAGTTTCAATGTCTTTGGACGCCAGCGAGCTTTGACTTCTTGGACATATTAAATGCTGGTTGTCCTCGTTATTCTTAACGATTTCTTTCGCCCCTAGCCCCCTATCTCTTTTCGCGTTTTTCTTGCGATTCGCTGAATCTTGTATGTAATGTAATGCTTCAAAATGATAAAAAAAATAAGATAGTACTTGATCCTGCCTGGGCTTGCCAATAGCGTAGCAATGTAAGCACTGTAATAGAATGTCGTCGTTAAAGACGTTGGACAAGGGAGCCTAGCCAATAAGCGCCATGAACATGGCATACTAAAGCAAACGATTGTAGTGATTTTGTGGCTTTAGCATTAGGTATAGTTGGTTGAATCGCAAGAGCGAGATAAAAGGAGGAGGGGGACGTCAGCTGTGAAACCCTTTGGTCAGATCAACGTCTTTCAAGTCGCCAGCCTGTGAATCGTGTTTCCTGTTCCTGAGAGGACTCTCAAATTCAATTTTGTTGGGAGACTTCCCGCTGGCGTTGGAGCCAGGAACCAACCCTGGCTGCAGCTGGTTCCCGTTCGACGACGAACCACCAAGCGGGGTTGAGAATTGCACATAATTCCAAAGCGCAGGGGATGAGTTGATGGAGGGGTGAGACTGCGAAGAAGAGGGAGCCTCCAGCTGACTGCGAGAAGTCCCGCGATCAGGAGTGTACGCTTCGAGTGCGCTCACCTGGTACTTCTTGGGGCTTGCAGAAAACAACACAGAGCCTGATCCGGCTGGCGCGTTGGATGGCTCCCCTGAATTTGTGGTATGCAGTTTTGAGCGTTGGTTTTCCCGCTCAGAGGTATCCTGTCGAGCTAGCACAGGGGCGTCTCCATTGGCAAAATTGCTCTGGTACTCTGAAAGACCTACTGTCTTGATTGGCGAAGACAGCTCATTTTTCAACGCCGGATTTGAGGAGGTGGAAGTACCAGAGGTTGATGTCGGCTGAGTCGCAGATTGCATGGTGCTGTTTGAGAGGCTGGCAGCTGCGGTGATATAGTTGAGAGCATCATGCGAGTCTGTATTGGACAATGCCAGCTTAGGTGCATTCGAAATAGGCTGCTTGCTGGTACTCGCGTACTCAATCTTCTGGTAGAGTGGTGCTTGCTGCTGCTGCTGCTGTGACTGTTGCTGGTGAGGTAACTGGGTTACTGCAGTTGTCTGAAGGGGCGCTCTGCCTGAGTCCGGGAGAACCTTGTTTTTCATGATGTGCATCTGAAGCTGTCTCGAGACGCTGCTACCACGTTTTATCTTGTTGAGTGTTCCCTCCTCCCACTTTTGCAAAAACTCCTTTCTATAGCTCTCGCTGATCTGCCACTTCATTCCCTTACCAGGTTCATTGGGCTTACGGGGCACCTTTTCAAAAGCTTTGTTAAGAGACAGATTGTGTCTGATAGAGTTTTGCCAGCCTTGCTTGCTGTGTCTGTAGTAAGCATAGTGGCTGGCAATCCAGTCATAGATCTCGGACAAGGACAGGATTCCCTGTGTGTTGGACAATATGGCTTGTGTAATCATTGTTGCGTATGAATATGGAGGTTTCAAGTCTTTAGCCTCGTCCCTGGAGAAGTCTTGTTCCTGTCCAAGAGTTCGGCCGGAGCTTGGAGATGTCATGTACGGGCTGGACGCACTTTTATTATACATCTGGAAACCTTTCACGTTATTATTGGAGCCGATACCCGTGTGGGAGTTGTATGTCTCGTTGGAAAAGATGCCAGCTGTGGGCTGGCCGAGGATTTCTGACTTCGGCCTCTTGCTCTTCAAGTTCTGCAGAAAGACGTTGGCTATAACAGGAACAGCATCAGGCAGAATAAACATCATCTGAGTGCCCCCAATGTCGACAATGTTTCCCGAGTTGAGGAAGATGGGGCCTGTGCCATCCGAGGCCGGATTTACTCGCTGTGCGTCAATCTTGAGGCCGTTTCGCCCCAGGATTATAAGCTCCCAGCGCCTCTGCTCCAAGTTGTACGAAATAGAGGCGTGTCGCCGGGAGACTACTTTGGACGGTCCGAGGTCGATGTCCACTGCGTCGTCGCTTGGCAAGGCATTGTGTGACTCGGTGTTCCGGCCGATGAGCACGCGCAACGTCTTGACATAGAACGTCCAGTCCCTGCCCGAAATCTTTGCGTATGCTTGCACTTCGTTGTTCAGGTTTCGCTCGTTGTTGTAAATCTGTGACACGGTGGTGGGGATGTTGTCGGGAGGCACTGTGAGGTTCTTGATCACCTGGTTTATCAGGTCGTTGGGGTCCTCATAGGCCAGCTGCATGAGCCGTTAGTAGGTGCAACAAAAAGGAAAGAAAAAACAGGGTCAGGGCCAACAGCAGCGGGCAAAGGTGAGAAGGAGGGCGGGGTGGTGTTCTGCCCCCACCCTCTTTACTTCATCTCCGCTGGCGCAGCCCCTGTCCAAGTAAAAAAACCGGTTCTACGTACCTCATCGTTCCTGTATCTCTTCCTCTCGCTCGCCATGGTTTGCGCTGTCGCTGTCGCTTCCGGGTGCCTGTGCTCTTGCGGCGAGGAGACTGCCTGTGGTTGTGGTTGTGGTTGTAGTTGTAGTTGTGTGTGTGGTTTGCCCGACGAAAAGCGGTGTCTCTGCCTCGGCAATAGAGCGAGTCTCAAGAGCTCATGCGCTGCTCGCTCCGGGGGGCCAATCAGGTTAGGGCGTGCGTGCTTCGAGGGGCAAAGGTGTCGCTCTGTCTCTCTCTCTCACTGCGTGTGTTTGTGTGTGTGTGTGCCAGGGCCCTCCAAAAGAGCTCACTACGTTTCCTTCTTTTGTTTTTATTTACTTAGCAACTTTTTTTTTTATTTTGTCAACATTCAACTAACAGTGGGTGGTGAGCCGGGAAAATGAGTGAGGGGGGAACAGAACGAAAGAACAGAAAAAATTTTGTGGTATACCCCACAAACCGCTCTGTTTGGCTGGGCTGCCTGGCCGGGGCCGGCGTGGCTCGCTAGTCGAACGGACTCGTGAACGGATCGTCGCTGCTCAGCCGCACGGACGAGTCCACATCAAGGTCGACCTGCAGCATGACGTCCTCGCCCGCCTCAGATGCTGCACCCGCGCCCGCCGGCTCCACTCCCTGCTCGCTCGCCCGCGCCCCGCGCATCTCAGTCACGTGGCTCGCGTCATGCGCATAGTCATCGTCTATCAGATCAAGCTGGAGCTCGAGCGGCTTGCTCTGCAGCTGGCTCTGCGCCTGCTCCTTTTGCTGCTGCTGCTGGTGCTGCGCCGTGAGATATTCAATGTTCTCCTCGTCCGAGTCGCCCAGGTCAGAGTCGTCAGAGTCCCGCTCCGTGTCTGATTCTAGCGGCTGGTGCGTTTTTGGTATCAAGGGCCCGATCCGGCTCGCACCCGACCCCTGCACAGATTCCCCGTACGCGCTATTCGGCCGCGACTCCTCAGTCTCGTCCTCCTCCTCAATCAGGTCGTCTTGCAACCGCGCAAACCGAGGCCTCATCGGGGTCAGCTGCGTGCTGTTCTCCGACGACGGCGGATCATATACATAGGTGTCCTCGTTCACATTCACCAGTCGCGGCACCCCAACAGCCGCCACCATGCTTGCCCCGTGGAAGGACGCATTCTCAAGGTCGCTCAGGTACGTCTCTCGGGAATACAGACTCGTCGCCCGGCTGTTGTACCGCGACCCGGCGCCTCGGCCAAACCGGGCCTGGTTGTTTCGCACGGTCACACCGGGAATATACGCAACGTTAAGCACGTTTGACGCCTTGCTCAGGACAGAGTTCGCTACAGTCGTCAGCGTCCCCTGCGACATACGGTTGGCAGGCGTCGTCACGTCTGCAGCGCCAGCCTTGTCGCCGTCCGTGTCAATGAACCTCTCCTTGTCGCTCTCCTCGTCCTCGTCGTCATCCACAAAATAGTAGAAAAAGCCGTGCGGGTACCTCTTCTTGTACCACTTCTTGTAAAGCAGGTAGAGCCCTCCAGCAATCACCAAAAACACAAAGGCTGCGACTCCGCCAGCGATTCCACCCACCTTGACTGTGCTGATGCCATGTCCGCTGCTGCTGGTACTGCTATTGCTGCTGCTGCTGCTGCTGCCGTCGCTGGACAGAGAGGACGTGACGTTGGTGCAATAGAGGACAGGGCAGGTGCTGCACGTCTGCGTGGTTTGCGCACATTCCTCGTCCCCCTCACAAGTCGGGCACGACGAGTTCCCGGGGCATGTCACGCAGCTGTCTCTCTGCAGCAGAGACACAAAGTTCGAATGCCACTCAGACATGGCTAGATTCTCATTTATGGTGTGCGCACTTGCTCCAGCTCGGCCTTTTTGTCTGTATGCCTATGCTCTCGGTAGCTGTTCTGCGAGGGTCTGGTCGCTGGTTGCCATAGAGGAACAGAACTAATAGGATCACACAGTCTGTGCCTTGCCTCCTACAGTGGCTAGATGTTATTTTAAGTAGCGAGAAAAAAGGAAAAAGAAACATATCCGTGTGAGACACACCTTTGTGATCTGCGGACAAGACAATACAGCATATACGGCGATCTCCAACTCCTGAGTAAACTAAGCCGTTCTAGTATAGTGGTTAGTACTCTTCTTTGTGGCAGAAGCGACCTTGGTTCGATTCCAGGGGACGGCAGAATTTATTTTTTTGGTTTTGTTTTTGCTCCTGCTACACAGTTTGTGCATTTAGTATGTACATGGACGCCCCCAACTACTCTCAAGACTCTTTCTTATGAATCGTAACGCAATCTCTTCACGAGCCGCTTATTCCTATAACGTAACTCTAGTATCCAATACTAGTCATAATGCCGTATCCTACAGTGATGATCGCCGCAAACATGCATAGCGAAGCGATCAGCCCCCGCGATATGATGAGCCCTGTGCTGATGTACCGGTTGCCAAGATCGTCCGTCATCGAAATCGCAATCGAGTTAGGGAATCCAGAACTTGGCAGCGCCATGCCCACCGACGCAATGGCGGCAATACCACACACAAGTAAATACTCGTGGTTCAGCTGTTGCCCCACAGATTGCACGAGCGGGATCAAAATCAGCGCAGACACCGTGTGCGACACAAACGTAGCAAACACTATGCATAAAACTCCAAATATCGCAAGAACAGCAATTGGCGGGTAAGAATCAATTCTGTCCGACAGTGCTGTGGCGATAGTCTTGAGCAGTCCTGAAGAGGTGACCGCTTTCCCCAACGCGATACCACCCATGGCCAAAAGCACAATCGACCATGGGTAGTTATTCACATCGGTGGTGGTGAGTAGCCCCGTTCCGTAGAAGGCAATTATAGGGACGATGGAGATGATACCTGACGCTCCAAGACGGCTTTCCAATTGAGACTCTAGACACCAAAGGACAATCGTGAGTATGCAGACAACAATTATGTAGTACTGCTTGATAGTGAAACGCTCCCTGATAGGCTTGATAGGCTTCAATCTCACTGTGTTGATCTTAAAGGTAACAATCATTTCCACCCAGACGATAATAAGTCCCAATATAGAGAGCGGAATCGAGAAGCTGAACCAGTTACCCCAAGAAGGCTGAGGACTTAGAGCTTCGACTGCAATGATGTTCTGAGGAGATGAGATTGGTGTCGAAATTCCACCAATATCAGAAATGAGCGCAATTCCTAAAACAAGGGCCTTGGCGAATCCAGACTCAGTAGGAATTGTTTTTAGAAGCGGGTTAATCAGCGAGTAAGCGAGCACAGGAGCAGCGACATTGGAAATCCACATGGACAAGAACAAGGAGACTCCCATAATAGCCAGCAAAATCTTGCGAGGCGAAGCGCCGGCAAAGTACAAAATGTATGATGAGGCTACCCTTGCAATATTGTATTTCGAGAGCGCAGCAGCCAGAGTGAAACCGCCCATTAACAGCATGATGGTGGAGTTCCACATAGTGCCAAGAATATAAGAAGCGGCGTCACTTGCTCCCATAACTTCACCTGTGTCGGAATCCTTCAAAACATTGCAAACCACGCACATGAACGGCACCAACAGCGAGGTTGCAAAGAGAGGTATTGCTTCTGTTGCCCACAAAATCGCACAGACTGCCACAACCGCAAGACAATTGCTCTGTGTTCTATCGTTCAGTGACTTGACTCCGAGCAAAAGACCACCCACTAGAATGGCAAGGGCAATTTTCGCTGCTCTCCAGCCAAAAAATAGTTTGGGGATCTTGAGGTTAGCCACTCTAAAGATTCTAAAGTTAATTGTGAATGGAAGCCTTATGATGAAATACTCAATGGAGTACAAGTTCTTCAGCTCCGACTCATCCCCAGTCAGGAGGTTCGATCCCTTGGCGTTGTTTGCCTCTTTCTCAATACCAATCATATCTTTCCAAACAGTTCCTCTTTCAAAGACTATATGCTCTTTCAAGTAGGAACGCAGATGCAACTTTGCGTGCTCAATGCTGCAACTGTTGACACCGGCGTATACTTTGACCAGCTCATCCAAGTACTCGTCGAGCTTGGCCATGGTCGTGTTGTTGAAGATGTATGTTCTTGAATGCAGGCTTTCCACGTAGGGCTCCCTGATGCTCTCGTCGAGGACTTTGTCAAACTTCTTGCACACTTTGCTGATTCCGATTTTGTTCAGCTCAATGAATGACTTGAGTTGCGAAAGCTCTATAAATGCTTCAGTGATGCGCTTTTTGTAGCTCACCTCGTGCTGAAAGGAGAGGTTAAACTCTCTGTCCCCGAGCAATGCGGAGAAGGGGGCGGACTCTACTTCTTCCTCGTCGTCGTCAAAGTAGGCGGCGACGCCGTGATCCCAGCTTTTGTGGGTGCTGTGGTTGTCGACGGACTTGACGGACTGCAGGTCATGATGCGTTTCCTCGTAGTACTGGAGGTCCTTGAGGAGAATGTCTGTTTCCTTGAAGACGGTTTTTTCCTCCTCTGAGTAGAACTTGTCGATTTTGTCGAGCTCCTTGTTGAGGCGGGACTCAAAGACGGTTTTTGGGGTCACTTTGAGGAAGTCAATGTGCTTGACGTCGAGCTCTGCCTCGTGGTCTGAGGAAGTGATGTCGGACTGGAGCTCGTAGGTCTCTGTGGACACGTCGCTGTCCTGCTGGGCCTTTTTGAAAGACAGCGTCGAGAGGATGCGGTCCTTGAACGTGGGAGTCGCCTGTGCGTAGAGCGGCTCGAGCTTCGCCTCTGCCGCGTCGCGGCGGCTGCTGCTGCTGCTGCTGGTGGCGGCGGCGGCGGCGGCTCCGGCGGCCTTGCCGACTGCGGTGGCGGAGTGCGCTGCTTCAAACTGGCCGTTTTCCAGGGTCAGGGACTGCAGCTCGTAGATCAGCTTCTTGAGGTTGGAGTAGGACAGGTACTGGTCCTGCCACTCGGGGACGGCGTTGAACTGCAGCGAGTGTGAGAACTTCATCGTGTGCGCGCGCCTCGCTCGAGCAGGAGGGGGGTAACGACGGGTGTTTGCGGCTGTCTGCTGTCCTTGCTGACCCTGCTGCTGCTGCTGCTGCTACTGCCTCGTGAGGGCCGCGATCTCCGGACGTCCTTGGCAGGGCAGGGTGTCTCTCCCCTTTTAAGGAATCTGTCTTGTGACAATTTTTCTCCCTCCTGCTTCCCTCCCTGCTCCCAGAAAAAAGCAATTCAAAATTCTCCCCTACGTCAGCTGCAGTGAGAAAAGGCGACGGGAACCAAATGCAGCCCAGCCCGCCCAGCCCGCCAGGGAAACCCGTTTTTCTGCTCTCGCGCTCTGCCGCGTGTCCCCTGTGCAGCGTGCAGATTATCCGGAAACGGTCACTGCAGCCAGGGACCAGAGAACTCAGCACAACAGCAGCCAAAAAGAGCGGGGCGTGCGCGCGCGCGCGTTACCCGGAGCGGTGCACGGGTGCAGAGTGCTGGACACTCTCTGCGAGGCTGTGCGCCACGTGCTCTTCCGCACGTGACACGTTTATTTTAGCCCCCCCACTTTCCCCCCGCACCGCCGCCTCCGTTCCCCGTGTAGACGCACTGGATTGGGGGCTCGCTTGTGGCAGTCCGTGCGTTGAAATTTCCACTCGGGAGAAATACCCTTTGCAGTAACTCCCGATACGCTCACCGCCCCGGCAAACACGAGCAGAAATAGCGACAGCATAAATAGCGATTGCCAGCGCTGGCTTCTTGGCGCCGCCCCACCTCCACCTCTATCTCTTCCTCTCCCGCTCACCTCTTCACCTCTTACCCCAACAAAGACAATGCCAAAGATCCTGACCTGGGAAGACTGCGGGCTGGCCTCGCCAACCCCGCTCCTCAAAGCTGCCACAGTGACAAAGTCCGGACTCGTCTACACCTCCGGCTCCGTCGGCGTGGAGGCCTCCGGCGAGATACCCCTCTCCGTCGAGAGACAAACAGAGATCGCCATCGAGAACATCGAGAAGGTCCTCAAGGCCGCGGGCGCCTCCCTGGCCTCGGTCGTCAAGGTCCTCCTCTTTGTGACCGAGCCTGAGAACGTTCCAAAGGTCAACGCCGTCTACGCCAAGTACTTCACCACAGCGCCCCCAAGATCGTGCGTCCTCGTCAAGCTCACCAGCCCAAAGCTCCTCGTCGAGCTTGAGGTTGTGGCCGAGACTGAGTAGACCTGTTTAGCTCGATACATAGAACCGGGAAAGAAAACATTGTTCAAAACAAAGAAGCACATCATTAAAAGTAGTATATAGTACACACACATACACACACATACACACACAAAGCAGGAAAAATACAAGTATACATCATAACCAGTGGTAGCAGTCTACCACACATCACAGAGTCTATAACCGATTGTAAATGACAGATCTCGCGTCTTTTTGCTGCGTTGGCTCCTGTACGTCCCGCTGGTTCATAGCCTGCGGACTTTCTGGCTCCGGGCCCGGCGGCAGGAACTGATGCTGCGATACAAGCTGATCCTCCTCAGAGTTGTGTGTTTGGAATTGAAGATACGCATCGTGGTAATCTCGCTCGGCCGTCTGGTTAGGAGACGTGCTGCTAGATCCAAAGCCCGCGTTCGGCAGAGAACCTGGTGTGGACTGAGAATGCTTCTTCTTAGGCTTCTCCTCCTCACGAGGAACTATGTCAATCAGAAAGTCAAACATGTCCGACTTCTGCAGAGCAGCAGCAATGTCTGATTTTTGTAGCGTCCTCCGCTTGTTCTCCTCGGCGTGGATCCATGCCCTCATCGTTAACTCCGTTATGAAGATGTCACACCCTTTCGCAAAGATTATAGGAGCCTCCGCAGAAATCATCTTCACCTCTTCATCTGTCTTCATCACTTTTTTTATTCTCGCCAAAGGAAGCTGGTGGTTCTTGAAATCGTGGTTGTCGTGCTCAATCAGATTGATGGTCTCCTGCCAGTATTGCAACATCATGTTCTTATATTTCCCGCTCAAGCCCTGCCCCACATTCCCAAACGCTCCTGCAGGGCCACCGAGGTCGTCGTCTTCATCCTCTTCGTTTCCTGAAACTGCCTCGTCCCCGCCCACGCCATGGAATACCCCATCATTATCGTCCCGAGACACATCTTCCTCTTCCTCCTCCTCCTCCTCCTCCTCGTTCAAATCTCCTGGACCTATGCCGTCCTCTAGCCCCGCATGGAGCTGATGTGCTCCGTATTGCGAGCCACCATAGCGCTCAGTCTCATCCTGGTACTGCTCTGACTCGCTAAATGCGTCGAAGTGTATTTCCGGCTGGGCTCCGTCAACAGGCGAGCTTACAGACCCGCCGGACGCTATATGGTCGCCAGAACGGTTCATGATGGAAGCTATACTTCGCAGCCCCCGTCAAACTCACTACAAGTGTGGGTCGTGAGGCGCGTTACCCCACAGTCAACCGCTCTCTGTGCTCGAACAGACTCTCTGTTTTGCGGATACGAAAAGAGCACTCGGCGAATGCCACTGGGTGTACTTCGACGGCGGCAATGATTCTAGACGTCCACAGCGGCTCACTTCCAAGTCGTGCGCTCACTGTCGTACCCACTTGTAGAAGATGTCCTCCAGATAACACCGCCCTCTGGCAAGTAAAAGGAAGCGTCAATCACAACCAACTGACTCCCCGTGTTCGACTTGGTTATTGTCTTCTGGAGACGTTCGTCACCTTCTTTTTTGAGGCATAGAAGTTCACCCATACAAAAAAGGATCAACCAGACAGAAAAAAATACAAAGCAATTTGCGACGCTTTACGTCGATCGTCTCTTTCTGTTGGCTTAAGTTTTCTTTATTGTGGTGTATGGGTGTTCTATTTTCTATATTTTTAGATGGTTTTTTTTATTTTTCCGCTTATTCTGTCTGTCCTCGGTCGTAAAAAGAGGACAGAACGTCAAAATCCAAACGACGCGTCGATTTGCGTCCGGGTAACGCGTTCCTGCTTTCAACAAGAGGAGAGGAGGGCTGTATAATAAGAGAAGAAACAGAAATGCTATATTTGTCTGACAAGGGTGGGACAGATAGATGGATAGAGGGAAAGAGAGGAGACAGGTAAGAACGTGCTCTTCCGAGTAATTTTTCTCTTTCCTGACAAAGGATCAGGCAGGCGCCCATTAGATTCTTTCAGCATGCCGACAGCAAACCCGTTCCAGTCATTCTCCTCGACGGTGACAGACAAGCCGATTAGGGAGCACAGACAGACCTTTGACGAGCTGTATGGAGAGCCAGAGAACTTTCTCGAACTGGAGGTGGTCAACCCGGTGACCCATGGGAACCAGTCTGGGACGATGTACACGGACTACGAGATAGTGTGTCGAACGAACATCCCGGCATTCCGCAAGCGGTTTTCTAGAGTGAGAAGACGATACAGCGACTTTGATTCCTTCCGCAAGGTGCTTGAGCAGGAGTCTACGCGGGTAATCATCCCTAAGCTCCCGGACAAGTCGCTTCTCAACTATTCCAACAGATTCAACGACGAGTTCATCGAGGCGCGCAGAAAGGGACTAGAGAAGTTCCTCAACGTTGTTGCCGGTCATCCGCTCTTACAGACCGGCAGCAAGTCGCTGATCAGTTTCATCCAGGACGAACAATGGAATCGCAACAAGTTTATGTGATGTGTGGCACGATTGCTGGATGGTGTCACGTGTTTCTCTCATGCTGTTCTCTCTAGTTCGTTTTGGTCTTGCTCTGTGGTGTGCTCTAAAGCCGCGTTGCCACTCTCAAAGCCCTCAGGGTTTGACTACTCCTGTGTAGAGGAGGCGGGGTATCGTGATTACTGCACAAAAATTTAAGACCCGCACTACACTTTGGAGTTTAAGCAAAATTTCTGTGTGTCTAGAGATTTTTAAATTATCCAGTAAACCAGCAAACGTTGGCAAAAAAACACCAGTTGCGCCCGCCAAGCATATGACTGTCACGATTGCGCGTTGCTTGGGCACTCAATTGGCCAGGACAGCCCTCAGAAATCATAGCCGCCAGTTTCTAGCAAGACCCAACGTTATTTGCAGACCACAGCTATTGCAGAAAATGGGACTCATCACCATCTCCAACTCCATCAAAGACAGTCTGCTGAAGAGCGAGATTGTACCAACCGTGATTCACGACACCAGCTTTGTCCCCAAGGGGTTTCTCATCATTTCGTATGGTACTGACAAAGAGGTGGTAATGGGCAACACCCTAGCCCCGGAAGAGACCCAGGAGAGGCCATCTATTTCTTTCACCCTTAACGTGCTGTCAGGTGAGGCTGCTGCTGCAGAGGAGTTCAAGATCAGCAAGGACGACGAGTTCACTTTGGTCATGACAGACCCTGATGCCCCCACGAAAGGCGACGAGAAGTGGTCTGAATACTGTCACTACATCAGCACCGGAATCAAGCTGAATGCCTATGACCCGGAGGGCCTCACGAACTCTGCCAACATCGACGATTTAATCACCACTAAGGATATCAAGGGCGCTGACTTGGTGCCATACATGGGACCAGGACCTCCTCCAAAGACTGGAAAGCACAGGTACGTGTTCCTGCTTTACAGACAGAAGGCCGGCACAGAACTAGAGGCTCCGGCCGATAGACCGTGCTGGGGTACCGGGATTCCTGGCTACGGTGCTGCCGAGTACAGCAAGAAGCATGGCTTGGAGCTGCTGGCGGTGAACTACTTCTATGCTCAAAACAAGCAACAGTAAGTAAATCCACCTGTTTCTGAATTGATATGTGTGTGGGGCGGGGAGGGGCAGTTTGTCTCCTGTCTGCTGCACAGCGCGGTGGTTGGTTGGCCCTTCCTCTTCACTCCCCCTCCCTGCCTTGCTCCTCCGCACGAGTTGTTATGGCTGATTTTTGTTAAGACTATCGACGCGTCGATATTATTTTACCCGTCAAATAGCATAGTAGATTTGTATGCCTCATTTTTTTCTTTGCCCAAAAGCGTCTCTACGGAGGTGGAGCGAGTATACCAGTGCTATCTCTCCATGGATCAGGAGAAGTTCGTCCAGTTACTCGTTTAAACGCCCGTGAGCAGTTGACCAGAACCGCTATCATGAATGTCTCGGCAATGGACCCGGTGACGTGGAAGTTCCGCAAGCTCGATGAGGAAAACGACTCCATTCTGACGTCTATCGCAAAGCGCTATTTCCGCTTCTCTGCACCGTATTTGGGTCTTTGGGGCCCACTTGCTCCTTCACATGACTGTCTGCTGACACGCGGGCTTATGGCATCCCTTCAGCTAGGTTTTGGTTTGTCTCTGTGCTGGAGAGCAGGCCTCCCGCTGCTCTCAAGACCCACCAAGCCAAGACGTCTCGTGACGAGGGCGTCCATGCTGCTCTTAGGGGCCTACTCGCTCTGCGGCGGGTTCTACGAAATCAACCTTGTGATGAATCCCATGATGAATCCCTACTATGTAGAGGCGTGTCTTGCGAGGGACCGCGCTCTTGAAAGCGGTCAAAACGCAGAATACTTTTACGGCCCCGCAAACTTTATGCCCATGACGGTGCGCCGTTTTGCACAAATGCATTATCCTCAGGCGATGGCTAAGGCCAAGGTGATGCTCTATCAGGACAGTCCCATTATGACGAAATTTGACGAGGCCGAGGCCAAGTTTGTACGCGAGACAGTGACCGACTACCCACCCCGTGAAACCCTTGCTCACAAAGTACACAGCATCATCGACACTCCGAGCGCAGGCGACATCAAGGCCGTGCCCAAGGAGGATGTTCGCGCAGTATGGGGTCCTATTCCTGGAGATTTGGACTTTAACGATGAAAATTTCGTGGAGAGATACTGGTTTGAAAACCACCCTTGGATTCAGCTCCAAGTCCTCGCGGGAACCATGTACTTGGCCTCTACCATCCCACGACTCCCTTCGCCGTCCTCGATTCAGCAACAAACTACAGAGCCACAATCACCGGAAAAACAATCACCAGAGCACTCAGCACAAGAAGACAGCGAGACTCGCGACGAGTAGTCGGCACTATTGTCTGCAGTTCACATACTAAACACGTTACAGATAAGGATGTTTTCAGCTATTACCACTATACAAATGAAATTCTATTAAACTGGCAGAAATCAGACAGCAGTCAGTTTGCAAAGGACTGGGGGGAATCAGTATCTTCTGTTTCCGAGTGGCATCGAGTTCGCACCTGATTGAGAGTATCCGCGGCCTCCTCTAAAGCCGCCTCTTCCTCTGCCTCGGCCACCTCTTCCGCGACCGCCTCCATAGCCGTAGCCATAGCCGCCACGGTTGCCCTTCTTGTCCAATGCCCTCAACTCTTCAGGCACATTTTGGTTCGCCTCTCTCATAATAGTGATCAGATCGTGTGCTTGGTTGGCATTGGCTTCTGTGAAAAGGGTGATCGCCGTTCCTTTTTCGCCTGCACGGCCAGTTCTTCCGATACGGTGAACATAATCCTCTACGTTTCCTGGCATGTCATTGTTGATGACTGCGGTAACTCCCTTGACGTCTGATGGGGCGTGATGTTAGTATTTGTATGCATTTCAAGCTTGAGGTGTGCTTCCAGGATCGCATACTGGCCAAAAAAAGAAAAAGCCACAAATTGCTTCTTGGTCATGTCTACGCGGATGTCAAAGGCACTGGCGGCGGCTACATAACTACCTACTGCAGCCAGCGCACCCGACAAAAGCCAAAGTATGAAAACAATCTAATCAGACAGCTGATCTCGATAAATGCGCAAGAGTCTTGTTGAGGAAGAGTCAGGAGACAAAAGGCCATTGTCCCGAATACTATTTATTTTATGCTGTAACGCAAATAAAACAACTTCTATCACTATGCATCTTAGTTGGGCTAAGAAATGGCAAGAGTCAAATTGCTTTCCTTACGTCTGGGTCATAAAAACAGTAGTCGGCATCAAATAACGATATTTTATTATCTCATTTCCTGGCTTTCCTCTTCCCCCTTTGATAAAACTCCCGTTATCGCAATCCCGAATTCGTCACGGGATCGTGGTCAAGTCTATGAGTTTGTCTTCAAACAACTGCACCGCAATGAACTGTAGCACGTTACAATCCAAGGAGTGAGTTGTCCAAAATGGCGTAAAAATGCAAAAATCCACATGTAGATGACAAGAAGCAAGAGCTACCTTTCCTCTCTGGCGGCGATCCTAAAAGTCAGTAAACGTCAGACAGTGTCTGTCAGTAAAATACTTACCAATTCCTCTAGCAGCAACATCTGTAGCAACCATGACAGGCGATTTGCCGCTTCTAAACTCATTCAATACCCAGTCTCTTTCTCTTTGTTCTTTATCTCCGTGTATCGCAAGTGCGGGCCAACCGTCACCACGCAGATAGGAGGTAATATCGTCACATGTTCTCTTTGTCGAAGCAAAAATGATAATCTTGGCCTGGTTTTCCTGCATTGCAGTTTCTAAATACTTGGACAGTTTGTCCCTTTTCTCATACTCGGAACACACATCTATGATTTGAGTAATATTATGCGAGGCAGCCAAGTCCAACGAACCAACGTTAACTTGGATGTAGTCCGATAAGTAATCTCTGGCAAGACCCTGGACTGATTTTGGCCAGGTGGCAGACCACATGAGAGTCTGTCTGTCTGGTCTAATTTGGTCAACAATTTTTCTAATCTGGGGCTCAAATCCCATATCCAACATTCTATCGGCTTCGTCCAAAACAAGATAGGTGACTCTTCTAAGGTTGGTCTTTCCAGAGTCAAGCATATCAAGCAATCTTCCTGGAGTGGCAATACAGATCTCAGCACCGCGAATCAGCTCTCTGATCTGTTGACCCCTTGGAACACCACCGTAGACACATGTGTTTCTGATTCTAGAGCTCTTTCCAAACTTTGAGCACTCTTTTTGAATCTGGACAGCCAGCTCTCTCGTAGGCGCAAGAACAAGTACAATAGGCCCATCGCCGTGCTGTAGTAATGGCTGGGCGTTGATATGAACAATTCCCGGTAAACAGTATGAAAGAGTTTTTCCGGACCCTGTTGCAGCAATACCAACCATGTCCCTTCCGGACAAGGCCATAGGCCAACCCTGGCACTGGATTGCCGTAGGTCTCTCAAATCCTTCAGCCTTGACTTCACTCAAAACATAGTCCGGAAATCCAGCCTCGTCAAAAGAGATGATTGGCCGAGGAATATCGTGACCTGTAACAGTCATATCGTGCTCCTTTCTGAACGCAGCGATATCTTCTTCAGATCTCTGTGCGACAGCCGGGTCCTCCCTGTAAAAGTTCTTTTCAAACTTTGGCAAGGTCTCGAGATCCCAATTCTGCTTCTTCAGATTAGATCCCAGCTCGTAGTTGTCTCTGTCGCTTCTGCCTCTGTACCCACCGCCGTAGGAGCCATCGTAGTTCCCATTGCGGTCGTCTCTGCCGAAACGAGGGCGGTCCATGCCTCCGTACGAGCCAGTTCCACTTCTGTTGTTGTTCATATACGACATACTGATCAAAGAGGGGTCTGCTATAAGTGTACAGATGGAGCACTAAGAAAGAAGCTAAACAATCTTCCCTCATTTAGGGGATTTGTATATCTATAAATCTATATCAAAAAGAAAATTTTCCCTTTAGAATAAGATAATTTTCATCTGCACCTTAAAATTTTCCCGCGCCCCTGCCCTTCTTTGGGTTACCCGGATACTAGTATCAGGAGCTGGGGGATCCAAGATTCACACAGGTACTTCCCAAACGGCTTGCCAAGATCTCTCTCTGTTATCTTGAAGTCCACACCAAGCCGTGCTGGGCATAGGTTACAAAAACCAACTTTGGAATCACGTCAAATGCTCTTATAATGCTATCGTTCTAAAAAACGTGCCTATCTATAGTACAGAGATATTCCCCCACGAGGGCCTGTGTATGGGAAATCAGGGCTCCTCCACAGCATAGTCCTGCGCGCTAATCTTGGCACTGAATGTGTCCTCCACATGCGCGCAAAGCTGGACTAAGTCGTCGAGCCCCTTGTGCAGTGCCTGGACTGCGGTCATAGCGCCAAAAGTCTGAATCCGGATGTTCAGCTTAGACTCTGAAGGGTGGGGGATGGAGTAGCCGCAAAACTCCACATCCGGGTTTTTCATGATCACGTACCTGAGCGCGTTCCCCAGCGTGTGGTCTTCGTCGGTCACCTGGAACGAGGCCGCGGTACCGTCCTCGGAGCTGCCGGGCAGCATTCGGATTTTCTCCATGTCCAGCTCTTGCTCGTCCTGGCTCATCTCGTCTGCGCCGTTTTCGTTTTCCGCACTCTCCGCATTCTCCACCACGCCCTCCATGGGCACGGTCTCGCCGTCCTCCTTGTCGCTCATTCTGCACTCGCGTGACTCTGCTGTGCCAGCGTTGCAGGAAGCCGGAGACACGTTCAGCCAGATCTGCCTGCACAGCTGCTCGCTACAGGCTCGATACAATGGTATCGTATAAGCTAAAGTGAAATTTTTCAGCTGTTCCATCCAAACGGGAAGGAAACCTTAGTAAGAAAGCGCAAAAAAGAAAGAAGAAAAAAAAAACGTTTAAGGGTTACCCTGCTTACGTTGCCAGCTCTTACTCGTCCCCTAACCTTTCTCTCTTACGTAAGCAGTTTTCTTCCTCTCCTTGCGCCTGATCACAAGCAGGTCACGTGGGGGAAGAACGGGAGGAAGAAAAAAAAAACTTCCCTGCACTCCAGGGCCTGTGAGAGCGCACTATGTACATAGATTACTTATTATACTGTATAGATTTTTTTTTTGATGTAATATTGAAGGGGAGAGAAATAGCAAACTGTGCCATTTGCGTATATGACAAGAGAAGGGCAACAATTGCCAGTACTGAGAAAAAGCAGAGTCCAGGGGCGTCTCTAGTCGCTCTGGTTCTTGCAACTAGTTCCGAGCAGTCACCAAAGAGCACCGACAGCCTCCGCCTTTGGCCACGGCTCCCAGAAGACCCGAATCCCTGCGCTTTTCTAGTGTGCGTCTGTCTCTCTCTGCCTCCCCTGCTCTCTGCTCGCGCAGGCACACCCTTTTCTTATATGCCGATGCTCGACTCGCCTCAGCCCCAGGAGCCCAGCGCCGGTCCTCCGGGCAACTCCGTGGGCCCAAAAGCGCTGCCCCGGCTCATGTCTGTCGCAGAAGATGCCTCGTTCATGTTCCCGCCCCGCAGAGACTCGTTCCTGCTCGCATCGCACGCCGTCCCGACCGATCAGCCCTCCGGCTCGAACATTTTGAGCGATCAGCCCCACAGCCATGCAATCAGCAGTATCTTTCCGCGCCAGGACAGTATCTTTGGCTCGCGTCTGTCGTTTGACAGCGGGTACCACGGATCAGGCAGTCTCAGTGGATCCTTTTCAGGCCCACCCGCACAGAGCGCCGCCTACGCTCAAGGACTCTCAGAAGGGTTCGCCTACGCAGATTCACCAAAAGACTACTTGTCCATGTACCCGCCCCCGAGCCATAATGGTTCCTTGCAATGGGTTGTGCCATCGTACGCATCAGAGAGGGGTCTGCCTGCTTCGTCGCCAGATCATATGTTCAGCAGAAGGCCTTCAGAACAGCTTGAGCCCTTTGTGCCCAACTCTCTCTCCGAACAACAGCATCAGCAACAGCAACAACAACAGCAACAACAACAGCAGCAACAACAGCAACAGCAACAGCAACAGCAACAGCAACAGCAATCATACCACAGTCAGTACCAGCACCTTCCTGTGGGACCTCGCTCGAGATCCAATAGCCATTTTTACAGACGGTTCCCCTCGATATCGCAGACCACCTCAGATCTCCAACCTGCCGACGTGGACGCCTTTTTGAAAAGAGACAGTGTCAATAAGATTTTTGATCAGAATGGTGATCTTCTCGATACTGTCTCTCACCTCCAGGAGAGTCAACGACAAGCGATCTCCGCCAAGTCAGCAGGTGTGCCGGTACTCCCTCCCCCTTCCAGAATGACCCACGCAAGACAACCAAGTGCAAATCTGGCCCCCCACATAGGCTTCGACAATGTTCATTCCCGAAGTCTTAGTGACTTGCCATCGGCAACAACGTGGCGTTCCATATCTCCTACAGCACCTGCTAATTCTAAGGAAAAGAAAAAGAAGACAGGCACTGGAAAGAAGACAAAGCGCGCACAAGACCACAGAACGGGCCACAATGTCGCGGGAAAGAGGAAGCGCGTCGAAAATTCTTCCACAAATATGCCAAATGGTCCTGGTCTCAGCAATGTAATTTCTCAAGAGCAAGGCAAGGGGGAACCGATGAAAGGGAACCTCGTCCCTGCTAGTGAAGCTATGCACACTGAGGACGGGAGACCGCTTATTGGTGCAACAAAAGTCGACCAGCTAATGTTGGTGATTCAGGCAAGAAACAAGGGACTTACTGGTGACATCAAACAGGCTGATGATGGAACCATACTTGAGGAAGTTGGTAATCCACGCCCAGAGTTGGATCTTTCTTCGTCTCCGTCTTTACTTCCCAATCCAATGGAATTGGTTGGAGGAGTCGAGAAGCCACATGTATGCGGCCACAAACAACATCAATGTCAATACTGTCTCAAGAAGTTTACCCAATCCACACATCTAGAAGTACACATTCGATCACACATAGGCCTGAAGCCATACGAGTGTCCCTATTGTGGAAAACGTTTCACACAAGGGGGCAACCTTAGAACCCATCTGAGATTGCACACCGGAGAAAAGCCTTTCAAATGTGAAGTTTGCAATAAGTCCTTCTCTCGTAAGGGCAACTTACAGGCACATATGCTTATCCATAATAATACGAGGCCCTTCAAATGTAAACTTGACAATTGTACAAAGAGCTTTACACAGCTAGGAAATCTGAAGGCTCACCAAAACAGGTTTCATTTGGACACTCTTAATGAACTCACGAATAAACTAGCGCATATAACTACTCGAGAAGCGTTTGATGCTCTTCCATCTGACGAGCGCGAACTATTGGTGTACTTTTCTGACCTTTATAAAAACCTGAATCGGGGAATCAGGGGGAGAGGTAAAGGGAATAGTGCGAGCTCGGAAAGCGAAGATAAAGAGTCAACAAGCTAGCTTTTGCTCGCGCCAAAGCAAAATTAGACAGCAGGGCGTACAAGTGATAGTGTGCGATTACTGGACAACTTGTTCCCCGTGCTCTAGTGTGAAACATAAAAAGTTTCTGCGTCTTGTTCTGAGATCCAGCGAATCTGACGATGTTGGATTTCGAACAAGGCTTCCATGATGGACGTCAAGTTGCGAATGTTTAGTTCCCCCAGAGTATTTCTCTAGTGCCTAGGTCCCCCCAATGATTTTGAGCTATCTCTTGTTGAAATTTTCCGTTTCTGAATTGACACACGGTGGCGATGATTCTGGACTTAGCAGGACTGGAAATACCAGTCTCTTTCTTGGGAAAGTGACACCACTACTATTTTATCGTTGTACAAAAGTTGTTTCTTGATTTTGTAAACTTCCAGCAGATTTTTGCTAGGAAAGCTCAGTCACATCACATTCTCCGTTCTCTACCAAGAGCGACAAAAGGTCCATTAACGGTTCTTCGAGCAAGATGTCGCTCGCCAAAGGGTCAATTGGTATCGATGAGTCGTGCAGATCCTGGATCAAGTTAAATGGTCCATCGTCCGCGAGCTTCCGTACGTAATTGAGCACAAAGTCCTTGCGGCGATCTTCAATGTCGGGCAGCAACGTCTTTTGTAAATTGTCAATGAGCAGTGACCCGCATTTTCTCTCCGTCGACAAAGACGAGATATACGAAGTCGCCACAAGCGTAAATAGCTCAAACAGTCCGCAGTATTTCTTGCTCCCTGCTTGCGTCCTTGAGAACCGCGCAAGCAGCTCCTTCACCATGCAAGAATACCGCTCGACAACCGCAAGCTCGACTCCAAGAAAAGAGCATGAGTACAAAAAACATGTACCACATGTCATCAGAATGTGCATCGTTCCCCACTGCGGAGATACTTCAAACTCGTCATCCATCTGCCACAGAAGATTGATTCCCGAGACCGAGTCAGTGAAGCAAATCTTTGCGGCAGCCTCCGAGATCTTTGGAAAAGATGGTGATGGTCTCGCTGCCATCAATGAATAAAGTACAAACTGCAATTTTAGCTCCAGAAAAATGCCTTTATTGTCGCTCCCATATACATCTATCACTGACTCGAGCCACAAATCTAGCTCCTCTCTTAACTTATCTGCTGTTTTTTCAAGAAGCTCAATGGATAATGTGGGCTTAGTCTTCCCTCTAGCAATATATATACTTTCCAAAATGTCCCCACCGATTGCGCGCAGTTTCATCAAGTGATATATTGGCCTGAAGTTTACTTTATCGTATGTGGTTGCAATTTCTTTCTCTTCGAGCGTGAGGCTGTCTTCCTCCGGACTGAATCGAGGCAGATTTGAATCAATAGCATGGTTTCGAATGCTCAAGGTTCGTCCTGTCTGTACTGCGACTTGCCTTTCAAACATATATGAGCACCACCACAGCCGGTTTCTGACTTCATGTTGCATTTTATCTATTTTGGAGGTTGGGTTCAATCTGTGAAATCCTGACTCGACACAGAGGGTAATCGCAAACCGGGTGAGCTTCCATAGCATATCAGCGCTCTTAGGGGTATTCGATACAATGCACCACTCGATCAGCATTAAAATTGCGGAAACAGACATTTCGCGTCCCTTCGACATCATGTCCTCAATGTAACGGAAGGCTGTGGCAAAGTATTCATGTGGAACATTGATGTCAGCCAAGTCTAAGTACTTTGTATCTTTAACAATCTGCGACGCAATTGCAAGAATCATGAATAAAAAGTATTTCTCCTCTGAGGCCAAACAAGACATTCCAGAGCTCTTCACTTTGGCAATAGCTTCCCTCACCAGTTTCATACTAACGATGGGATAAAATATGTGTACTTTATCAACGTATTTGGCCCACAGGTGACTTAGGATGCTTGCGTTCGGCACCGTTGCGTAAACGACCGGAGCTTCCTGAAGCTGGTCGACGTTGAGTTTGTTCTTTTCTTCAGGTAACCCATGAATCAGTCCAACATCAAGTTGTTTCAAGAATATGCGAAGAAACGTTGTTCCTGTGGCGCTGCCAAGATACTGGCCATTGTGACCACTTTCTGTATCAGCTAGCATGCCGATTTCAGAAGCTATCTTGTCGACATCCACTAAGCTCAGCTCTTGAGACCGCTTTCGCTTAGCTGGTCGTTCCTGCGTAGAGTTTTCCTGTAAGAGATCTAATAGTCTCTGATTCTCCTCCTGGAGATGCCTCACTGCCGCGTAGTTGTAGCTGATCATGTCCAGCATGTCACATGAGTGATTGTGCTTGAGACACTGCGAGCAGGACGGAAGACGCATATCGCACTTGATCCGTTTGATCCGACACCTACTACATGACTTCAGCACACTAGGTTTTAAGATCGGAGGCGCTTCTTTGACACTCATGCCCCAGCTCTTTGCCAATAAGGCAGATCTTGGTTGAGACCCGTTGAATCTTCGTCCAACCAGCAGTAATTTAAGAGGAATTCAAGACTACTACTCTACGGTGTCCGGGTTGGAGGAGTTTTTGATAAGAGACACTATCTATTCTAATGAATCGAGGGTATGCTGTCTACCCTTCGACACGTCCTCCGCAACGTCTTTCACGTAGAGCTCTGAAATCCGGCGGGTCATTGGACCTCGCTTTCCGTCTCCTATGAGGTGGCCGTCCACAAGCCGCACGTGCGATTGTGCGCCAAACGTGCCTGTACAAAATGCCTCGTCCGCGTTGTAAACGTCCGTGAGAGTGAAGTTTGTCTCGCAGACCTGCAAACCGTCCTTTCGAGCAAGGTCAATCACCTTTTGACGCGTGATTCCGCGCATAACGTTGTCCTTCGTCGATGTCCATAGCTCGCCTTTGCGTACGATGAAAAAGTTGGTAGCGTTACATGTCTTGACAAATCCCTGACGGTCCAGCATTAGTGCACCATCTGCACCTGCAACGGTTGCGGAAATACTCGCGGATACATCTGTAGCTTTTGAAAGATGATTCCACATCTCATCCTTGGTGTCCGCATTGCCCCTTCTGACCCATGATGTCACCAGTGATAAGCCACCATCCAAAGCAGAAAGATCCACCTTCTTATATTCGGGAATGATAATGATCAGAGCAGATCCCACATTTGCTGAAATACCCTGGTACGGCGTCAGCTTTTCTCCCCTCGAAACAACGAGACGAAGATGAACATCGTCGCTCTCCGCCATGCCCTCGTTGGCGTCAATGGTCTGATAGATCAGATGCAGCAACTCCTTCTTGGTAAGGTCTATTTTTATCCACAGGCTATATGCGCTCTCGAACAGCCGCTCAAGATGCTCTGCAGCGTACTGGACGTTACCCCTTTTCGCACGAAGCCCTTCCCAGACACCGTCGCCGAGTAAAACAGATGAATCAAAAACAGAGACTTTTGCCTCACTCCTCTCGAAGATTTCAAACTTCATGCTCACTCCATTGCGGATTCCGATCTTGATACTTTCATTTCTGCTATCCTCCACAAACGTGTGGTCTGAGCCTCCTGTCATCTTTGCTGTGTCTTCAGGGCTCATACATGAAGGCTCAGTCAGCCTCCAGCTTGGAGAGTTCATATAAATTCATCTCGCCTGTGGGAAAGTTTTCGAGACCTTTCGGGTCTCGGCGCATCACGCCGAATAGCGAGATTCGATTTTGCTTTTGGTGAAATGGTGCAATTAGCGACCCTGCTCGCATGTGCAAGGCGCCACAGAGCCCTTGTTGGGTTCTATGAGCTCTATTGATAAGAATCAGAGTTTTGTGGATAAATAGAAGTAACTCTTTCTATGCCGCAGCCCTTCCGTCTGCGATTCATTGCTTGCAAAAAACTACGCTCGTTATGGACTTTGCAGAATCAAAGGAGAAAGCCCTAGAGGTTAAGATCTCTGATCCAAAGGAGCCATACAATGAAAACCTCTTTGATAATGCGGAAGACCAAGCAAGTCTTGCTGAATACATCAAGCATAACCCTCACTGCGCCAGACGAGTGCTGTGGAAAGTTGATTTTTTTATCACCACCAATATGTTTTTCATCGTGTTCCTTGAGTTCCTTGATAAGAACTCGCTTGGTCTAGCTGCAGTTCTGGGACTGAAGTCAGATCTCAATCTTGTGGGCACAAACTACCAGAACATCTCCTCCATCTTTTACTACGGGTACCTGCTGGGCGAATTAATATCCTTCTTTGCGATCCCAAGGGTCAAGATTGGCAAGTTTGTTTCGGTCTCTTTGGGAATATGGGGGGCTCTCCTGATGTGTTTTGCGGCATGCACTAACTTTGGTGGTGCCGCTGCAGTAAGATTCTTCTTGGGAATATTCGAAGCTTGTATCCTCCCGTCCTTCATGATAATATCGGGAACCTGGTGGACTAAGGAAGAGCAGCCATTGAGAAGCTCTTTGTACTTCAATACTTTGGCTGGGATTTTAGGGGGTGTCTTTGCCCACTGTGTCGGGCTTATAAATGGGAGACTGTACACTTGGCAGTACCTCTTCTTGATCTATGGCGCAGTGACTGTTTTTTACTCATTTCTCTTATTCTTTATCTTTCCAGATAATATAGAGACTGCCATCTTTTTAAACAGGGAGGAAAAGAGAATAGCATATTTGAGAGTACTTGGAAATCAGACTGGAACCAGCCTCGAGCACAAGTTTGAGGCAGAGCAGATCAAGGAAGCGCTTCTTGATCTCAAGTATTATGTGCTGGTCGCTTTTATTGTGTGCCAAGCCATAACCAACGCAGGAATCACCAACTTCAACGCCCTGATTATTAAGGGCTTTGGCTACAGTGCTTTAAAGACGACACTGCTGGCTACGCCTCAGGCTGCCGTTGCCCTTGTTGCAGCCACCATTGTCAGTTGCATGTGCTACTTTATCGCGAACATTCGTTGCTTGCTGTGGGTGTTGTGCTCGCTTCCTGCCTTGGCTGGGGCTGTGATGATCCATGAAATTGATTCTACCAAGAACAGAAATGCGGCGCTTGGAGGAGTGTACTTGATGGGATTCTACAATGTACCATGGTGCCTAATGCTGAGCCTGGTATCTTCTAACGTTTCGGGAACAACCAAGAAAACGTTTATGACCGTTTCCGTGGCCGTCTGGTACGCTGTGGGAAACATTATTGGGCCACAATTTTTCAAGTCAAGTGAATCACCTTCCTATCCAACAGGAATTAAGGCAATGATTGCCTGCTTTGCCATAATGGCATTCACTGGTATAATTTACTTTGTTTTGCTTGCAGTCCAGAACAGAAGCAAAGCGAAACTCCTTGACGACCCAGTCGTTGCGCTGGAGGAGCTGGAAAAGGAGAACGAAGCAGATCTGACCGACGGTAAAAACAAGTTCTTTGTGTATGTGTACTAAGTGGAGATTTGCTCTGGTTTTCCCATTGTGAACGACCATGATGCTTTTGGTTGCACCAGCTGGGACTGGACATTACTTATTTCCATAAAGACATCTGCACAATATCAAGCTCTAGACTTGCTAGAGCATTTGAATGCAAGTGAACTTTCTGATGCACCGGAGCTGATGGTGTTGGCAACCATAAGATGCGCAACCAAAGAAGAGATCAACCACTGTGAGGCGTGGAATCTGGAGCCTGACCAAGACCAAAGGGAGCTATAGATAAATCAGAGCTTTTGAGTCCAATTTTCTGACAAACGAGTGAGATCGCCTGTCCCACAACCTCAATGAAGAGCTGTAAGAGCCTGGATGTCTGTATTTATATTACCCTTCCTAGAACTGGAGATGTGTGTGTAGATTTTAAAGCCAGCAACAAGTCGCCCTCAAAACGAAAGGAACCATGCCACTTGGTGCCATTTGCTGTTAATAATTGTCATAGACTTATTAACTCCTTAATGTTTACTGCTCCTCGACTCAAGATGCATGTGCTAACTGAGAAATCAAACCTAATTAGGAAGTTTAACATCCATGAACGCAGGTTCCAGCTTAAAAGAATAGAGGGTATCGCATTTGTGGGGTTCTGTAATGCTTTGAAAGCAGCTCAGAATTTCTCAACAAGCCGTTGTCATCTGCTGATTTGTTCTATCAGCTTTTCGATAGTGACACCTTGGATTACTGACACAGGGCCTTGGTAGCGAATTTATTTGCTACTAGTTTTCAAGTCAAAACCAGCGAGAACTTGAAGGCAAACTTCTAGTTGATGATTTAGTTGTCGAGGACCTACTAAAGTTTCGAAAAGGAGAGGTGGTCAACTTTCCTATTAAAAACTTCTTATACTTTAGAGCGAGCCGCCTTTATTCCTGTCAATAGGTTAACGCCTTAAACAAAAGTGGCCTCCGAATGCAAACTTCTAAACATATCACGCCCAGTAATCTCTATCTAATCTGCGTTTCAAGATGCAGCAAAGTAGACGTACTTTAGCTGATAGAGGAGTGCTTGCTTTCAACATTAGGAGTAAAGTCGGCTGGGAATCCAGTGCTCCAATCATTGAAGAAAAAATCATCAAACTCATACTTCTTTTCCTTAGGATTGCAAACGAGGTAGTCATTATTTGCCCCAGATGCAGTACGATGAGTGCCGTCAAACACTCTATTGGACTGCTGGGATTGGGACTGATAAATTGTAGAGAGCCCTGAAGGTATGGAGGAGTTGATAGCACCAAAGAGATCATTATTGGCCGCTATCGCAGTTCCCGGAAGAGCATTTTCATTATCAGGTGGCTGAGAGGTCTGGGTGTTATCAGACATGTAAGGCTGACGCTCACCAAATGGACGTGATCCTGGCACTTTTAATAAAGAAGGGTTTTGTAATGCGGGCGAGACTGGTTCTGGCGTGGTTTCTGCAGATTGGTTGTTCGAGTTCAACATATACGGAGGCAAGAACCGGCCGAAAATCTTCATGTCCAGTTGATCCATCGGTCCAGGAACATACTTGTACTTGTTTAAATAGTCATGTTGTGCCTGTGGCGGCTCAGATGCTTGAGCCAGTCTTTCTTCTGTGGCCACTGGTCCAGCAGGTAGTTGCTCCGGCAAAACGCGGTTCCGATGCAGGTTCTGCTCCGGTAATTTTAAGCTAATACCGGTTGAAACTCCATCAATGAAGTTAACACCATTCACTATGTCATTGATTTGCGAGTTTTCTAGTTTAAGCGAAGGGTTGTTTCCAGTGAAAGCATTATATGCTCCATCAATAATGGCATCAGCCGCCTGGTCTGGGCCCGAGAAACGAACATTCACATCTTTCTTAGATTTCTGCTTGGACTCTATATCAAACTCTGACTTTCCTACCTGCGGAATAATGAAATGAGATTCTGGAAGTTCATGGTTAATACTTGCATTGGCCGTTCTTCTGTTAAGTTGCTCGAAGAGAGAGTTCAAGATGTTGTAGGTACGCTTTGCCGCCATGCTGCTATCCTTGAGAATATCCAGCACTCTTTTTCCACTTTCAGCATCATGTTTGATAGCAATGTACTCCGGATCCAACTGCCCTTTACTGTTTAGCGGAGGAGCAAAGTGAACGTAATACACCAAGCAAGCCACGGAGAAAAATATTGTGTAGATCGAAAACCAATATGATCCACTAAGCATCTTCTTTTTGATCATGTCCTCAGCCAGCTTGACGACAATCCGTGCCACGTTGATACAATTTTTGGCTTTCTCAATACATTTCAGGTCGTTGCTTGTCCGAGGTCTAGTAGAAAAATCGGCAGAAATATAATGAATGAATGGTCTGTATAAAATAATCTTCACGTGTAGATATGAAATGTGCAACAATCTGTTGGCTTTCAAGTACTGACCGGAAGGTTCCACTCCTGGTTTCAACTCAAGTGGCAAATTGTTCATCCAGTCCTGAAGATCTAATTCCAGTTGATAAACAATATCATGTGCCAGTAGCTCGGGCCTACGGCCATTTTCGACCCTTCTTGGCTTTATTGGGTAAAGTTTTGTGACAATATTCTTCATGATAAAAATCAAAGACGTGTGTGCATTTGCAATTCCAGAACTCGAAAGTCTATCACCTTGCATGGAAAATCTGTACCCATCTACTGTGATATTCTCGTCGTCCAATTCCATTGGCATGTCCTGATCAAAGTCATCCTCACTTATTGTTCTTGGGAGCCCTAACATGGTGTTAACATAGATATCCATCTTGTAAATTGTCCAAAACAGTCTCTTGCGTATTTCTAGTTCGATAGGGTTGAAGGGATAGTCAAGCTTACGGTGCAATCCCTCTCTAAGAGCAGCACGAAGTGCAATGCCAATGTAAGCGTAACATGTGGACAGTCTAGCAGAGCACTGTAAGAAGATGATCAACATGACAATTGTCTGGATTCCATAAGTGTCTCTAGTGTCAGTGATATCGATAAGCTTACGTGCTGCAATGAAATATTTGTAGCCTTCATCTTCGAAATCTTCGGCCGGAGGAGGATTATCTTCTTTTGAGCAACCGGTGGTCTGCTCGTCACTCTTGAAAAATAAAGCACCGCATGCCATCACTGAGTATACCAATGGCAAGAATCTTTGCTGTTTATTGGTGTACTGACCAGGATCAGTGTCATATAGTTCATTCAAATCTTCCACAAAAGCGGGACGATGGTAGAATCTGAAAAGAACACAGGCGTTTTCCCATGTCTTGGTGATGAGCTGGAGAGCGACCTCCCGAGAAGGCAAAATAATCTTGATTTCCTTTCCCATACTTGATTCGTATGACCCGTCCACTCCTGGATGGATCCCATTGGGGCTCGGGAAAAGGTTCTTATCCGAAGAAGTTGGTGAAACTTGCGGCTGAGCCTGCGCCTGCGGAGCACTTTGTTGTGGGAAGGCTGATGTAGGGTTTGAGCTGGCTGGCAGTTTCTTAGGAACAGTAGGAAGAGCCGGAACAGGGACTTCGGGCATGGCGGCGTATTCGTCTGCAATGAGCTTGCTCGAGTTTTTGGACTCATCGGCCCCGCGCTCTCTAATATTGTTTAGCGACATGAGGAGCTTCATGGGATTGATAGGTTTGGGGTTATCATTTAGGTCTGTGAGCTTGATTTCTGGCAAAAGTCTGTGCAGGATGTCATCATAGAGCTTGAGGCGATCAGTGACTTTTGCGAGCATCTCAGGGCTAGAGAGAGCGAGGCTCGGGCCGGCGGGAGCAGGGGCGGTGGTCGGGGTGCTAGCGTTGGTGATAGCCTTTGGAGAGGCGGAAGAGTTTGCGGGTGACTTCTTTTTCCCTCTGGTGGGCTGGCTGTAGGTGCACTCGTAGCTGTAGACGGTGCAGTGTATGCAGGGGAGATCTCCGGAGCACTTGATTTTGAGCTTCCGACATCTGTCGCATGCACGCACGACCCTGCGTTTCTTGGGGAGGACGACGCCTGACGCTGTGTCTGGGGTCTTTGAGGGCATGATGATCTTGGGCGGCGTGGAGCCGGGCTTGATCTGGATACCCTTGGGTGCGAGCTCGCAGGCTGTGCACGGTGCGGGGGCCGCTCCAGCGGGAGGAGCGGTGGTGGATGCGGCGATCTGGGGGAGGTTGGCGGAGTGTCTGCGCTTCGACATGGGGGAGGGCGGCAGGGGATTGCTGGGTGGCCAGTGTGGTAGCGACGTGTGCGCAAAGCGGGAGGGGCTGGTGTGGCGGAGAGTATGGCTGTGAACGATGTCACTGAATTTTACAGGATACAGGAAAAAAAAACCCAGGATTACTTAGTACCCCATCTTTCTTTTTCTCTCTTGTTTCCCACACATTTTCTCTTTTGAGCCGCTCTTTTTCTCTCTCTCTTTGTCAAGTGGAGGAGGGCTACAAAGAAACGAAGAAAAGGGGGGCGCGCTGGCGCCGCACCTCTGCACCGGATGTTATACGCTGGCGCTGGTTCCTTTTTCGCTTCCCTCGGGCCGAAGACAGTGTGCAACGGAGGCTCGTTGACTTTGGGGAGTGGGTAAGTGACAGTGGGGGAGGGGAGGGGAGGGGGGGGGTCATCGATCGGTGGGTTTCTCCAGTCTATACGAGCGCACACAATCACATCCCCCACATCCCTGCACCCCTCCCTCCTGGCCTGTAAGCGAATTTGTGAGTGAAACTTTTTTTTTTTTATTTTCTTCTCGGTTCGCAAAGACAGCCGCTACGCGGTTACCCGGCAGTGCCGGCGGGGAGCGTTGGGGGCAAGTCGCCGCGCCCCTGGCAACGCCCGCAAGTCCGAGCGGGGCCCTCCCCGCCCTTTCTTGCCCCTGTCAAAGCAAGAGAGGAGGGAGAGAGAAAAAAAGGGGGGGAAGGAGGGGGGGCGTGTCTATAAGTCAGCTTTTACGTCAGACGGCTTAGCAAGTAGGAAAGCCTGGCTGGGGGGGGAGAAGGGGGAAGCGAAACAAACGGTTTGGCGGGTGTCCCTTTCCGCGATGGGGCATGCTGGTGCAGAGGTTGGTTTTTGCTGTGAGCAGAGGCGTCAAAGAAAGTAAGAAAAGGGTGCTGGCCTGGCTGGGCCGTGGAGGGGCGGGGCGGTGGAGGGGCAGGGAATGTACCGGATTGGGTGCGCCCGAGGCCTGTAGACACAGCCGGCTGCTATTTTAAGAGGGGCCGTGAGAAGCAGAGCGCGGAAGGAGGGAGGGGAGGGGAGGGGAGGGGAGGGGAGTGCTGGCCAGGTAGCTGACTGAGTGGCTCGCCAGCTGGGCCAGCGGGACGGCTACAGTTGCAGGGCTGCTGCTGTGGGTGGGTGCGCGCGGCAGTGGAACTCCGATAAACCAACTAATGGCACGTCAGGGTGTGTGTGTGTGTGTGGGTGGGCGTGCGCGCGCGCCATGCACGCAGGTGAATGAGTCAGGCAAACGTAGCGAGAAAGGGCGTGTGTGGCCCAGAGGCAGAGAAGGCAAACGAATCAGAATTAAAGCCGCAGCGTGGTGCGTTTCTTTTTCTTTTTCCTTTTCTTTTTCTTTTTCTTTTTTTTTTTATTTTTTTGTTCTTTTTTTGTATCCTGTTAGTTGTTGTTATTATTCTCTCCTTTGCTTCTGCTTCTGTTTTGTGTGCAGGTTTCTTTTTATTTTATGCGTTCCCGCCTGCAACATAATGTCTACCCGTAGCATATATATTAAACCACACGCCCCCGTCCGTCTCACCCAGCACCTCCTCCTGCCCCAGCCACTGCTCGCCACACTTCAGCCCGCGCCTCGTGCCACCAGCCGCCCCGTCCTCCCACCCACACAATGTTCTCAAACAGACCAGAGCAGAATAGCACCGACGCCGAAAAGGCCAAGCTCAATTTCGGCGCCGAAAAAGAAAAGCAAATCATGAACGAGATAAGAAAGGCCAACCAGCAAAAGTCCCACAACCCTCTCTTCGAGAGCACCCTCGGCGGCGGCTTCTTCCAGTTTTCCCTCAAGAAGAGCGAGTAACGCTCCTCGCCACCGTCACCGCCGCCCTCTTTGTATACACACACACCCTCCCCCCTCCCACAGCTCGTTGCTAGTGCGAGCTCTCCTTAATTAATATGTCCCCCGCCTCCTCCGACTCGACCCCACCCCACCATAGTTTCTCATAGTGTATTCTACTTACCTAAAAATCAGTCATACAGTACACACAGCACTGCCCTACGGCATCCACACCCCTGTACACCACTTCCAGCTTAGTCTAAGGACTGTTACCCGGCCTCCCTGCCTTGGAAACCTACAAAAAGAAAGAGTGCAACGGCAGGTGCAAAAAAAAACCGACCTCGGTGAGGATCGAACTCACGATCTTGCGATTAACAGTCGCATGCCTTAACCAGCTTGGCCACGAAGTCCGCTGTCTGATCATTACTGATGTAGCTCGTCTAGCATTGTTTTGAGCTCTAAGCTGCTCTCATTTTTAGTGAGCATACTCCACCCCCCGCTGTGCAGTGCGAACGTGCACGAGCCCCTGGAACACAGCTCCCGCACAGACCACGTAGTCCACACCACCCATATGCTCACCGTGGTGCCTCTCGCTGCCAGTCTACTTTCTAGCTGACTATTAAATCTCCAAATTTGCACCTTTTTTAAAATTCAGCGGCCTCCGTCTCCTCAGCCACTGGGCGTCCCCCCTTTTCACTCAACATACCCACACATTAGTAATTATCCTACTCAATGTCCATGTTTTCTCTTCTTCTACTGCCCAGCGCTCGCTGTTTGCATCCTCGCCTCGCCTCCCCTTCCTCCCCCCCCCACCCTGCGCGCGCTGAAATTTCACTGTAGCCCCTTACTTGGCCGCTCTTCACAAAGAATACAAAAAATTAAATTCACCTACAACTAGATGTTCACCTTACTCCCTTGCTGCGATTGAAAGCCATCGACCATGTGGCTGCCAACGCTTGTAAAGCTGCTTGTGCTGGTATCCTCAGTATGCGTGGCCATCCCTGCAGATGAGATATTCAAAACGGACTGGCAGACCGTCCAAATCGGCTTGCCAACACGCTCGATCATCACTGACAACAACCTCGTCGTTGCCACAGTCTCCAACGAAGGCATCTTCGCCCTGCTGAACAGCTCCACGGGCGCTGTCCTGTACCGCTACCAGGCAGAGCAGAAACCGGTCGATGGCAGCGTTGACATCTTGGAACTTTGGGACGGGCTGGTATCAACCAGCTTTGTTCTCCCGAATGGCCATTCGAAGCTTCTTGTATGGTCCGTCAACGAAACGCTCGGTTTCCTCCATAGAGAGCTCGACGTCGAGGAGCCACTTGTCAGTGTCTCCATGGTGCATGGAAGCTCGCTGTTGGTAGTGACACGGTCGGGCTCTCTTGTCCAGTTTGACAGGGAATTCAACCGAACCTCAACACCTTCCCTGGCTTTGCAGCCTTGTAGGGGCGCAAAGGTTTTAAGTACCTTTGCGGGGGACATTGTTCCACTATTCTACTGGGAGGACGAAACTATAAGCTATTACCCCATCACGGCAGATTCACAACCTGATCAGAAGCGGTTCACTGGTTGTAAATTTGATTCCATTAATGTCCACTCAGACTACTTGCTCTGCGGAAAACAAACTGCTTACAAGTTCGAAAAGTCAGCATTGGTTCAAGTGCGCAAAGGCAAAGATGTTGTTTCTGATTCAGCTTCATTGAGTGACTTTGATGGTACAAGCCGCGTTCTTGAATATCAACAAGTCAACTCGCAGTACCTTGTTGCGTTCACTTCAGATGAAATGCTAGTTTTTGATCTCGATTCTCTCTCAAAAGAGCCACTTTCAAGACTTTCTCATTCAATTGACTTTACTCAGGTTTTAAGTTATGAAGTGGCGCTGGGACATGCCGAGGAGGTGGTACTATTTTTAAAATACACGAACTACGAGCTTGCCTTCGTTGTGAATGGGTTGACAAAATGGACCAGAGACGAATCGCTAGCTTACATAATAGACTCAGCTATTATAGATCAGGCTGAAGACCTCAGCGTTACAGTTGAAGATGTTACAATAGAAGAAAATTCGAACCTGTTGACTGCTTATGTCAACAGATTGATGCACAATTATAGACTTTTATTTGGCAGCGAGCACAAACCCTTAGATCTAAGCCGTCATTTCGGGTTTTCGAAAGTTTTGGTTGTGCTTACAGAAAATAACAAACTCTTTGCCTTCAGCGTCATGAAGCAAGATAAACAGCTACTTTGGACATATGAGATACCTCTCACAGAGCGTATGGATAAGATCTATTACATTGATGGAGAGCTGCTCGTATCTGATGCTGATAAAGGACTGTATCGGGTTAATATCGATTTGCAGCAGGTTACTCCTGTTGCAACAGAGAACTTACCAGAGCACATAACCGCTTTCGAAATTGCTGGTAAAGAGAAGAAAGTGTTTCAAATCCATGGAGGTGAGTTTTATACCATGTACGTGCCTGACAGCTCGAATGAACTGCATGGTGTAAGAGTTCTTGATGGAAAGGTGTCTGAACTTACATGGATGCGCACCTTGTCGAAGGATGAGAAGATTATCAAAGTGGAATTGAGGTCATATGAGTGTGATGAGATGACTGCGACGGCTGTTGTGCTTGGGTCAAGAAGATTACTTTATAAATATCTTGTTCCAAATCTTGCTGCAATTGCTGTATTTGACAGCAGTCGTTCAGTTTTTAGAATAGAGCTTGTTAACATACTGACAGGCCAAGTTTATGAAAGCTTCGCCAAAGACTCCGAGTCTCCTGAGTCGCTACAGCTGCTCTTTGAGGAGAACTTTATCATTTTTTCGGTATATGACTCCAAGCGTGCATCGTCGCTCATTACCGTCATTGACATGTTTGAGTCCTTGACGCCTGACTATAAGCCAAGCTCTCAAACCACCAACTTCACATCTTTCAGCAGCACCTTATTGCCCGAATGCGAAATAAGAAGCTATATTCTACCTTCAACTGAAATCTCATGTCTGACCGTCTCGAAAACGAAGTACGGAATATCCTCCAAGTGGGTTATTGCACGTTTAACCAACGGTGAAGTCGCCGCATTCCCTCGGTCTGTACTTAGCGGGCGCAGACCGCTGGGAGAACTGACCCCAATGCAAAAGAAGGAGTTCCAACTTTTCAAGTATGATCCGGTTGTTGAAGCCAATCCAAAGCTTGTCTTGAGCCACTCAAGGAAACTTATGACAAATTACAAAGACAAGGCAGATTTGATTTCAATACCTACCAATCTTGAATCCACTTCTGTTATAGTGTCATACGATCTCGACCTTTTTGTCACAATGGTGCGTCCTTCCGGCTCATTTGACTCCATGTCAGGGTCGTTCAATTCAGTTACCTTACTGCTAACAATAGGCTTATTAGTTGTGGCTATTGCTGTCATCAAGCCTATGGCAGAATCCAAAAGGCTTTCAGACACCTGGTATTCCAAGCTATAGAGTGTTCCCAACAAAATTGAGCCTTACCTGCCAAACATACAAGATGAATAAACAATGGCTACGTGTACTATGCTTCTTACTATACATAAAACGGGGGGGGGGGAGGGCTGAGCAGTCAACAGCGCATATCAATACTTTCTCTTTCTCTCTTTCCGCCGGCTTAGTGTCAACTCCGACTCCTTACGACAGTCAGGGCAGTACCATATGCCTTGAGGTGGCTCTTTCAGGCCGACACAATCATAATGAAACCACTCATATTTACAGTTGGAGTTATCGCAAGCAATCATGTTGCCGTAGGAAACCTGCTGGCAAAAACAGTAAACTTCATCCTCCTCAGTAGACTTGCGTCGAGGCGGCCCTTTTGGCAAAGTGACTGTCCCAGAAGCTCCGTGCGGAAGGTGCTTCTTTTTGTGTGCGCGTAGAGAAAACCCTTTGTCCGGTTCACTGTCCGACATATCGTCCAGATCGAACCTGCTCTTCAGCACCGGCATATGTCCTCCTGGCCCAGAGACAATGCCTCCAGGCGTGTCTGAAATTGCTGTCGTCGTAGAGTCCGCTGCTGCTGCTGCCTCTGCACCTCCTCCCGCTGCTCCTGCTCCAGACGGGGTATGTTGGCGTGATCGAGTTCTCTGGTGTCTTGATTTGCGGGCGGGCGAGCCTGAGGAGTCTAGCGAGGCGTGTAGTATTTGTGAGCTTAGTGTATCAACAGCGCGCGGCCCTTCCTCATCATCTTCCGAGTCAGGGTCCATTATCGGCGGAACGACACCATCACTTTCGAGCCTCTCTATGTCCTTCTCAAGCCTAACGAGGTGCTTCGACACTAAAAAGAGAGCCGTGTTGGCCAAAACACACTTTTCGTCCTGCAGCTTCAGCGCCTTCTCAAAGTCTTCCCTGTTCTTCGCATATATCTGCGCCTCCTTGGGATGCTTCACCAAGGATCCGTTCTGCTTGATGTACTTGTGGAGCTGAGAGTCCCTAAGCTGGAACTTCTTCTTCACGTCATACGAGCTCAAGTCCTTTTCGCGCAGCTCCTCCAGCAGATAAGCCAGCTCTGCCGGCAAATTCGATAAGTCCTGCGTGTACTGCTCCAGAACAGTGGCTGCATCCATCTTTGCGTCTGGCTCCCCGGCGGCTTGGGCTGTGGGCACAGTTGAGGCTCACGCTCTTAAAGGCCGTCTTTTGCCTTCTGTTGGAGAAAATGAAGAATAAATGACCAGCCCTTCTAACAAATGATTATTTGAGTTTCCCCCCTCCCTACACCAGCAGGAAGTAAGGCAAGAAGAATAGGGCTTGTTTGTTTCTTCAATTTTGCGTCATTCACGACTTTTTGGATCTCTGTTCTTCATCAATTTCTCTTCATAAGCCAATTAGGGACTTCTTCATCAATTCTTCTTCATCAGCCGCTCATGCGTTTCTTCAATTCTTCTTCAATTCTTCTTCACCTTACTTTAAAGGGGCAGTAACCCTAATATGACACTTATTGTGTCAACATAGTTGGTTTACGGCCATACATAGAGGTTCACGGCATTTTGTGCAGCTTCCAATATATTATACCAAAAACTGATGGGGTAAAATCCAGGATGTGGACTGTTCCGTCATTGGTTCACTATAAACTTTTGGTCGATCGACGCAATCGACCTTTGAAGTTTTTTTGATTTTTCTTCAATTGGTCTGAGGAAAATTCACTTTCTTCATCAATTTCTCTTCACTTTGGTGTACGGGTTTTGAAGAATTCAAATTCTTCATTGAAGAAACAAACAAGCCCTACAAGAAGAAAACTTATGTAATACATTAAATAATCCAAACCCACCGTGTGATTGTGTTCAACACACAGGTACCCTTTTATAGGTGAGCACCGCTCCAGACATATCAGAGCTGTTGTTGCGCTTTAGTAAATAAGGCTGCCCGCTACTACTCACTGCAGGTGCCATTAATGTTGATGGGAAGGGAGAGAAGGAGCATTTATATGCTTGCATGTGTATAGAGAATCAATTAGGACCACCCCCCCCGCACAAAAAAAACCAAAGGTATAGTCAGTAGGCCGGGGCAGAGGGGTTCAGACCTGCTTGAACGCAGCTGGTTTGCGAATGTCCGTCTCGGCGTACGGCAAGTTGTATCTGCCTTCGTTTCCGAATCTGCTCTTCTTAGGCTTTCTGATTTTGGAAAGGTCCCGGTGCTTTTTGTTAGCTTGCAGGAACAGATACATTCCAAAGACAGCTATGATCACTACTGTCGGAATTGTCATTATGACATAGTAGACATCGTCACCAGTACCCGTCTGATCCTGTCTGTGCTTGTCAAGCTTAGTGTTTTTCGAAACAGTCGCCTTTCTCTGGAACATCACAACGACGTGGTCAGAGCTCCGCAGATCGAACTCCTCGTCATCAATGGTGTCGGGCTGAATACTTATGAGGACTTTCTGATCCTGCATGCCTCTCAGCCACTCTTCCTGAATCTCGATCGGGAAGTAGCCCTCTGAGCAGTAGAGCCAGTCGGACGAATAGAACGCTCCCGGTATACTGCCGACTGGACTAAAGGCATCTGTCGTCTGCTCAATCTCTTTTTCCTTCTCTTTGACAGGCTTCCGGACATCCCTCTTTCTTTTCATTCCCTTGTCGTGCAGTGATTGCTTGACATAGGCAAAGTGAATCCGAACCTTCTCTGCGTCATTAAAGTAGCGACTGTACCACGTCAGGAAGTACGTGCCGCCAATCTTCAGCTTGGCATCATCTTTTGGCGAGCAGAAGGGCTCCGACAGTTCAGTCTTGGCTGGGCCCTTCTTATAGTAGAGGTCTGGCATGCATCTCATCAATGGGTTCAGAGAAACATACGTCTCGTCCTCAGGAAGCCACACTGTTTCCTTGAACATTTCGCCTTTGCCCACACCGTGGACCTTGAGGTCCTTCGAGTCATATGTTACCGTCGAAGCAGTTTGGAAGTAGGTCTTCACGTCCGGCTTACCATTCTGCAGCTTTCCGTTCTTTCTCTTCGGGTGGATTGTCTTTGGGGCGCCGTCTGCCTTAAGCGTTATCCACGGTTCAAGGCCATCCGTGGTCAGTGGGGGCTTTGCGCTGAAGGTCACGCCGCCGACGACGGTAGGAGTGACGACCTCGACGATGGAACCGTACACTGTGCGCAGCCACGGGGCCGGGACATCGGCCGTGGTGGTTGTCTTCGCAGCCTGCTCCAGCTGCTTTGCGTACTCCTTATTCACCACTACTTTCTTTCCAGGCTCTCTCTTCTGCAGCGGGGCGGTGCTCCCTGTGGCCAGAGCCGGACTTACCGTCTGACTCGAGATCTGGGCATTGTTCGCAGAGGTTAGCTGCTGCTGCACCGGCCAGGATCCAGTCGGTCCGGCCTCGGCCCCCGGGAACAACGCGCCGCAAAGAGCACTGACCACTGCTGCTGCGACCGCCAGTCTCATGGCTCTTTCCCTGTTGCTCCTTCCGTGCGCGGTGGCGATGCGCTATGTTCTCTCACTCTCTTTCTCTCCTGGTACCTACTACTGCTCTGCTTATTGTTTTTTCCTCTAAACGATCCTCCCTCTCCCATCAGGCCGAGCTGACGAGACTGAGGAAAAAAAAAAAAGCGCCACCTTACACCGGAAACGAACCAAGTTCGGCCGTCGCGTCGATCGACGCAACGTATTACAAATCAGCCGACAATAGGGACAATGCGATGGAAAAGAGAAGAAGAACAAAAAAGAAACGAAAGGTGAAAAAGAAAAGGGACAAGACAAGCGAAGAAACGGTTTTGGCATAAAGAAACAGGTGCAGGGTGTGGCTTTATTATATGATCTGGAAATATACATGTAGCTCTTTGTAACTGAGAGTTTAATTAGTAATCTGCATTATTTGCGTCAAAGGCCCCTAGTGGCATGAGAACTATAAAGGGCAAGTCTTCTTCCCAGGCGACCCTGACATCGGGAACAGTGCATTGCCTCGAGCTGGACCTGGGCTATACGCAACTAGCTTTTGACTGTCACAAACGGAGCCCCCCCAAGTCAGCACCAGCACCAGCACCAGAAATCACAATGACTGTAGACTGCAACAAGCCTCTCACAGAGACTAACCTGTTCAAGCCTATCAAGGTGGGCAAGATTGAGCTCAAGAACAGAATTGTCTACCCGCCAACTACCCGTCTGCGGAACACCGAAGACTTTGTTGCTACCGACTCCATGCTGACATACTATGGCGAGAGAGCGGAAGACAATGGAGGCCTCTTGATCACCGAGGCCACTTTCTGTAACCCACAGTTTGGTCTATATGCGCACGGCCCAATGATCGACACCCCAGCCCAGGTGGAAGCATGGAGACTGATTGCAGAGGAAGTTCACGAGAAAGGTTCCTACATCTCAATGCAGCTGTGGAACCTCGGCCGTACCGGAGACCCTAAGCTACTGAAGGACAGGGGGCTGCCACTCCTGGCTCCTTCCGCTCTTTACTTCAGCGAGGAGAACGAACAACAGGCCAAGGAGGCGGGCAACCCGGTCAAGGCAATGACAATCGAGGAAATCCAGCAGATGAGAGCAGACTATGTTAGCGCTGCAAAGAAGGCTATCCACATCGCCGGTATGGACTATGTGGAGATTCACTGCGCCCACGGATATCTAATTGATCAGTTCCTGCAGACAACCTCGAACAAGAGAACAGACCAGTATGGAGGCTCCATTGAGAACCGCGCTAGATTTGCCTTGGAGGTTGTCGACGATGTGATTGAGGCTGTGGGAGCAGAACACGTGGCTGTGAGACTTTCTCCTTATGCCAAGTTCCAGGGGTCAGGGGGAGTTGACGCCGAAGTTCATCCAGTTGCTCAATTTGGTTACGTCTTTAGCGAACTTCAGAGAAGAGCCAAAGAAGGAAAAGAGCTGGCCTACATTTCTGTCGTGGAGCCTAGAATTAATGGAAATGTCGATATCGACCAGTTCTTTAACACTGCCTGGATTGGACAGATCTGGCAAGGTGTTCTTCTAAGATCCGGAGCCTACTTGAGTGACGAGGGCTACAAGAGGCTCCGCGAGGATGTGGATGCGGATGACAGAACGCTCATTGGCTGCTGCAGATACTTCACCTCCAACCCAGACTTGCCTAATAGACTGAAGAACGGCCTACCTCTCACGCCATACGACAGACCTAGATTCTACAACGTCATGAGCAACGACGGCTACATTACCTGGGGCAAGTACGGCGAGCCAGAGCAGCCTTCTGACAGCGCTATTGCTCTCAAGGTGCCAAAGCCACTGGCTTAGAGAAGAAAGCATAGAGAGAGTTTTTCATTATAGAAATAGTCCGTGAACTTGCGATGCAACCGTTTTTTCACTTCCATCTATACATGTAAAGTAAATTATCCGTTTTTATCCAAGCGTCTGTGTTTGTCTCCGGTGTAGCGCAAGATCAACTGCAATTCTCCCACCTATCAACGGAGCGTGTACCTTTACTCTGGGTGTGTGCTGATCGCGACTATATCTCGCTAATCGCAGCCTGATCTGATACGGTAGTGCCCTGCACAAAAACTTCAGTTTTGCAGCATGCTGATCCATGCACCACCCCCTGCCAACCAAAGGACCTGGTTTATCGGCACAGAAACTCGCGGATGGCTCCTACGAGTCCATGGTTGCTCAAAGCCCAAGTGTCAAAAGCCCTTGCAAAACGGAGAGTGCCATTGACTACATAAACACTGTTTGAGAGCGGCCAGCCCGGGCCTGTACCACTAGCACTTCTCGAGCAGTCAAAGCGTCGTCGTCGGCTTATCGCGTCTGCTTTTGCAGTCTCAAAAATACACCGGCCGGCGCACCAGGCGCACTTAATTCAGACGAGGCAATGTCGAGCCCTACGCCCAATACACCACTCAGCCGGGGTCGGAACAGCTACACCTATAATTCGATCCCGATACCTGATCAGCAGCAGCAGCAGCAGCAACAACAGCAGCAAGGCCCTGCCCGCTCCTTCTATGTGGCTTCTCCCGTAAACTCATATCTGGGGATAGGCTCCCTGAGTGGATTTGCATCTTCATACAGACGTGCTCAGTCGTTCCGCTCACTGGAGCCAAGATTCAAAACATCGAGATCCTACTTCCAAGATGAGGAGGAATTGGTCGACCCCGAAACTATGGCCCCCTCCCAGCTCGGGAGAAAGATCTCGACAGTCTTCCAGGGTGCAAAGCCAGCATTCGACTCCTCAACCTTTGATGAGGCGGCCGTTGACGATGTCTCATTTATAGACCGTCCGTATTCAGAAATACCGAACCTAAGGTCCGACTCCGTATACTCATACGCAGCTTCGAGCCTTGCCGGGGGCCAGAGTTTGGCCGCTGTGCTCTCCAATGAGGACTCTGTGCTGTTCAAGCAGGTTGAAGATCACGATGGCAAGATCGTCACTATGTTGGTTCCAAGATCTACTGTCGCACAGACCATTTTCAACTCGATCAACGTGCTGATTGGAATAGGCTTGCTTGCTTTGCCTAAGGCCATGACATACTCGGGTTGGTACTGCGGCTGTTTTTTATTGGTTTTTAGTGCCGCCATAACCTACTGGACAGCCAGATTGCTGAGCGACTGTATGGACACTGATCCGACCTTGGGCACATATGCAGATCTTGGGTACAAGGCATTTGGTGCAAAGGCAAGACTTTTTGTGTCCCTTCTTTTCTCCGTGGAGCTTTTGGGCGTGGGAGTATCGCTCATTGTTCTCTTTGCCGACTCGTTGAATGCTCTCTTTCCTCAGGTATCCATCATTCAGTTCAAGATGATTGCCTTTTGCCTCTTGACCCCCTTTTCATTTTTTTCCCTGAGAGTATTGAGTATTATCAGCTTGATGGGAATAACTTGTACCATCTCATTGGTCATCCTGATCATGGCGGTGGGACTGGTCAAAAAAGACCCTCCAGGCTCCTTGATAAGCCCAATGCCCACTCATTTGTACCCTGGTAGCATACAAGATCTCTTGATTTCGTTTGGAATAATTTTGGGGCCCTTTGGTTCTCACTCTTTGTTTCCGGCGTTGAAATCAGATCTTGCAACTCCGGCAAAGTTCACCAAGTGCCTTACTGTTACCTACACAGTTGGTTTCTTAGCAGACTCAACTATGGCTATGATCGGGTTTGCCATGTTTGGTTCTGGAATTTTGAATGAAATCACAAAATCAATTCTGACCACTAAAGGCTACCCTAGTTCCATCTACCTCATTGTCAGTATCTGTGTATCCATGGTTCCGATAGCGAAGACACCAATCAACTCCCTTCCAATCATAAATATAATTGAGTTTATGCTTGGCGTCTCTGATCAACAGTTGGAGAACCGTCCAACATTTTTACAGTCATCTTTAAGGCTTCTGGTCAAGATGTTTGTCACTTTCATGTTTGTTGTGGTCTCAATTCTATACCCTGAGTTTGATAGAATCATTGGTCTCAGCGGGGCCTCTCTTTGCACTATCATTTGCATAATTCTACCATGTGCTTTTTACCTTAAACTATGCCGGCCCAAAAACCGTTGGGTTTACGTTTTGGTGATCATTTTAGCATCGATAATGGGATTTGCAGCAACAGCAGCCGCTATTATCTATTGAAAATACACTTCTTCAACTATATCTGACTTGTTGGCACATTTCTCTTCTTCAGCGAGTTCTCCTTTAGACCGTTGTGCATCTTCCTCTTTTTCGATCTTCTCATTCTCTGTCTTTCCTGTTGATCCAGCTCACTCTTGGCAATAGTTACCCCGGATCTCAGAACAACCTCATTTTTGTCTGCTTGGCGTTTTGTCTTATATACTTCTTGAGGCGCTAACGTATCCGCGGAGGACATCGTCAATGGCTGCGCATCTTCCAATGATATGGTTGATGTCTGCACCTTTATATCGAGCATCTTTTGCTTAGGTTTAGGTATGAAGTGAGCAGAGCATAACGAGTCAAGTTTGTGATTCAGCTTAACAAAAAGATCAGATATCTCATCATGAGCCTGCTTTAGCTCCTCTTGGACAGGATCGGAATTAGCAGTAGTGTAGTCTTCCTCATATAGTTCTGCCAGCGACTTGGCAGACTTTTCTTCAGAAACTTCTATTCTTCGAGATGGTTTGAAGTCGGAAATTTCAGATACAATCCTTTTCTGGAGTTCATCGAAGTTTTCATCCTTGATTCGATTTTTGATTATCTCCTCGATTGAGAGTGTAGTGTCTTGTGTGATTACTGGCACAGGTTTCGAGGAGCGATCGAATTGAAGCTCTTCATCAAGCAAGGAGTCTGGTTGCCGCTGTTTTACTGAAGCCTCGCCTTTCAACGCCCATTTTTTTTCAGCAACTGCCTCTTCCTCTAGCAATTTGATTTCTTCCTGAAGTCTTCGCTGTTGCTTCTCAAACGTGGACAGATTCTCATCGCCTGCTCCTGAGTTACCTCCTTTATCGTTAATATCCATCATCATTGATCTATATGCAGCCTGATAGTTGTCATAGTCAAGCTCGTCCTTCTCCTCTAGCTCAGCAAACTTGACCTTTTTCTTCTCCTCTTTTTTATCCCTTTGAGATTTGAAAAAGTCATTATAGTGGTACATCTCGTCTTCATCATCGTCTTCGATGTTCGCAAACAAGTCTACATTTTCTCCTGTGTCACTGGTATTCAAGGGCTGGTCATCCTCCATCTCGACTATCTGTTTGTTGAAGTCATCAATGGAGAAAAACTGATCATTGAGGCCAAACGCATCTTTCTCAGGCGCTGCGTCTTGATCATCGAGATCTTCCGTCTCTAAATTATCCTCGCTGTTCTCAGCGTTATCGCCAGACTCGCTTCCATCGCTTTCAGAGAAGCTCACATTTTCATCGTCCTCGTGTGTCTCAAACTGTTCGCTCTCGACTTCCTCAGAGCTATCAGACTGCTCTGGAACATTCTCTTCTCTCTTAAAGTAGCCACCAAATTGGGATTTCCAGCTTTCAATCTTTCCAAAAAGCACATTATCATTCACCCCATCAAGCACTAGTTTTAGCTGGCCCCAGACCTGCGAAGGCACCAGTCCATCAACGTGTATCTCATCGAGAACACAATTTTCTTTCGTTATGGGATCAACTAGCTTCTTGACTTCGTTTAAAATATCCTCCGTGCTGATTGTATTCGAGAAGACCAACTCGGGTCGTTCAGATATCTGATCTATTACCCCCTGTGACATAATAGGACGCCGAGTTATATGATGAATATGGCCCCTACTCCTGCTATTCCTTGCCATTAATTAAAGAAAGAGCAGGTAATGAAGAGAGAGAGGCTAGAGAAGTTTTTTTTTTCAGGATATAAAATTTATCATTTAACCAAGAACATATCGACGCAAAAAACGGTGAATAGACGCGCCGATGCTTGCAATGCATACAATTTGTTAGTACCTATTGCAGTTATCAGAGATTGCTTTGCGCAAACAAACCTGTGTCTATTATGTAATAAAGAGCCTCGTAGCACGTGGACATATGTTGGGTGGAGTTAGAGACATAGAACGGCACTTGATCACATCAGCACTTCTATGGGCGGGAGATTTGGACCAGAAAACGATAATAGAGACAAAGCGCTGGGTTGGAACGTAGCTAGAGTCGCTATATTACGAAAATGGTTGAAGTTTGGGGCGCTCTAGGAGCAGTCTCCACGGCTTTAAAGCTCGGAATTCTTGGTGGAATTGAATGGTTCGGGCTCCATGACGGCCACAAACAGTTGTGGCAGGACTCGTTTGAGCAGCGGAATTTGCTCAAGCAGGTTGCTGGGATGGGACCCTGGGTACAGGGGACGGGATTTGGGATCCCCTTAGATGTTCCCCGCAATATGGTTGTTGACCAGGTCTATGTGATAGCGAGACACGGGGAGCGGTTTCCCACAACGGGGGTGGGGGCGGATTTGAAAGGCGTCTATGAGAAGCTGAAGGATGCAAAAGTGGAGTCATACGAGGGCCCACTGAGTTTTGTTGAGGACTGGGAGTTTTTCATACCAGATGAGTCGCTGCTCGAGATGGAGACAAACAGTTCCCGGTTTTCTGGAATTGACGATCTGTATAACTTTGGGGCTACGATGCGGCAGAGATACGGGGACTTGTATCAGAACGGGACTGCACTTCCTTTTTTTGCTGCGGGGCAGCAGCGGGTGGTAGACTCTGCGAGCAGCTTTGCAAAGGGGTTTTTTGGAGGTGACGACGAGGAATTTGACAAGTTTGCTTCTGTGATAGCTATCAACGAGACTTTGGCTCAAGGTGCCAACACTCTGACGACCGGGCACAGTTGTGATCCGTACCACAAGTCGTCAAACCTTGTGCCCGGGCTAAAGGATTTTGAGCTGCTGTATTTGAGCAGGGAAGCGGAGAGACTAAACCAGCTGTCTCCTGGCTTTGACATCACGATGAGCGATGTACATAGCCTCCTGTGGTACTGTCCCTATGAGCTGAACGCTGTTGGACACAGCAAGGTGTGCAATGCGCTGTCGATGGACGCCTTTGTCGGGTTGGGGTACTCGTACGACCTGGAGCTCTACTACACGAAAGCGCAGCACCCTTTTTCGTTTTTGCTGGGCGCTGTCTATGTCAATGCGACGCTGACGTTGCTAGAGCAAGGGCCGGAGGAGCTGGACGGGCAGGCGCTGTGGTTCAGTTTCTCACACGACACGGACCTGTTGTACTTTCTGAACGCGCTGAGTGTGCTTGACCACCAGGCGACGGACCTGCCTCTGAACTACATCGACTTTGCGCGGTGGTTCCGCACGTCGGAGCTCATTCCAATGGGGGCGCGCATCGTGATTGAGAGGCTCACGGCGGCGGACGGCGGCGGGGGCAAGTACGTGCGGGTGCTGGTGAACGAGGCGGTGGTCCCGCTGCTGGGGTGCCAGGACGGGCCCGGGTACAGCTGCAGCCTGAGCCGGCTGCGGTCGATGTTTGCGTCGCGGCTCGGGCGGCGCTCGTTCGCGGAGAGCTGCAAGGTGAAGGCCCAGTACCCGCAGCACCTGTCCTTCTACTGGGACTGGCTGGCCGAGCGGGGACGCTAGTGCTGGGCGGGTAGCCAGTGGCCGTGGGGCTTGCGGGGCCTCTGTGTCAGTGTCAGTTTTGGCTGTGCTGGGTGGGTGTGTGGGTGCACAGTGTGTGCACAGTGTGAGTGTGTGCTGCACGCGGAGCGGCTGTATCTATTATTTACGTTAGAGAGGTAGATCTGAAAGCGGAAGGCCGGCGCTGTGGGCGGGGAGGGCTCGGTGGGAGGCGGGCGAGCAGCAGCACTGCTCGCTTAGGCTTCTGTGTCCTTGCAGCCCGGCATGCACTGCCGCCCCGCCCCGTGCGGACAGTGGGCAGGACGGGGCGTAGCGGTGCGGGTGCCCGGTGCCAGCTGCCCGGTGGCTTCCCCGCGCCCTGGTTGCCCTCGGCCGTCCCCTGTCGCCCGTCCCCTGTCCCCCCCTGTTTCAGGCGGCTATGTGCGCGGTCCCTTCCGCCCTTGGCCCCTCCGTGCGCCCCTTCCCTCCCCCCTGCGCGATCTGTCATTTGGTCCCAAATAGGCAAGTTTGCTCCTCGTGACGAAAAAATAAAATTTGTTATATTTGGAAATATCGACTTGTGTGGGTGGGTGTCTGGGAGTGTGCGTTTGTGTAGGTGTGCGTGCGTGCGTGCGGTGGGAAATCGCTCCGATTTTGCGGGAAAGGGGACTCAAAAACTGAGCCGGGCTTCAACACGTCCGCAGGACGGCAGCAGCGCGCACCAGCACTAAAGCAACAGGCCCCCAGGCACAAGGCTCCCCAGGATCGGATCGGATTGTCCGCGCCGCGCGTGTGTCTGTCTGTCTGTCTCTCTGCTCGCGTACGCCCCACATCCTCCCCTGCCATGTCCGCCGCGCTCGCTCCAGAGCCGGCCCCAGCAGCCGTGGTGCAACACGCCCAAGCCCACGCCCACGCCCACGCCCACGCCCACGCCCACTCACATGCCCATCCACACTCACACTCACACTCACACGCCCAGAAAGTTGTGCACACCACCCACTCGCACAGATCCCGCAAGCATGCCTCCAACATTTGCAAGCGCTGCTTGCTCCCGATCAAGGACGGCCAGGCCTACGAGCTCGGCGGCGACAGGTGGCATGTCAACTGCTTCCGCTGCTCCAAGTGCAACAAGCAGCTCGGCGTGAACTCCAACTTCCTCGTGCTCGGCAACGGCAACCTTATCTGCTCAGACTGCTCCTACAGTTGCGTCGCCTGCGGCAAAAAGATCTTCGACATGGCGATCCTCACAGGCGACCAGTCCTACTGCTCCGACTGCTTCACATGCAAGTCCTGCGACAAACCCATCGAGGACCTCAGATACGCCCGGACCTCCAAGGGCCTTTTCTGCATGGTGTGCCACACCCGGCTGATGGAGAAGAAGAAAGAACACGAGGCCCGCAAAGAGCGCAAGGCTGCTCTCCTTGCTGCCAAGAACGCCGCATTGCCGCAGAAACAGGCCCCGCCGCTCTCGTCGCAGGACACAGGCAGCAAGGACGAAGCCGTCTCAAGCCAGAAGTCCACCCCCACCGCCGCAGAGATCGCAACTGCTACCCCGTCCACGATCGCTCTTCCAGAGGTACCCCAAACGACGCGCGAAAGCTCCCCTCCAAAGACACCACAAATGTCCCCGCAAGAGGAAATACCAGTTTCCACTCCAGACGTGCCATTAGACTTGGATGAAGACGAGGAGTTCCTAACTATTCCTCTCAGATCCCCTCATAGGGGCCCACTTCGCACCCCTCAAATGCACGAAAGTGAGACATTCTCTCAAGAACGCATTAAAAATCCCCTCCATGATACCACCACTGATGACACCAGAGATGCCTCGGCTGCATCAGGCCGTAAGAGCAAGTCCCCCGCTTTATCTACTGGCATCTCGTCGCCACGCAATCGCAAAGCACACATTTCTGAGGAGGTGGAGACCGATACAGAGTGTTTCATGGATTTAAAAGATGATACCAGCGAAGACCTTGATTTTAGACAAACAAGCTCAATTACACAAAACACTGTTTTGCCTCTAGGTGGCCCCGAGTTTCGGAGCCCAGTCAGACTTTCCAACTCAGTGCCTCCTTCCTCCCAACCACCAAAGACTCCCGAATATCGCGCTTCGCCTAACAGAGGTTTGAATATATCTGGAGTGAATTTTGACTCTCCTGCCACTTTGACTGATAAGTCCTCAAAAGTGCTAGAAGAGAATCAGAAAATCCAGAATCAAATTGGCCCTCAGGATGGAGAGATGGACGATTTCCACACAACGGCTACTTCAACTCCTTCGCCGAAAGAGAAAGAAAACCGGGGGCACTCAAGAAAGCCTTCTAGTGGATTTGCCAGATCCCTTTCTTTGAGAAAGGTGTTCAACAGGCAGGCCATTGTGGGACGGGAGCGGACCGCTGAGAACGAGGAGAGTGATAAAAGTCCGTTTGTGCATAGCGCCAAGTCACCTGTACAATCACGAGAGAGTGGCTTCAATGAAAATCTTAGTTCGCCTTTCTTAAAACAGACTGGTCACAAAAGAACTACCTCAGATCAATCAACCACTGCATACACTACTCCTCCGCTGCCGAAGCCGCCATCGTTTTCAGTCAGATCCGATGCCGAAAGCCCGGCGATGACGTCTTCCCCATCTCAAGATTTCACTCAATTTGAGCAACAACTCAGATTGTTGAAAGGTGAAATCACATCTCTGGTCGGTACAAAGGCTGCAATGCTAAAGGAAATACAACAACTTTCCTCACAAAAGGTGAAGCTTGAGCTAGATATCCAGGAGAAAGAGCTGAAGCTGAAAGATATGACTTCTGTAATAGAACGTTCGCAAAGCCCTCATACAATCCTGAGCTCTAGCACGGACTCTCTTTTGAAACCGCGGCATACTCCATCAACAGTGGCTTCCGCGTCATCAAATGACGGCCCGGTTGATGACGTCCCTTCAGAGGCAGCTCAAGCTGATGCTAAGCCAAATTTCCCACAGATAGTCTCCAAGCCATTTCCAACTTTAGCGATCAACCGAAATACCCCTTATTCGGAGGATGTTGCCGATTTCCAACAAGGACTCGGATCAGCCAACGAGAAGTCGAAGAAGGGACGTTTTATGAGGAAAATTTTTGGCTCCAATGGTTCCCAAGTGGTTTCTTCTTTCAGTACCCCAGAAGGTGGTGTCAGACCTTCTCCATCTATTCAGAATATCAGTTCTCCAATGAACTTTAAACAAGGGGATGACGCTGTTGTAAGCCTTCAGACTCCTAGTGGATCTAGACAAGGCGCTGGGTTTGGAGATGAAAACCGGGTTGGCAACCAAGGATTTTCGTCGATTATCAAGTCACGCTCATCTAATTTTCTTCGAATCAACGGCAACAGTAACGGAAGTGCGATGAGACCACTTTACCATTGTTCTCTTCAAGAGAGATGTGCCTATGAGCTGAGGGGAATTCCGTTTATATTCTCAGTATGCTTGGAGGCAATTGAATCACGGGGGCTCAAGTGTGAAGGAATATACCGAGTTAGTGGTTCCAGTTCTGCTATTGAGAAAATAGAAAAGTCTTTTGAGAGTCTTGATGTGTTTAGTGCAAAAGAGCTGTCTCGTGCACCATCGTTTTTGGAAGGAGACATCCACGCGGTTGCTGGAATGCTGAAGCGGTACTTGAAGAAAATACCTGATCCTGTAATTCCATTCCAGAGCTACGAGCATTACATTAGCATTTCGAAGATCGGGGATTCAGGTGAGAAAGAGAAACAGATGAAACTGCTTCTGGCCAGCATGCCTTCTGCGAACGTGAGTGTTCTGTATCGGCTGGCCAAGCACCTGACCGTTGTGGCCGAGAATGAGCCCTTTACTAAGATGACGCTTGGCTCCCTGTCCACTGTTTTTGCTCCAACTCTAGTAAGGGACGACTCTATGAACCCACAGAAAGAGATACTCGACACAGGCTCCAAGACTGCAGCCACTGAGTATTTATTACGCAATTACATCCGACTTTTCGATGGACTAGCCGTTCAGTGAATCCGTTAAGTCAGCGCATGAAACCAGATATTGCTTTGTGTTTGTATAATTAATTACGTTTTAAGGATATTTGAAGGAACCTATTTTAGTGTACATCGGTAATATTCGGGCTGGAGTACATCTCAAGCCTTCTGCTGCCCGTTCGGAGCAGGTGCTCGATGGCAGCAAAGTCTTTCTTAGGAATTGAGCGGTACTTGCTGAATTCAGCGTGGATGAAGCCCACCCAGTTTGGACGTTTGTCCTTGGAGGAGTTTAGTTAGTGCCCGGTCTCTTCTGTATGCTGAACCAGCCTTGCCGTTTTTCCTGTGGTGACTCACCCGTGGCTTCGCTCGCGTAGCCCGCAGGCATTGCCGGTAGAGCGAGAGAACCTCTTTCTGTAGCCCTGAGAATCTGCGAGCCATATCGTCTGTCCAGATACTCCTTTATAACATGATGTTGCTAGGCGGAAGCTTGATGGCTACTTTACTGTGGTAGAGGGGACTGAAATGTCGGGGTGTGAGAAAAAGAGTGGGGGAGCGGGGAGGAGACGGGGCAAGACGAGTGCGTCGATTGGGGACTATCGACGCATGCTTAGAAGAAAACGAAAAACAGGTGAGAGGCCAGAGAAAGCCAGCGGGACCCCAACAGGTTGACAGCTACAACAAGCCCGTGCGCATCACTGTGGCTGACTGGCCGACTAGCCGACACTAAAAGAAGAGCGAAATAGAGCAGCATCTTGATTATAGAGGGGGGTTTGTATTTTTCGTTTGATGTATATAATATACGTCGCTGTAAAGACAAGCTGCTCACAAACACAGAATTACATCACAAACTAGAGCCCAGATACTTAGTAGTAGGTGCTTGGACGCTTGGCAGAGTACAACTTGGATGCCTTGGTAACTCTGTGTGGCAATGGGAAGCTCAAGTCCTTGGTCAAGAACTGCTTGATGTACTGTCTCTTAACATCCTCGGTCTTTTCAAGCTCAACGACCTTCAGGATGTGGATAGATCTAAATCTGGCTCTGTGTCTGGCGGCCAAGTCCTGGTACATGGTCTCAACGGCACCAACTCTGGACACATCTCTGAATTCTTTGTACATGTTGTGGGTACCGGATCTGGAATCATATCTGATCCAGATACCAAAGTTCTTCACCTTCGTTGGGTGAGACTCGTGGATCAGGTTCAATGACACGATTTCACCAGAGGCCTTCTTAACCTTGTGAAGCTTCTGCAAGAAGTACCAGTATCTAGACTTTGCAACGACATCGTTTGGAGCAAAGATTCTCATACGGTAGAGCTTTGGCTCAGGAACCGACTCGGTAGGCAGTCTTCTACCAATGACCTGGTATTCGTTCAGACGAGACACTGCGTTACGCATGTTAGTACGACGTTGATGCGGGAAGTGGGAGCAGTTCAAGTGCAGTGCAAAGGGAACAAGACTGCGGCGGACAGAAGAAGCCTTGGCTGAAAGCTCTGGTTTCAGCAAAAACACTTCGGCAGCACTGGTGAACGTTCGCCAAAAAAACACAGCACAGTGGGGGGTGAGGCAGGGGCACGGGCACCCGATTGGATGCGCACAGCCACCTGGAGCTCGATGTGTGCGGGCAACTTACTCTTTGATATGCTAGCTGATATTGGCAGAACCGAACTGTCTCAAGCTGAACTGTGTGCTTGTCTCCTGTTCTCTCTGATATACAGTGCTTGGTTTTTTTGTTCAAAATTTTCAACTAATTTTTCGTTTCCCCTCTGAGTCACGTGCCGGCTGCAGGCAAAAGATTCAGTAGAGGTCATTTCAAACCCTCAGACAGATCACGTGCGCACGCACTTTATCAAAAAAAAAAAAACCAAAAAAACATCAAACAAACAAACAAACTATCAGCTCCATCAGAATAGCGAAAAGAGAATGCAGGTGTGCGCGCTTACGCAAACATCACATAATCAGTTTCTGCTCTCACTATTTTTTTTCCCTTTCTTCATCCCTGCATAAAGTGAGCCCAGCTTGCTCGTTTAGGTCGTTAAGCGAGAGACAACATAAGTCCAGATTCGGTTCTGCCCAGGCAAAAATCGGCTGATCGGGCAGGCCTTTATGGTGAGTGACACAATACACGCTGTGTCGACGGTGGGGCGAGGGAGGGAACGCGATACATCGTATAGCACTCTGTGCTGTATATAAGGAGGAGTGCGGACGGGCCTCCTCCTCGCTTGTTGCCTGGGTGGCGGAGGAGGAGTAGGGGTCCGCTGTGCTGCTGAGAGCTGAACCAGTTGAAGCAGGCACGCACACAGATGTCACAGGTGTTCAACACTACAGCGCTCCTGGCACTGGAGTCCTCGCCGGCGGCGGCGACGTCGGTGTCGCTGCTGCAGGTGACCAAACAAGTGTTTGCCACGCAGACCCAGCTCAACTTCATGGAGAAGCTGTGGGCCTCCTGGTACGCCTACATGGACAACGACGTCCTGGCCACAGGACTGCTGTTCTTCCTCACGCACGAGCTGATGTATTTTGGGCGCTGTCTGCCATGGTACATCATCGATAAGATCCCGTACTTCCGCAAGTGGAAGCTCCAGCCCACCCACATCCCTTCCGATAAGGAGCAGTGGGAGTGCCTCAAGTCCGTGCTCAAGTCGCACTTCCTCGTGGAGGCCCTCCCTATATGGACGTTCCACCCAATGTGCCAGAAGCTGGGGATCAAGGTGAGTGTCCCCTTCCCGCCGCTTAAGACCATGATGGAGGAGTGGGCCCTGTTCTTCTTTCTGGAAGACGTCTGGCACTACTGGGCGCATAGACTGTTCCACTACGGGCCTTTCTACAAGTACATCCACAAGCAGCACCACCGCTACGCCGCCCCCTTTGGTCTCACCGCGGAATACGCACACCCGATTGAGGTGATGTCGCTAGGGTTTGGCACAGTCGGGTTCCCTATCATCTACGCCTACTTCACGAGAAACCTGCATCTTTTCACCATCACGTGCTGGGTGTGTTTCCGCCTTTTCCAGGCGGTTGACGCTCATTCCGGGTACGACTTCCCTTGGTCGCTGCACCACTTCATACCATTTTGGGCTGGCGCAGAGCACCACGACTTGCACCACCACTACTTCATCGGCAACTACGCCTCGTCGTTCAGACTGTGGGACTACGCGCTCGACACCGAGGCCGGTCCCGAGGCAAAAAAGGCCCGGGAGCAGCGCAGAAAACTGAAGGCAGAGGCCCACCTAAAGACGAAATAGGCCACCTGCTCTCTCCCTTGCTCTGCCGTGCGACCGCATTTGCTTAGCCAGCATCACAGTTTCAGCAGCTTTTGTACACACTAATCACCATGGAATGGCACCGACAGCAAGCACCAGCTTCCTCCCCCCCCTTATCGTAGGCTTTGTAGGGAAAGCGTATGTGTAACGGCGTGTGCCACCCACAATCACATTTACCCCCTCGCCCCTTACGTAAAACCTAGCGAGGGAAAGAAAAACATGCTATCAATTACAGACACAACCTCATCGCCGAGCGTCGCCTCTACTTCTCCAGCGGTGCGCCAGGGGCTTGTTGCTGAGCAAGATCGCGACAGGCAGCTGGCACTCTGATCCTACTATCCGGTAAGCAGGCGCTTGTCTCTTGGCCCTGGACCTCTGTTACTTTGTTTTTTTATTTTTTCTTTTTGAGCAAAGGGCACAGAAGAACGGCAAAATAGAGCACCCTTGAGGCCGTTCCCACACTCGACTAAGTGCTACCCCCCCCCCATCACTTCCCACAATGCCGTCGCAGGTCAACAGGGGTCAGCTGCTGATCCTCATAATGCTGCTGCTGTTCATCCTCCCCAGCTCGCCCCCGGATGAGGCGGGCTACCTCCCGTTTTCTGAGCGCAAAAGGATCCTCGCTGACTTCCACGACGAGATGCAGAGGTCGCGCGACATCGCAAGATCCAACGCTTACTCAGACGGGTACCACAACCTTACAGGCTTCCATCTCTCCTACAGGGATGCGGCCATCGGGCGAAACGTATCTGGCTGGCCCTTTGAGGATGAGGTCGGACTGCCCTTCCGGGAGGAGGAATCGCGCAGCATTTTGCCCAACATCGTGAGCCATTTGGCCGCTGGTGTCTGGAACACCGAAGAAAAGGTAGTGGGCTCCCCCCCTTTGCACGACGCATTGCAAGCCCCGCAGCGCCCGTACAGATTGCGCTCGGGAGATTATTGGTACAACATCACCTCCACCGTGCGAGGCAGCTTCCAAATGTATAAAGATACAAAGTTTGCCTTTGTACCCATGCCTCTTCCTTCCTATTACCGGAACCTAAGTGACTACAATGAAGTTGAGCGCCAAATAGAACGATCCATAGATAAAGATACCACTGCGGACGCTTCATCGTTTGAAACTGCTGCTAACTCTGTCGTTATACCTGGCCAAAAAATCGGCAACATTACGGACGATGCTGGAATTATCAAAGTAAATTTGCGGAACTTAAATCTTACAAGCGAAAGTGACGACACAACATACGTTTCGCTAGCCTTGAAAATTTCCGACTATAATGAGAACAGAGACCATAACCTGCGTCTTTCCGGAGTATACCATCAGCGTTCTGGCAACCTTGTTGCTGCATCAAGGTCAGCTAAATTCGCAGGTACATACGCATTGCCTTTCCTCAATCTACAGGATGGCCCTCTCTTCAACCAAACACAGAAGGAGCTTGCATTTTTGCACAACCAGACAAATGTGAACGATTGGGGTTTTGATCGTATTGAAGAATTGCTGGACGTGAGCGCTAAATGCGAGTATATTGCTTACATGCATTTCTCATCCACTGATTTGTCATCCGACCAATTGCGTGATATCGACAGTGAACTGGCTCATCCGTTGGGAAGACCACACTGCGATGTACCAAAAGTAGAAGTGGCGTCAGGGTTATTATATTCCCCTGATTGCGGCATAGTTTTATCTTTGGAGCCAGCCGTTGGACCTCGTGAAGAAGTTCATGACAATGACTTGAAAAAATTGATATTGCTTGGTGTTGCCTTGATGGCCTCGCAAATATGGCTATTCATTGATCAAATGAGCGCCACAAATACGCCGTCAACCTTATCCCGCATATCATTCTGGTCAATGGCGATCATAAATCTTGTTGACGGATCCTTGTCAATGATTGCTCTACTGTGCTCTTTGATCTTTGGATCACTGTACATTCAGTTTGCAGTCTGCGCATTTCTGGCATTTACTTGCTCGTCTATTTTTGAAATGCGGTATATGATTGTGATATATGCGACTCAAATGAACGAGCGAAACATCAGCTGGAGAACAGCTTTACAAGGAACACCAATTGACGAAAGAGAGGCGGGACAGGCCAACAATGAGAATGCCCAGGGCAATGAAACACTTCCGGCACCAGTGACAAGGCCCGTTGCAGACGTCCAAGATGAGCAAGCAGTAAGTGGTCAGCTTTACATGAAGTTCTTCTTTTCGCTGATTGTATTTTCATTTTTTGTCTTGAATGCTACGATGTGGCCTAGAAAACAGCGAATGGTGTTTGAATATATCTTGGGCATAGTGATCAACTCTTTTTGGGTTCCGCAGATCTACAGAAATGTGATAAGGGGAACACGGAAGTCCTTCAAGTGGCAATTCATCTTGGGCACTTCTTTTCTACGTTTGCTTCCGATTGCATACCTTGAGGCATTTCCTAACCCGCTTTATCATCATCATGATCATTTGCTATTGTTTGTACTGGGCATATGGCTGAGTTTCCAAATATTTTTTCTATGGCTCCAGGAGCTACTGGGACCGCGGTTCTTTCTGCCAGACAAGTATCTGCCGAAGACGTATGACTACCACCGGGTGCTTACCGTGGATGATCTTGAAAATGCTGTGGACTTGGATCACGATGTTGTGCAGGATGAGGATGGAAACCTAAAGTGCAAGCTTATCTGCGCAATATGCATGAATCCGATTGAGGTTCCTGTTGTGAGCCGCCGTTCCGACAACGCTGGTGGAGCAGGAGGGCTACCCGAAAGTTTTGCTGCCAATAGTGCTCTCAGTATCCTTGCGAGAAGGTCTTACATGGTGACTCCTTGTTGCCACATTTTCCATACTGAGTGTCTAGAGAACTGGATGAAGTACAAGCTGCAGTGCCCCGTGTGCAGGAATAGCCTGCCCCCAATTTAGGCACCGTTACCGAACGCGTCAGACTCTCCGGTTCGTCTGCGAAGATCTCCGTCGGAGATAGATCTCACGTAAGCCACTTTATGCTTATGACTCAGCCAAGATACAAAAAAGGAACAAAAAAAAAAGAAAAGTTAAGAAATAGTGTCACAGCGCGCAGCGCGCAAGATCGCAAACACAGCTATAAATGGGGGAGGCCTCATGTTGAAGGGGCACTACTGTTTACCACAGAGAATCTAGATGATAGTCTGAGTATCAGTAATCAACGGCGATGGCTACCACCAGGCAGATCAAGGCATGTCTGTTTGACATGGACGGGCTCCTGATCGATTCGGAGAGAGTGTACACAATATCAATCTCTGAAATTCTCCGAGATCGCTTTGGGATCGCCCAAGGGCTCACATGGGACGTGAAGATGCAGCTGCAGGGCCTTCCTGGTGTTGACGCGTCTCAGAAGGTTATTGATTGTTATGGCCTGAAAGGTATTGAGGCGGCAGAGCTGTATGAGCTGACCTCGGCGAAGCAGATGCAACTGTGGCCCGACGTCAGCCTTCTTCCGGGCGTTGAGAAGCTGATCAGGCATCTTTCCGGCACTGGGGTTCCTGTCGGAGTCTGCACTTCTTCGGACAGTGCAAAGTTCAAGCTCAAGACGAGCCATCTCACCGAGATCTTCAGCAAGTTTGAGGTTGTTGTGACTGGCGACGAGCCATCTATAGTTGGCAAGGGCAAGCCGCTGCCATTTATATGGTGGGTGGGGCTTGACAGTCTCAACAGAAAGCTCCAGAGCGAAGGTAAGCTGGAGCAGCCGATCACGATTGACGAGGTGCTGATATTTGAGGATGCTGTCCCCGGGTTCGTATCTGGCAAGCGTGCGGGCGGGTTTGTGATTTGGGCACCTGATAAGGAGGTTTTGCGGCTGTGTGGGCCCGAGAAAGTGAGCGAGATGCTTGGTGCGAACAATGAGCACGGCGAGCTGCTGAGCAACCTGGAAGAGTTTGACCCAGCGAGGTACGGACTATAGATTACAGAGGGCCGGTATAATACGAAACTTATGAGACTTTTTTGTTCTATGTGGTGGTGGTTTTTTTTTGATTCCCGACTTCTTTATACTGCCTTTTCGCATGTGTTGCAGATCTAGTAGGGAGCGTTTCTGAAGAGGAAGGAGATGCTCTCTCCGTTGTGCAATCTTCTGATGGCCTCTGCGATGACTCCTGACACATCAATCACGTCCAGCTTTGGGCACTGCTTGCGCTTTTCCTCAAAAGGCACGGTATTGGTGCAAACCACCTTTTCGAGCTTGGACTTGTTGATGTTCTGGATAGCATTTCCGCTCAGGATCCCGTGTGTCACAATGGCGATCACCGAGTGGGCCTGGTTGTCGAGCAGCACGTCGGCGGCCTTCGCGAGGGTGCCGCAGGTGTCTGCCATGTCGTCGACGATGATGCAGACCTTGTCCGTGACGTCACCGACGAGCACCATTCTGCTGACCTCGTTTGCGCGGGCTCTCTCCTTGTGGATCAGGGCGAAGTTGAGGTCGAGCCGGTCGGCGAGCCCGGCCGCGCGCTTCGCTCCTCCGGCGTCGGGCGACACAATGATGGCGTTCTTCACGTCGAGGTTCTCCTTGATGTAGCGCACGACGGACGGCTCGGCGTAGAGGTTGTCGACGGGGACGTCGAAGAAGCCCTGTATCTGGGACGCGTGGAGGTCCATCGTGATAACGTGGTCGCAGCCGGCGGAAGTGAGCATGTCTGCCATGAGCTTGGCTGTGATGGGCGCCCTGCTCTTGTCCTTTCTGTCCTGGCGGGCGTAGGGGAAGTTGGGGAGCACGGCTGTGATTCGTCTCGCGGAGGCAGTTTTGCAGGCGTTAATCATGATGAGCAGCTCGAGGACCTTGTCGTTGACGACGCCGGAGCCGATCTGGATGATCACGTAGATGTCCTCGTCCCGTATCGACTCTCCTATGGCGAACGAGAGCTCCTTGTTGGAGTCGCGCTTGATGTCCACCGGCGTGAGCGCGAGTCCGAGACTGGGAGAGAGGGCGGGGGTTGCGTTAGCAAGATGGCACGCTGGCGGCGGGGCCCAGCAGCGATGCTCCTCCCTGCTTGGGCCTCTACTTCGGATCATACTCACTGTTTGGCGACCAGCTCTGCGAGCACGCGGTGCGTGTCGCTAGCAAGCAGCTTGATCGAGTTCGTCGACATGGCTCCTCCTCGTTGCGCGATGCCGTTGCGGAGGCCCTCGGTCTCACCGCACGGGTGCTCGTTCTTATCCCGGAGCTTTTTGCTTTCTCTCTTTTTTTCTTCTTTTTTTTTTCTCCTGCCTTGTTCTAAACTTTGTTGCATGTACAGAAACAGGAGAAGCTCAAGGTGCTGAATAAGAGTGCACGTGACATATTACACACTATATGTCACGTGATGCATAGCTTCCTTCTTTTCAGCGAGTGTGTGCTTGCCATTGAGGCAGGGGCAGGAGAAGGCGGGGTGGCATGGCGTCAGCGGGTAGAGAGGGGCACCTCACCCCCCTCCCTGGACACACACATCGATGGGGCTGGGACCTCATGGGACGAGACGGTCCGCCCCCCCAATCAGCCAGGCTCTCCTGGCTGATTTGGGTTGCACTGAATAGGCACCGGTCGCGTGCGTCTGAGCCACGTGACTGAACTTAATGGCCCGTTTTTTGTATTGGCAGATGGCCTGGCATGTATTGTGCCCTCCCCAGACTCCTCCCTCTTATCAACTTACTCCAGTTAATAGGGGACACGGCAGGAGGGAGGCAAGGGGGGGGGGGGGGGGGCAGGGAAGCGAGGGTCCGTTTCACATAAGCAACTCTCCGTCTCCCCACGTCTGCTTTGCTGCGCAGCCGATGAGTCTCGCACCCGTACATCTGACCAAGCAGGCCTCCCCAGATCGCAGCGCAGCGGCCTGGCAGGTGGATGATCTGCACTACGTGAAACTCAACAAGCTGCCCAAGCTGCTATCCCCGACCCTGCCTGCCGGGCTGCTGGAGCACCTTGCTATCCCGCAGCTGCAGTTGCCGGGGCTCGAAAACCCGCAGCGGCCGCCGAACACCCCGCCGTTCGTAGTGAGCTTCAGGTACCGGATCCAGCGAGACGGCTTCAGCGCGAAGGCAAGGGCACTGAAACACAGCGGCGAGCTGCAGTTCAACAACCGCAACTACGCGCTCGCAGCCACACACTTTCAGGAGAGCCTGCTTCTCTTTGTTATCGACTTCTACACGAAAGAGACACAGAGGCGCAGTTCGGCTGTCTCTGAACGCGAGCGCGCCAAGAGAGAAAAGTCGTGGTTCAACCTCATACAGTATAACACCAAGATCATCGACAACTTCGCGTCCGTCGAAAAGGAGTGTCCACTGCTGGCGTACCTCATTGGTGTGTCTTACTACATCAACGCAGCTCTCATATCGCAGCTGTACAGCCTGTGCGAGCAGGGAGTGCGAGAGCTCATTGACCACGACGGCGAAGGCGGCCCAGCAGCAGCTATGCCTCTGCAAGAGTCTCACCGCAGGCTCTGCAGGCTGAACAACAAAATGCTGCGTCTCAGGAAAAGCAGCACGGCGTCGCTGCGCAAGGCTGAGTCGCGAGTCTCGTTTCTTGTCCTGCTCGACCATTTCCCGCAAACAGTAAAGGCCGCCTGCCGCAGCCCCGCTGATGTCAAGCCGGGGCCGATCCTGCCTACAAGCGCAAACTATACCCTGCCCCAGGGTGAGATCGGTATCTACAACGCGGTGAACTTTGGCTACTTTTTCCTCAAGGAGTGGGCGCAGAAGGAGAACCTCAAACACTACGACTGGACGTTTTAACGAATTTAATTACAACTGTCTCTATTCAAGCCACCACATATATAGATGTATATATCTATTGGGCCGAGGTGTCGGGATAGAAAAAGAAGGCCATGGCAATGATAATGTACGTGCTAAGCAGCATGACTCCCTCCATCCAGTTTGATTCTCCATCCAGGATCAGATAATTTGTGATGAGCACAGCAACAAACATGACGGCTGTCTCGAAGGTTGAGAAAAACATCGACATTGGGATCCCCGAGATCCACCCCACAATCACCAGGAACGGTGTCACGAATAGCGAGATCTGGATAGAGGAGCCCACTGCGACACCGACTGCCAGGTCCATCTTATTTTTCCAAGCCACAACGACCGCAGTGACGTGCTCTGCAGCATTGCCAACGATTGGGATAACCACCAGGCCGATGAACGTCTTCGAGAGCCCTGAGGACTGCACAATGTCATCAATGGAGGAGACGAGGTAATCTGCACAAATGGATACGAGCACAGTTGTGATGAGCAGCACAATGATTGACGCAACGGAGGACAGATGCTCTTCTTTCTCCTCGAGGTCATAGATTGACTTTGGGCCTGTGAAGGGGAAGCTTCTGCGGTGTTCGATGGGGAGGGAGTCTGTGGATGTCTCTCCATTCTCAGTGTCATCTATATGTTCGTTTGGCGACGCGATGAGTGCCTGCTCTTCGTCCTGTGTTAGCTGCGGTTCTTGGAAGAGCAACTTGTGGGTGTGCAGCTGGAAGAAAAGGTAGAAGCAGTACACTATGAGCAGGATGACTGAGGTTCCTCTGGAGAAGCTGAGAATTTTGTTTTCGAGGTTCTTTGTTTTTTGAGGCAGGGAGGCGTGGAAGGCTGCGGGGAGCAGGAGGCCGCTCATTGAGAGCGCGAGAAGGGAGGTCATTGTCTGGGCGACTGTCTGGTTGAACTGCTGGCGCTTGAAGCGGATGCCGCCGACGGTGAAGCAGCAGCCAAGGACGAGGAGCAGGTTTGAGAGGATGGAGCCGAGCATGGAGGCCTGGACGACGGTGATCTGGTTCTGGCGAAGGGCGATGATGCTGACGATGACCTCGACGGCGTTTCCGAAGGTGGCGTTGAGGAGGCCGGCGAGGGAGTTGTTGTGGAGGGAGTCTCCGAGCTCTTCGGTGGAGTAGGCGAGGATGGAGGCCAGCGGGATGATGGCGAGGAAGTTGAAGGAGAACACGAGGGTCGCGGACCAGCGGAGTTCTGCTGCCGCGACGCCGAGGGGCACGAAGAGGAGGAAGACGTTGACGGGGGAGGAGGTGAGGGTGAGAGTGAGGGGCGAGACCCACCTGTGGGGGGCGTGTGTGTGAGCGAGCGTGGGGGCCCCCAGGAGGGGCGAGTGTTCTGGCATGGGCGCGGGCGGGCGGGGGGAGGGAGGGGCAAGCGCCTTAGGCGATCGGCATAGGGGGGCAGCTCGCTGGCTCACTGGCTCTCTCGGCTCTTGCGGGTGCTCTGCTCTGGGGCTGGCTGGCTGGGGCTGGCTTGGCTTCCCGCCTCTTATGCGAGAAGTGTGTGGGTTTTTTTTGCTCCTCCCGCTTGGCGACCCTTACTTTGCGCTACACAGAGGAGACCCGCTTTTCTGTTGTTTCCCCCTAGCGCCCTGCCGGCGCGGGAGAGCTCGGAACGGGGCTGAGACGGTGCACGGATGTGGGGTTCTATCTCTCTCTCTCTCTATCTCTCTCTGTGAGCTTGTGCGGTGCACGGGTGGGAAGAGGCGGGGAGGAAGAGGAGGCTTTGCACGTGCAGAGGCTCACGTGGCGCACGTCTTTTTGTTTCTGTTTATTTCCCGGAAGGGCAAGTGTTTCTCTGAGAGGAGCGGGCGCGGGGCGCGGGGTGCGCTGCACGCACTGGCGCTGCCGAAGCGGGAAGAAAGCGGGGGGGCCGCGGGCGGGTGGGCTGTTGCGGCCGTGCCGTGTATTTTTTGGCCAGCGCGCGACGCGCTTGCGCGTGAATAATGGGGCGATCAGGGGGGGGGGGGGGGGACGGTTTCTTCCCTGTATGTCTCCTTTCGTGACGTTTCGCGTGCCGCTCTCCACCGCATTGCGCGGCACAGGCACCCTGCAGCGGCACGAGCCCCAGCGCGCCCCGCTCCAGCGCCAGCACACTGCCCCAAAGGGGAAAATGGGGGGGGGGGGGGGGGGGGGGGCCAAGGCGCGCCCCGCCGC